>JAJPUD010000316.1:396577-428787 GCA_023553655.1 Myrmecobius fasciatus
TCTCTCTCTCTCTCTCTCTCTCTCTCTCTCTCTCTCTCTCTCTCTCTGTGTGTGTGTGTGTGCCTTTCTTTGTCCCTTCCTTCTTCCTCATTCCTGTTTCCTCTCTCCTTCTGTCATCTCTTGTCCCTCCTTTCTTTTTTCTTTTTCTCTTCCTCTCCCCTCATTTACTCTCTTTCCTCTCCCTCTCCCTTTCCTATGTCTTTTTCCTTTTCTCTTCCTCTTGCTTCTCTCTTTTTCTTCTTCACCTTGTCTCTCTCTCTCCCTCTTCAAATTCACCACCTATAAGGAGTATTTCCTGATCCTTCCCCAGTTGACAGTGCTCTCTACCTCTTGTGATTCCTTTGTATGTGCCTTGTGTATATATATATATGTGTGCATATATATATATATATATATATATATTTCTGTATCCTCTTCCCTTAAAAACTATCTGATCCAGCCTTGACATTGCATAGGTCAGGAAAATAAGACCAGAGAGATGACAAAGCTTACCTAATTAGTGGTAGACTTTGAACTGGAATCCAAGTTTCCCTCCTCTCACTCCAAGGCTTTTCTTACAACCCCATGGGCTCTGTATTAAGATAGTGACAGCAAACTCTACAGATAGGTCATTGTCATTCATAGAGTAGCAGAAACTCAGGAAGGGACTTCAAAAATCATATAGTCTAGCCACATATGAATGGGAATCCTCTCTACAACATTGTACCTAACATGTAGTCAGGCAGCTTTTTCAAGAAGACTTGTAATGACACAAGACCCATTACCCTTTAGGTAGCCTATTCTACTTTTGGACAGCTCCAATTCTTGGGAAAATTCTCTTTACATCAGTTCTAAATTTCTCTCTTTACAATGTTCATTCATTGTTCCTATTTGGTCCCTCTTTTGGACCAAACAGAATAAAGCCCCAATTTTTTTTCCATGTAGCAACCCTTCAAATACTTGAATTCTGCTACTGTGTTACCCCTAAGATGTTTTGGGGGAAACTGGAACTATGATTTCATTGTTCTAAAGAGATCTGGCTGAGGAGTGTTTCCTAACTAATGTCATGTCCCATCCGGTTATGTCACTTACAGTCTAAAGTATCTGGAGAGGAGTTAAGCGATTTATCCAAGGTCACAGTGCCAATAAACATCAGATATAGAACTTGAACCTAGATCTTCCTAACTCTAAAACTATCTATTCACTATTCCCATTAAGCCTCTTCTTCAAGCTAAACATTCCCAGCTCCTCCAACCAATCTTCATGCAACATGATCTTGAGATCCTTTGTGATCACCTTCCTCTTATCAGGAATTTGTGATGAATGGGGACCCTCCAGCTGATCAATGTCATTCCTAAAATGTGGCATCCAGAGTTGAACATAGTATTCCCAATATAGTCGGACTATCCAGTAAGGCAGTATACAGGAGTGCTAACATCTCTCTTATTTTACATACTATGCCTTTCATGGCAGCAAAACGAGAATTGACTGGTTCTGCAAACTTTCCATATTGCATTTTTATCATCTCTTCCCTCAATGAATGTATCCAATGTCTTTGCTGTTTCTCTTATTTTTCTCAATGTGCCTTTAAAAAGAAATCTTTTCCCTAGATTTCCTCACCATCCCAAGCTCTAGTTCCCAATATTATTCTTAAAGGACCATGGCATACTTTTGTATTTACCAACCCATACCTCCATTCCTTGCCCTTGCTTCCACATACCTTTTTAAAGTCTAAATTGGCCAGTAAGTTTTGTATTCATTCCCCTCTGTTTCTTTAGATAACTCCCATTTTCCTTTTCTGTCAAAATTATCTCTTTATGTCTTCAGAATTTCATTCTTTTGAGCTTTTTGTCCTTACCATTGTAAGATTTTAGTCTACAGAAGTCTACCTATCATTTCTTTAAACCTTTTAAAATCTATTTTACCAAAATATAGTGTGTATCTCAAACTATGCTCAGTTTTCATTCACTTATCTATCATGAATCCTAGGATGGAATAGCCACTCTCCTGTTCCACCAAGATTCCTATACTTTTATTTCAAATAACCAGTTCTTCCTTGCTCCTGAGAATTCTATTCAGAGTTGCAGCCAAAAGGGTAGAAACCATTTTAGTTTTTTTTTTCATTTCTTGAAAGATGGAAGTGTTATTAAAGCAAGGCAGAAAAGTATTAGCTACTCCAATCTACCATGTTCTAAACAAAGAAAGAGCTCCTAGAAGCATCTAAACCCATCATCATTCATATCATTAATCTGTGCCAGACTTGTGGTCCATTTTTCAAACTCTCCAGCTATTTGCTCTGTCTAAATAATCTGCAGTACGCTCCAACAACCATAGCTCCGTATTTCTGCTTCTGCTGATCTTCACCTAGTCATACCAATGCATCACTCCTATGGTTCTTAAATTTCATCATATTTATCTCTCTTACTGCATACAGCACTTCTCTTCCACTGCACTTTAACTACCTTCTCCCTTTTCTGTAATAGAATGAAATCTCATTGAGTGCATATTGTGTTGAATTGCTGTTTTGCTCTCCCTGGTGCTTTAAGAAAAATGTTTGGTGGAAATGGATTTTGAGGAAATACTATTCTAGAGTCTTATTTCAATCATAGGTTCCATCCCACTGAGTTTCAGTAATATTTGTGATGTCTTAACATCATTACTTTTATTTTGCTTGCTGTTCATACTTTGGGACAGTTAGGTGGCAGAACAGAGTGCCAGGCCTGAAATCAGGAAAAATTAATCTTCCTGTGTTCATATTTAAGCTCAGATTTATTGCAATTACTGAACATACATTTGTATATAGACACCTGTGACTATAGGTTTTATTTGCTGCTGTTGTTGATTTGTTTTAGCTATGTCCAATTTTTTGTGAGCTTCATTCGGTGTTTTCTCTACAAAGATATAGGAATTTTTGCCGTTTCCCTCTCTAGCTCATTTTATAGGTAAGGAAATGGAGGTAAATTGGGTTAAGTGACTTGTTCAGGGTCATACAGCTAATACTGAATCCAGATTTAATACTCCATCTACTATACCAGCTAGTGGCCCCTTATTTGCTGACTCTTCTTTTTTTTCCTTTCCTTTTATTTTTTGGCTGATTTTTTTCTAAATTTTTCTGTGAGTGTTATTGATTTATAGAATCATAGATTGCAAGCTGGAAGAAACCTTAAGAATTATATAGATAGTTCACCAATCCTAATCCCCATCATTTTACAGATGGGAAAACTCAGGCACAGGGAGGATAAATCATACAGATCCTAAATGAATGCATATACTGTCCTCCTTCCTCAATCATGGCAACAAAAGATGTGTTTTAGCAGCTATATACAGGCAGTTTTCTCCCTACCTCCACTTCTGTTTAGATTTAAAGCCTTCTTTATAAGATTTCCAAGACTTCACATTTGATCAGCCCTTATTAGATATACTCCATCCCTGGCCAAGAACTCATCTAACTAATATGTTAGAAATGCAAATGTCTTCAGGAGAAGTAACATTTGAAGTGTTGAAACTATTTTTAATAACTCAGTGGAAATTAATCTCATTAGACTCCTTCCTCTAAATACTCAGGTAAGAATAAATATTTTTATTTGGAGGTGGAACTTAGGATAGTAATTCTACTGAAAATGATGCCCAAGTAGATGATGCTCAGGTCCCAGTATAGAGCTCTGGGTAGATAGAGAAGAACATGAGGGAACTGACCACCTGGTAAATGGTGATCCATGGGTACCAGAGCTGGAAGAGAAAATATATAAAGGGTCAGTGAGGATGAGGCCCAAAGGCAAACTTGGCCAACCTCAGTTTAATCTATAATTGACCTATCAAATAAGTTTGGTAGTAGAAAAGAAGGAAGAGGAGATAAAGGAATATTTATATAGTGTTTTGAAGTTTGAAAATACAGATACAGAGTATTCCAAAAGTCCTAGTGAAATTTTAAGTTTTGGTGACTTTAGGGATAGAAAAAAATTTTTTTGTCTTATTTCGTAAACCATATTACTACATTGAAGAACTGTAGGAGTTGGGTAGTCTATCCCCTTAATCTTTTTTTTTTGCTTTTTGCTGAGGAAATTGAGGTTAAGTGACTTGCCCAGGGTCACACAGCTAGGGAATGTTAAGTGTCTAAGACCAGATTTGAACTCAGGTCCTCCTGACTTCAGGGCTGGTGTTCTATCCACTGCATCACCCAGCTGTCCCTATCCCCTTAATCTTAAAAGAGTAATTTGCCCAGAATCACATAGTAAATTAGTGGCAGAACTGATGGTAGAACCCATGTGCCCAGACTCCTGGGTCCAGGAATCTTTCCCTTGTCTGGAACTCTACAGATTTTTAGCTGTCTCCTATTTCTGCTAGGGAAGGATACTCTGTGGAGCAGACTAGAGAGAAAGAGATGCAGAAGGCCAGACCAGCATGGAGCACACAAAAGAAAAGCTCCTTCCACCAGTTTGATAGCCACAGTCGAAGCCCAGCCATTATAATCTTTGCCTGGTGACAGCCTTAATGACTGGTTGCTGAGCAATCAGACACCGGGAGGTACAATGTTGCCACTCAATTGCTCATTCAAAAATGAATGTTCTGGGCCAGCTCAGTCCCTAAGGATTATAACTGACACCTAAGGAGCACTTGGAAGTTTGCAAATGGTCTTATTATGCATGTTATCTCATTTAAACCTCCCAATAATTCTACAAGGTAAGTCATACTACTACTATTACTGCCATTTCACAGATAAAGAAACTGAGACTCAGAGAGATGAAGTTATTGATTTATAGTCACATGCTAATAGAGGCCAAATTCAGATCTTTCTGACTCCAGCACTCTAGATTAACTCAATTTATCTATAAAATAAAATTTATTCTCAGTGACCTCTGAGAACTTCCCAGCTGCAAATCTATGTTCTTATGATATTTGGTCATTTGATGTGATTTCAGGGGTTCCTGCCTCTAAAACACCTCATCCATCCCTGAAATTCTACTATCATTATGTCATTTCTTTGGAATGAATATTGTTTTTCCTCTTCTTCTGATGCTCTTAAGATTCAAGTGCTCCCCAGGATGGTAAATACTAAGTCTCTCACACTCTAACAAGAATGAGTTTATCTGGGTGATTCTACTAAGTAACAGGACAGACAAGCTAGATGACACTGGGTGCCCATGAGCAAGGGATCCCCAATAAGACAACAAGCTCCTTGAGGGCAGAAGAATATTTTTTTTCTCTTTCTAGCCCCCTCATTGCCTGACATCATAGACTCTAAATAGAAATTTCCTAATGAATCAAGGGGGAGAACAGAAAGGACTTGCCCTCCACAATTATGCTGAGGGCTAGTCCAGGTGAAGCTTCAAGGGATATAGTTTAATTATAAATATCAATTGCTCTGGGAAAATACAGATAATTCTGGCTGCTTTAAAACCTCATGCTTTCTCATTTATGGCCCAACAGAGGTTTGTAATAGACCTTATTGTCTCCATTTCTTCTTCCATTTAATCCTGACCATCTGTAGCTGTTTCCTCTTTAAATAGAGGCAGAGAATCATAAAGACATAAGACTAATCTTGTTGGATCAGCCTCATTCTACATATCTTTACAAAATACCTATTATGTGCAGGGTACTGTGATAGACATGAGGGATGAGGCATACAGTGATATCCAACTAATACTTATTAGCATCTAAGAATAATTATTTATGTGTATACATATTGAATTTAACATATTTTAACATGTATAACATATATTCGATTGCTTGCCATCTAGGGGTGGGGGTGAGGGGGAAAGGGGAAAATCTGAAACAATTTGCTATGCAAGGGTCAATGTTGAAAAATTATCTATGCATATGTTTGGAAAATAAAAAGCTTTAAAAAAATAATTTTAATCCCATTTGTGATCATCCCACTTTAAATTTTGCTAAGCTATGTAATTATTTCTTGTAATGGGGACCTGGCCAATGTAGGCTCAGTTAGAACATAAATAAATTGATCTTCCTGGTGGCAATACAGAGCATTCACCATATTTCTGTCCTAGTTTCAGTCCAACACATGGAACTTCGGTGGTTCTCCCTTGTTCTAGTCTTCATCTCATATTGTACCTCCTATTCTCTATAGCACTAAGTTTGTCAGATCTACCTGAATGGCTTTCTCTCTCCTCCTCATCTTCCCCTCAATTAGATTTGCAAGATTCTAAAGGAATATATGATTATGGGCCCTTGTTAGGTATACTCCATCCCTGAGCATGAACCTGTCATTTCTGTATTTTAAAAATATATTCTAGCAGGTAAAAGTGCTCAGAGATAACCTCAAAGATAAGAAAAATCACATTGGTTTCTGGACTATATACTGCCAGTTGCCAGGCAAGGAAATCAGCAAAACATTTGAATTAAATGACCTCAAAGGTCTTTCCCAATTTTTCCACTATGATCACAATTGAGAAAGAAATAAGTTGGTCTGCCAAATGGGGCTAAAAGACAATAGAACATATTCCATACAACATGGCTGAGTGGGAAAAGGTGATAGGTTTAAAGTTAAAAGATCTGGTTTTGACTCACAGCTCTGCTATAGGTATAATCACAACCTCTCTGAGATTTAATTTACTCACAGTAGAATGGGCAAGGGTTGGACTAAGTGATCCCTAAATCCCTTAGAGATATTCTCCCCTTTGTACACTTATCTTTAGGCTATATCTTATGTAATATCCTTTCCTATTTTAAGGTTATTTTTGATGTGCATTTTAACATGATTTTACCTATATAAAGTTATTAGGGGATAGCTGTGCACTGGTATATGCTCATTAATCCTGGGATCCCCAGAATACTAAAAGAGTATGGGCAAGAAGCTACATTTCTAAAGGAAATGACTAATCATCAAATAAAGCAATGTGTTCCACAAAATTGCCTCCAAATACCATACATTTCCACCTCCCACAAAAAAAATTGAAAAAAACATTATTTTGTTATCATTAGTAAAGTGATGGTCATTAACAAACATTTAGAATAGTCAGCCCACCAGATGCTTAAAGTAAAATAAATCTTCAACATTTTCCTATCTTTATTTTGAGTACTTTTTCTAAAAGAGTCCCATTCCCACAATGCCTTGCTAACACCATAAACTGTCCTAAATTATTGGTTAATAACAATAGACTATTGTTCAATAGAATATAAACGTCTAGAGATTTGGATTTTCTTTTGTCTTTGTGAATCCACTGCTTTTCACCTAAACACTAAATAAATCTTCAAAGTGAATTGGATAACAGCTCAAGACTTCTCTGTATTTTTCTTAAAAGTCTTTTTTTTGAAAGGTAGTTGGAATTAAGTAACTTGACCAGAATCACACATCTACTGAGTGTCTAAGGTCGGACTTGAACTGAAGTTTGATTGTTTCTAAGGTTTTGATTGCATCACCTTGCTACCACCTAGCTGACCCCCTTAAAAGTCTTTAAAATCCAAAGGAATGAAGCTCTAATGGGAGAATTTCAAGTAAATAGAGGTAAAATAAAAGGCCAATATTTTAATGCAAAGGTTCCTGCCTGGTGCCCCTTGATCCCACAGATAATCTAGTCTTTCTAGTTACAGAGTATTTTCTCTAGGATCCCCATAGCCTCAAGTTCATAAAATTGCTACAATTCATTTTAAGTAACAAATAATACCTATTTAGGAAAAGATTGTCTTTCTGTCTCTTTGATTTGAATAAACAAAAGGCTCCCTGGACAAGACCAAAAAAAGTGAAAGCTACTCAAGTCTCACCAGAATCTAATGGTTTTTAATGTGGGCCCTTTAATCCCATTTTGGCAGAGAGCCCACATTAAAACCCATTAGGTTCTGGTGAGAACTGAATAACTTGGGTGACTTTGCCAACACTCTCTCAACTCTGCTTTCTCCTACTGTAACAAGAGGAAATAACACTGAATTTTTGGGTCGGTTTTTTTAACAGCTGCTCTAACGATGATTTCTATATTTTTCTAAGCATTAAAACTGATGTCAATGCTCATTTCTTCAGAGTTCCAAATGTTTCCTGTAGTGTGTTTGGTTGGTAGTATAGCTAGAAGAACACTGAAGATCTAGCTCTGAATCTTGCCCCTATTACTTATTAATCACTTTGGTGTGCTTGGACAAGTCATTTCCCTCTGTGAGCTCATATTTCTTATCTGGGGGTAAGAGGAGGAAGATTGGACCAGAAAACCTTTAGGATCCCTTGTAACTTGGAATACAATAATTCTATACTTCTAGATTCTAATTTTGGGGGAACCATCATGATTGCAGGTATTCATAAGGAAATCTCCCCAACAGGACAATAATCCTCCAAATTCTACTCTTGAGGTCCATAAAGAGATATGGGTGTTCCCTTCTCAAGCCTAGAAGTACATCCTTTGAATGGTAGGGCCAGCAGCTATGTTCCCTGAAAAGCACAACGTTGTTTTGCCGAAAACTAGAGTCAGATATGGGAATGGTCACAGATTTAAAGCTGGAAAAAAAAACCTTAGAGGTCGTTGGATTCTTCTCTTTCCTTTTACAATAGAGGCTTAGTAACATAACTAATAAGGGTTGAAAGCAATATTTGAACCCAGGACTTCTTGACTGCAGTCAGGTATTCTTTTTACTATACCAAGTTAATTTTGTTCTTCTCCCTTATCTCTCCAGACTGCCTTGCCTTTTGACCAGAATCTTCAATGTCACTGCAGTTTATCAGTGGGACCAGAGACTGACCAAGTGTGATGCCAGAAAGAGAAGAGCTTGGAGGAAGTCTGTCTGCTCATAAGGGTAATCCCTTCCTCAGCTGTGGATGAGAAATGAGTGTACTGAACACAGAGTCAGGGACTCAAACAAGCTCTGGAAGGCATTTTAAAGAGATTAGACTGAGTTACAAAACCTACATTCTGACAGCTCCCTAGCTTCCAGCTATATTGTATAGCTGAGAGATTAACAATCCAAAGGGAGTAGAAATAGTCACCAAAATCCCAGAACATTAGCAGAAATTCACAGGGAAAGAAGAAAAGAAAATCTTTATTTTTCAACCATCCTACGCAGCAGCTGTCAGCAACCAAGCAGGCTCTTTCCAGTTTGTAATTTCCCATCAGTCCATAGAACTTTGAGGTCAAAACAAAATCAATCTAAGAATGCAAAAAAAAAAAAAAAGGAAGAAAAGAGAACTGGTCCAGGAGATTGAGAGAATTGGGTTCTAAAGTTGACTGTCATTTATTTCCTGGGTAATCTTGGCCAAGACACTTAATTTTCTATCATAAAACCACATACATATATATATATACACACGTGTATGCACACACATGTATATTTGTATATATTTATATGTGCATATATACATGTGTGTATATATGTGTATGTGTGTGTGTACATATGGGGTTATGTGTGTTTGGTCCTCTCAAAAATCTGGGGATGTAGGCACTATTATTATTATTATTATTTTTTTTTTTTTTTTTTTGCTGAGGCAATTGGAGTTAAGTGACTTGCTCAGGGTCACACAGCCAGGAAGTATTAAGTGTCTAAGGTCAAATTTGAACTCAGGTCCTCCTGACTTCAGGGCTGGTGCTCTATCCACTATACCATATTATTTTACAGATGAGGAAACTAAGGCTATGAGAGATTGTGATTTGCCAGAGATCTATATAGCTAGGAAGTGCCTGAGGCTAGATTTGAATCCCACAATGCTCTATTCACTGAGCCTGATGATCTCTCAGAACTCTGGCCCTTGTGTAAGGATTAAATTTGGTAATTCAGTTAGTCAATCAATAAGCATTTCTTAAGTACTCACCATGTCATAGGCACAATAATAAGCACTGGGCATTCAAAAAGAAAAGGCAAATGCATTTTTGGTAGAGTTGTGACCTGGTCCAACCATTCTGGAAAGCCTAAAGAACTATAACACTTACCTTTGACCTAGCAATATCTGTATCCCAAAGATGTTCAAAAAAAAAAAAAAAAGGAAAAGAACTTAGGTGTATGAAAATATTTATGAAAACTCTTTTTGTGGTGGCAAAGAATAAGGAAATTGAGGGAGTGTTCATCAACTAGGGAATAACTGAATAAGCTGTGGTATATGATTGTGATGAAATACTATTGTGTTTTTATAAATGACAAGCAGAATACTCTCAGAAAAAAACTGGAAAGACTTATAGGAATGGATCCAAAGTGAAGTGAGCAGTATCAGGAACACAGTAATAGCAATATTATGATCAATTGTGAATGACTTAGCTATTCTCAGCAATACAATTATCCAAGACAATACCAAAGGACTTATGATTAAAAATATTTATCTCCAGAGAAAGAAATGATGAAGTCTGAATGCAGAACAAAGCATATTTTTTAAAAACTTTATTTTTCTTCAGGATTTTTTTTAGTCTGTTTTCTTTCACAACATGACTAATGTGGAAATGTGTTTTGCATGACTATATATGCATAATCTCTACTAAGTTGCTTGCCTTCTCAAGAAGAATTAAAGAGAGGGAGAAAAGAATTTAGAACTCAAATTCTTTTTTTAAAAGATATTAAAATTGGTTTGAAATGTAATTAGAAACTTTTTTCTGAATGGATGCCCATCAATTGGAGAATGGCTGAATAAATTATGGTATATGAATATTATGGAATATTATTGTTCTGTAAGAAACAACCAGGAGAACGATTTCAAAGAGGCCTGGAGAGACTTGCATGAACTGATGCTGAGTGAAATGAGCAGAACCAAGAGATCATTATACATGGCAACAACAATACTATATGACAATCAATTCTGATGGACATGGCTCTCTTCAACAGTGAAATGTTTCAAACCACTTCCAACTGTTCACTGAAGAAAGCCATATACACCCAGAGAGAGGGATGTGAAATGTGGACCACAACATAACATTTTCATGCTCTCGATTGATGTTTGCTTGCATCTGTATCTGATTTTTCTTTCTTGTAGATACAATTTTTCTTGCACAACAATGATAAGTGTGGAAATATGTATATATATATGTATATATATATTCAATTTGTCAAGTATTTTAACATAATTAACATGTAGTGGATATCCTGCCATCTAGGGGAGGGGTGAGGAGTAGGGGGGAAAAATTTGTAACAGAAAGCTTTATAAGGGTTAATGTTGAAGAATTACCCATACATATGTTTTGCAAATAAAAAAATTTTTAAAAGATTTAAAAAAGAAACTTTTTTCATTTTAATAACAATAATAAAATGGTTCCTTCTCTCATGAAACATACATTCTAATGAAAGAGACAACATGTAAATAACTAGGTACATACCAGATATACTCAGAGTATATGAGGATAAAATGAAAGGGGAAAGCATTAGTAGCTCGGGGGTGGGGGAACCAGAAAATACACATGAAAGCACATCTTAGAGTTCAGAATGGTGAGTGTGTGGAGAATGAGAGGTTTGGATATGTGGGTGATAGTGGTCTTGGTTGTAAGGCTAAGTACTCTTCTAATACCTTCTTCCCCTAATTCTATTACTGTAGCTCTTTGTAAGGACCTCTGTCTTCCCTTCTAATCATCTGGCCTCATCCTTTGCCTGTACAACTCCTTAGTCTTATTCTAAATAATTATATATATATACATATATATATACATATACATATAATTATTATTAAGAACAACTAAAAAAAAGCCAGAAATACGTTGTTTCTGAAATTTCTTTTAGCTAGTAGGAATCTGGTATACTCTTTCCAAAGTTTCCCTGGCAAACAAATAAGCAAAGAAAAAGAAATTCATCATCTTTAAAAAATAAGATTTAAAAAAAAAGATTCAGACAGTGTGATGCAGTGGAGAGTATTCTAGATTTGGAACAGAGAGCACCTGAGTGTCAACCTTAGTTTTTTTTTTTTGTTTTGTTTTGGTTTTTTTTGCTGAGGCAATTGGGGTTAAGTGACTTGCCCAGGGTCACACAGCTAGGGAATGTTAAGTGTCTGAGGCCACATTTGAACTCAGGTCTTCCTGACCTCAGGGCTCTATCCACTGCGCCACCTAGCTGCCCCCAACCTTAGTTTTTCTACTTGGTATCTTAACTTTTCTTTCCTGAAGCTCAATAGGGTGGATAGAACAGATGATAACTAAGATTCCTTGAAGCTCTAAACTTATGAACTTATTATGATTCAAATGTCACTAAAATAATCATTTCTTGTTGATTTAAAAAGATCTAGAACTAGAAAATGCCCTCTCTTCTGAGTGTTCTCATTCCCCTAAATTCTGTAATTATGGGAAACACTTACCCTTCAAATGCACCATTAAATTAGAAACCATTTCCATATGATCAAGATGTTCTACAACTTGGCAGAAAGAGTTAGGTAGATGCTACCTTCTCTAGTCTGCTTGTGATTTAGGGACTACCTTAATCTATTTCCTTTAATCCTTTAATCCAGGGACATCTGAAATGGTGAGGTGACTAGAGTACTGGATTTAGAATCAGGAAGATTCATCTGCCTGAGTTCAAATCTGATCTTCCATACTTATTAGCTGTGTCACCCTGAGTAAATCACTTAATTCTGTTTTCCTCATTTCCTCAATCTGTAAAATGAGCTACAGAAAGAAATAGCAAACCACTTTATTTGCCAACAAAACCCTAAATAGGGTCACAGAGAGCTGGAAAAAACTAAACAACAACAAATTTTATTAGAGGATGAAGTAAATGTGGGGGAGTCAGAGTTTATTACTCTCATCTCAACTAATCTAATCTCAGCTCTGCTGCTAACTACTGAAAAGACATTAGGAAAGCCATTTCTCTTCTTCGGGCCTCAGTTTCCTCATCTGAAAAATAAGAGGATTGAAGGTCTCATCTACTTTTGAATCTATGATCCTAGGATGCTAAGAAAGAAAATGAGGAAATGTTGAGAAATTTTCTGCTCCCACTCATGTTTATGAGAATGGCAAACTCCTGCAGCCCAAAAGGCCTGTGCTAATAGTGCCATGAAATGCCTGCCTCAGCAATCCTGGGGCTCTCATGGATTTTGGCAGGGTCAGGGAAACATTCACTTTTCTTCCAAATCCTGCCCTTGAGAATACTGGCTTTGACATTTTCCACAAACCCATTTATAAATGAATGTCCTCTCCCTATTGGGGAACTGTCTGCTGATTGCAAGAGAACTGGGAATCCTCTGTGACCAAGCTAATTCCTCAATTTTTTCCTCAGAAATCCAGGGAAGACTGAAGAACAGTTTACAAGGTGAAATTAGCATCTCTCCTCTGTTCTTAAGGACACTGGACAGCTCCCAATCCACCCTAGAAGCCCAGCTCCTGTCTGAAGAATCCTATTAAGGTTTTATTCTTTTGAGAGGGTTTTGTTTGTTTGCTTTTTCAGTTTTCCAAAATCTCTTATGCAACATTTTCCATCCCACTCCCACCCCCACAGTGGGGAAGATCCATACTATTACCAGATTTCATATTCTCAGGGATCAGAGAATCACTAAATAGGGGAATTAACCTGAAGCTCAAATCTTTCATTAGCTTCCATTTAAAAATCTTTAACATATTATAGTGGCATGAATCTTAGTTGTTGATGTCAGAGGACCAGGATTTGAATTCCATCTCTCTATTTCTGTGATCTGGGCAGGTCACAGACTCCCTGGGCCTAAGTGTCTTTACCTGAAAAATGAGGAGATTGGGCAAAATCGCCTCTGAAGTAATTTTTTAAATCTAGGCCTATGATCCTATAACATAAACTATTCCAAGATGCTTTTGAGACCTAATATTTTATGAAGCTGTTTTTTCCAAGCAGTAAATGCCATGCCATGCCTACTCATACCTACCCCAAATTCAAATTACTGCTGTTGCTAATGCCTATTTAATGTTGGGGTGGGAAGAGGGAAGATGAAGGGGATGCAGTGTATATAGAAGACACCAGGTTTAGTGTCAGAAAATCTAGATTTAGATCCTGGCTCTGGCAATAGCCATGTGGTCCTGGACAAGTCACTTCACATTTCTGAGACTCAAATTTTTCATCTTAGAATGGAGGCATAGAACTAAAAAAGATCTAATTTATGTCCTTTCTAGGTCTATATCTAGAGTCTTATTTTCTCTCTGATCCACCAGAAGTAGGGCAACAACTTTCTTTCTCTCTTCCTTTGACATAGAAAGAGACATGGAGACCACCTGCTTCTTCAGCTAGTACCTGTGAAAGAACATATCTGCTCAAGGTTTGGTGTGAGAGTTCAAGTCTGATACACAGATGCTAGAAATGGAGTCAATTACCTCATTGCAGAAGAAAACAAAGAGATCTGGAAAATGCCCCAAAGGGATGCTCCCATGCAGCTCCATGCCAGATGCCCCCTTGACCAGGTTTCTAAAGGCAGCCTTGCTCTCTCCCAGTTAGCTTTCCTTCAAGTCACAGAACTCAGAAGACTTCCAAAAGCCTCCTTCCATCTCCTCCTCCCCCCAAAAGAGATGAGCATCGTCTTTTCAAAATTCTTTCAATTCTTTTCAAAAGTCAGGTTTTTAAAAGCAGGGGTAGTCTAGGAAGAGGAGGAGGGAGGAAGAAAAGAAAAAAGAAAAGGAGGAGAAAGAAGGAGGAAGGGAGAAAGGAAGGAGAAGGAAAAGTGAAGGAAGAAGGGAGGAGGAGGAAAGAGAGGAAAAAGAGGGAGAAAAGGAAAAAGAGGAGGAAGGAAAGGAGGAGGAAGAAGAGGAAAGAGAACAAAGAGATAAAGAAAGAGGAGAAGGAAGAAAAAGGAGGATAAAGATGAAGAAAATGATGAGGAGAAAAACAATCCAGGACTATGTCCTTGTTTCTCAGACTTATTTCTAGCATCAATTTGGCAATGGACATAGCAAGGGATTTTCAGCCAGAGGAGTTGTGTCTAAATCTTCATTTTGCTATTTACTATAGATATAATGGTGAGCAAGTTATTCCATCTTTCTAGGTTTATTGTAAAATAAAATTGTCTCTAAGGTCTCATCCAGTTCTATATTTATGATCCTTTGATCTGGCTACAAAAAGTAGTTCTGATATTCACTATTTTTAGTCTGTCTCAGTTTTCTCACTTATAAAATGGGAATAATATTACCTGCCTCTCAGATTATCACAAGGATCCAATAATATAATATTTGTAAAATTCATTGCTAGCTTTAAAGCACTATATAAATGCTAGCTGTCATTAAGTAGCCTACCTAGACTCACAGATATTAATAGCAAAGTTAGGATCTAAACCCATTTTCTTGTCTCCAAATCCACTGCTCACTACAATTAAGTGCTTATTGCCTGACTAAAGGGCTTCCATTTATATAGTACTTGAAGGCTTGCAAAGTGTTTTACTTAGGTTATTTTGATGGATC
This sequence comes from Myrmecobius fasciatus, assembly GCA_023553655.1. Classification (NCBI taxonomy): domain Eukaryota; kingdom Metazoa; phylum Chordata; class Mammalia; order Dasyuromorphia; family Myrmecobiidae; genus Myrmecobius; species Myrmecobius fasciatus. The sequence goes on from JAJPUD010000316.1 coordinate 411,802, forward strand.
CTCACAACAACCTTAGAATGTGCTATTACTCCCATTTTCCTGATAAGAAACTGAGTCAGGGTGAGGTTAGGTGACTGGTCCCAAATCATACAGCTAGGAAGCATCTCTTGGGTCTTTCTTAGTCTTCTTGTTATCCTTCATTCTTGAAGAGAAACCTCACCGGGAGGTGATACCATGACATGCAAATGAACCGGATTTAAGTTAGGGAGGGCTGTGCAAAGTCACCTGCCTCCAGAGCTATCTGGATCCAGTGACAAGATATAGATCAAGACATCTATTTACTAGGCTGCTTAGCTGCCCAATACTCTCATTTGGTGCTTTTTATACCCAGGAGCTATCTATAAGAGGCCTGAAAACAGGCCTAGATCTTCAATAAACAGAGCCAGTGTACCTGCTCTCAGCTTTGATAGAAGTGACAGTGAAGGAATCCAAGTAGAGAAACTCACATAGTAGATAAGGTCAATTGATTTTTAGTTTTGGTGGTGGTAACTTATTGCCACCAGCAGGGGGCAGCAGGAACACCAAAAAGGAAGTCATTACCTTTCAATTGTTCCTCATTCAGAGCCTGGACTCGACCACCTTGACAAGTATGGTAGCTATTTGGCAAAGTGTGGCCACTGGCTCAGCCCACCTAAATATGGGAGAAAGTACATAAAATAAGGAAAGGGAAGGGGAGAGAAGGAAGGATGAAGGGCAGCAAAGATAAAACACAAAATAGGATTTGGGAGAAAGGACAAGGAAGAAAGCCAAAATGAAACAAGAAGAACACCTAAGAGAACTGAATCTGTGGTGGAGAGTGGGTGGGGGGGAGGATGGAAAGAAACCAGACCATAACCTCCATGGGAGCAGAGATCATGACTCGTGTATATTTGTGCCTCGCATGGTGCTTTGCCTCTGGTTGGATGGATGAGATATGTCACCTTCAAAGCTACTGGCAGAGAGATGAGGTTAAACTGGATAGAAGAGGAAACACAATTGACATCCTTTCAATTGCCCATTCTGGGACAAAGCCCTAAATGTCCCACCCTAGTCATGACTCTGAAAAAGAAGTTTTCCCATCCCAAAATGATCTTTTCCTTCCATATGCCATATTAACTAAGCCCCAGTGTTTAATAATAATGCCAGGCCATTTTAAGTCATTGGCTTTCTCTCCTAAATTAATCATTTAAAAGGTAGATATTCCTGGTAAAGGTAAAATACTGAGCCATCAACAAGGCATGACTGAATTTTCCAGATTATTCTTCTCCCTTCTCCAAAAGACTCAGGTGCCTAGAAGAATGAGAAGGGGTCAAAGGCAACATGTAAGAGCCCTTTGAAAAATGAAAGGTACAGTATTATCAAAGGAACCTGGGGGTTCCCTTTACCATTCTGCTCTGGGCTACTTGTACAAAGAATAAACAGCTAGGAAAGTACAACCAGACAGATAAATCCTCAGAGAAATATTATCCACTTTTCTTCCATTTTGTCTCATTACTAGGATTTGTTCACAAACCAAGGTGCCAGGTGACTGCATGTCAGCTTCTCTCCTTTCTTCTCACCCATACAGATGTGGCTAAGAACCCCCAAACTCCTGTGAAATTCTCTGGGACAGGCAAGGCAAGTAGACTTGGACTAGGAACCAATAACTCAAAGAAAATCTTCATTAGAGGGAGGGAGGCAAAAGGACTCCATGGTGAATTTCTGTGTCCACAATGAAGCTTCCTCTGGTGAGCAATAATCCCTACTTTGAGCCTGCCATTCCAGCCTTCATTCTAGATCTGCACACAGCTTTTAGCTTCCCAGCTGCATCTGTGTGGGTGGCTAAAACACAGGATGAACAATGCCTCATACGCATCATGCAGTTTCCAGTTGTCTTGCAGACAAGCCTCCCAGACAAGCACGCACATATGCACACCAGGAATATCTCTAAACACATAGAAAGAGGAGGTCCAGCTTCTGTTGAAGGGGACATTGGTGACGACGGTGCTTTGGTTTTGTATAAGAGATGTGTTCCTGAAAAATCTATAAGAAAGATTGTTTTAAAAAAGCTAAAATGGGGATGAGGGGAAAGGGGACAAGATTTTCCTGTTTGTGGAGCCTTGCTGAGAATCACTTTTCCAAAGGGAATAATAGCTGTAGTAATGGGGAAAAAAACTTTACAAATCTGCATGAGGATAAATTTCTTTTTTTGTTGTTTTTTTTCTTTATTTTTTATGTTAAACATGTTAAAATATATGTTAAATCTAATATACATACATATTTGTACAATTATCTTGCTGCACAAGAAAAATCAGATCAAAAAGAAAAAATAAATAAGAAAGAAAATAAAATGTAAGCAAACAACAATAAAAAGGGTGAAAATGCTGTTATGGTCCACACAGTACCCACAGTCCTCTCTGAGTATAGATGGCTCTTTTTATCACAAGATCATTGGAACTGGTCTGAATCATCTCATTGTTGGAAAGAGTCATGGAGGATAAATTTCTTAAAGCATTTCTAAAATGCTTTTGGGAAGAAACTCATTTATGGGGGAATACAACCTGTGAATGAGTGTTGAGATGAGATTCTAGAAATCCTAAGCTGCTTCTTCTCCCTACCTCCAAAAGTATCCCTATTCAAAAGATGTCACTAATTTAGCGACTGAAAGGTGACTACAAGAATGAGATAGTTAATGGAGGAAGCCCCCAACACGGTGGACAAATATTCATTTCCCACTTCTAAACTTTTGTATGTTCCCCATGCAAGGAATGGACATTCTACTCACCTTTACTGCTGGAGATCTTTAGTCTCTTTGGAGGTTCAAGTTATATGCCATTTCTTCCAAGAGGTCTTTGCTGATTCCACAGTTGGGAGTGCTCTCCAAAGCCTACCATTCCCCCATGTTATTTTGTATTATTTACCTGTCTAGTCTTTACATTCCTTCTCCCAGTAAGATAAAAATTCCCCAAGGGAAGCAACTAGATTCTGGCCCATTTAAATGAATGCATTCTGAATTGAACTGAGAGGAAGCAACTCCTCATTCACTAAGGAAACAAGAAATTAAGTTAAAGCAGGTGCCTAACCTGATAAGATTCTAGACTTAGAATCTTGGCTGACTTAGGTACTATTATAATACATATTATAATTATTGAGTAACCAGAGCTAGGATGAGGAATAAGCAGCTGCCTAGCAGATAATGCATGAAGGACACCATGAAAGACACTATTAAATATTACTTTGTGCAGATGCATAGCTTTTTAAAGCCAAATTTTTTTTTTATTCTTCATGAAATGTGGATATTTATTTTTAGATTTTCATGGGAAAAATGCTAGATTTAGAGTCAAAGAATTGGTTTTCATCTCAGCTCTTCTTACCAGCTGTGTTATAAGGCAAATTGTTTCATAACTCTGGGCCTCAGTTTCCCTTTTTGTAAAGATTATAGGTTGGCCAACAATCAGTGGTGTTATACTCACATAGAAATATATCCTTGAGGCTGCAAACTGACTTAGAAAACCACAAATTATCATTATCCATATTGTATTGCATTTTTATTTATTTTGTTAAACATTTCCCAATTACATTTTAATCTGATTGGATTTTACTTAGAATTTTGTTACAGGCTTCTTACCCTTGTGGTCTAAATGATCCCAAGCTCATTTTCAGCTCTGAATCCCATCCTCCCTACTCCCATCACCACTAACAACAAAAGGCAATTGTTTTAGTAAAAGCTCCAAGACTCAAGAACACAGGAGATTTCATTTTCAAACTTTCCCTAGGAGAACAAAAAAAAAATGTCTACTTAATGTAATCATATGATTGAAGTCTGTATTCTCTATTCTCTGTTCTGTATTCTGTAGGGAAAGGAGAATAACCAGCAGTGAAGATTAACATTACATCCCCTATTCCCAACCTAGATTCTAAAGATCGGGGAACAGGGAGAAAAAGTGAGGAAATATTTGGCTGGGATAATATTTTACCAGGGAACCTCATGGTAAGACTGAATGAAATTCACTTTGTGTTCACGTTAATACAAAGTACATTGCCTGACATATTAAATATCTGTGGAGCTAAGGGCAATTTTCAATAATAATGACTTCCATTGCAATGACATTTTATATTTTACAAAATGATTTCCTCACAACAACCTCATGAAGAGGGACAATCCAAAAATTATTATCCCCATTTTACAAATAAGAAACTGAGGACCAGTGGCTACCAGCAGAAGTAATATTAATACTTGAGATAGTCATTGTATTATTAAATGATAAAAGATTGCAAAACTAGTAAAACTACTACCACTAATAGATCAGTAATGATAGCAAAACAAATAATTCTTATTTACATAATAATAATAAGCATCTACATACCATCTAGTATTATCCTTCCAGGCTCTGTACTAAGGACTTTGCAATTCTTTTTTTTTTTTTTTTTGGACTTTGCAATTCTTATCTCATTTGATCCACACAACACCCCTGGGAGGTAGGTGCTATTATTATCCCCATTTTACAGATGAGAAAACTGAGGCAGACAGAGATGGAGTGACTTGCTCAATATTACATAGATAGTAAATGACTGAAACTGAATTTGAACTGGTCTTTCTGACTCCACCCCCACCATTCTATCTAGTTGTCCCATTTAAAGTTGATAAAGAATTTTTCTCCTTGCACCCTGAAAAGATAGATACTGCAAGCATTATTATAGCATTATTATGCTTATTTTGCATATCAATTTGAAATTCAGTGAAGTTAAATAAATTGCCTAAGGTCAAGAAGGTGATAAATATCAGCATTAAAGTCCAATTCCAGGTCCTTCTCTTCTTCTATAATAAATTACCATACCTAGGAGAAGTAGAAGAAGAAGCAAGTCTACTATTTTAAGTGATCATATTCATTTTTTTGAAAGGGGTATTTTCCTAGTAAAATACTAATAATAAAAATAATAGTATTAGTAGCATGGGGAGCCTCCAGATTAGCTATTCCAAATTCAAAATATCCTATACTTTCACATCCTTTGAAAATTGAAGCTTAAAAGCCCCCATTAGTAGGTTTCCTTTTTCTCTATCAGGCAGAAGACAAGCAAAGCAAAGCAAAGACATTTAATAAAATAGTATAATGAAAAAGGTCACAATAGAACACTTTCCCCATAAGTCTAAAGCATATTTTAGAAACATGTCTGAGAAGTACACATAAAAAATCAAATATGACCATATATGTGGAGGGTTAACTTATTCCTCTAACTCTGCATTGTACACTGATCTCCTAGTGACTGTTGAGCACATATTCTTAGCCGCTTAGTGTGGCTGCCTCATTTTAATTAGGACCTGCTCCCTGCTATCAGATTTTCTTTAGAAACATTGGGATTCTAAAACCCTTTTAGGGGGCACAAGGTTAAAACTATTTTCAAAATAGTATTGAGATGTTATTTACCTATTAAAATGGTCTTCTGTTTTCCAACCACATATCTCTGGTAGGCTTGATTTTCTTCAAATAATTCAACCAAAATTACATCACTGCAGACTGAATGCAGAAGCAGATTTGAGAAACCAAGTCTCTTCTATTGAGCTAACAGACATTAAAGAGACTTGGAAAATAATGTAAAACAATTCCACTCGTGTCACTACTTTTTTTTGGCTTTGGAAAAAAATTTTCATTAAAAATATGTTATTGAGGGGCAGCTAGGTGGTGCAGTGGATAAAGCACCAGCCCTGAATCAGGAGGACCTGAGTTCAAATCTGATCTCAGACACTTAACACTTCCTAGTTGTGTGATCCTGGGCAAGTCATTTAACCCCAATTGCCTCAGAAAAAAATAAATAAATAAAATTATCTATATTAACATATAATGAGTTTATTTTTAAGTATTAATAAATAAATATTTTAATTGCCAAAACAAAACCTCTTTGAGGTACTCAATAGTTAAGACCATAAAAGGGTCCTAAGGTCAAAAAGAATATTAAATTATAGTATGGTGATTGATAGATAGATGGATATAGCATGCTAAAATAACATGGTTAGAATCTTCTCCAGATAAAGAAAGTTGTAGTCTTTTAGTCACAGCCATCATATCCTACTCACAAAAACCAAACAGTGCCCTGAACTAAGATCTTTTTTTCTTTTCAATCCTTATCTGGGTAGCAGTAGAAGCTCTCTATTTTAATTTAGCATTAGATCTTCCCCAGATTTTTTTTTATTACCAAGAAATAAATTTGAACCAGAACAAAAGGTAAAAAAAGGAACATGATCGTTGCTCCCCAGAGGGAGCTAGCTGGTGTAATTCCAAGAGTCCTGGGACTACTGTCTATCAAGTCAAAAAGACCTGAGTTCAAATCCCATTTCAGATGCACACCAGCTATGGGCCTGACCAAGTCAATTAATTTTATCTGCTTATAAGGTGAGGATCATAATAGCACTTACCTCCTAGAATTGTGGTGAGGATCAAAAAGGCACAGTGTCTGCACATAATAGGTTCTTAATTAATACTTGTTTCCTTTCACCCATCTAGACTGTATTCCTACCTTTATCATGCATTCTCTCAGCAGTCCCATTATTATGGCACAATGATTTAGCCAATGAAAAAGCTTGCTTTTTTTTTTTTTTTAGCAATTACAACTCTACATTGACATGTAATCTATCCTACACACTTTGAAGTCTATAAAGTATTTCATCATAATAATCCTATAACATTGGTAGCACAAGCATTAACTCTCACATTTTATATATTCAATCCAATCCAATTCCATAAACATGTAGTGAGAATATGTTATGTGCAGTATATAAAGACAAAAAAAATGGTCTCTACCCTTAAATTGCTGATCTTCTGAGATTCTTCTGGCTGGGAAAACTTCCCAGAATCACACAGCCAATAGGTACAGGTCAGGATTGAAACCAGGTCTTTTGATTCAGGGTTTAGCAATCTTTCCCCCAAAAGCCCAGCTATCTCTGGGTACATATTAAGTCAAACCTTTTTGAGTCTTGGAGTCAGGAAGAGATGAGTCAACTCAGCCTCTGACAGTAGCTATATGACCAAGAGCAAGTATTTTACTTCTCCCTGAGCCTCAGTTTCCTCAAATATAAAATGGGAATAAGATAACTTTTACTTCTTGTCTCACAGTGCTGTTTCAATGCCAAAACGAGATAATATATGTTATCGCTTTGGAAAATCTTCAAAGTGCTAGTAAATGTCAGTTAGCATTATTAGCTCAAATTACTAATAGCTCCCAGTTATATGGTACTTTACTTTAGATACATGATCTTTTTTGATTTTCACCACCATGCTATAAGATCAATAGTATAATTATTTTTCCCATTTTGCATGTGAAGAAACTAAAGCTCAAAGGGTTAAAATGAATTCTATCATAAATGAGTAGCCTTGTCAGAATTGGAAGCCAGGTCTTCTACCCTTAAATCAAGTACTCTTTCCACTTCACCCCAAAGCAGTCCCTTTCCTTTATGTCTGTCACAGTCCAAAAAACAAGTGTGTGATTGTCAGCTATGTTCTTAAAAAAGAAGTGTGTTAACATCACTCCACATCTCCATGCCAACATTTTAACTGGGTTTCTTATAAATGCTACCGTTACCTCACCATAGATCATTCAAAAATGGCCAACAGGGGCTTGTTGGGGTCATATTCACCCACCTTCAACAACTTTTTTTTAAATTATCACTAGACACCATGTTGACAGGCTTCCTTTTGGGGACCATTATTTCTCAGGCAGCCTTGTTCACACAAATTGCTTATAGAAATTCACTGCCTGACTACATTCAGGTTTAAATTCTCCAGGCCCTCCTGACAATATTTCCCTTTCCAATAACCAACTGGAGACCCCTCAAAGACCTGCAACAATATACAGTAGAGTTTGACCAAAGACCAAACCAGGGCAAGACAATTCAGCAAGGTTTTAAAATGCCCCCCCTTATGTGGCACAGGAACTTTGAGGTCCTATAATGCCCATGACTTGGCTTATCACACAATTAAAACCAACATGCCATGGAGAGCAAAATATGCTTGCATGAAAAACATTGTGTGTGCATTTATAAAAACTATTTCATATACATATGTATATATATATTTACTATATATTTAAAGGGATCTTTCAATATCTTCCCTTCCCAAATATTGCACCATGAGGAGCTGCCAATCTTGCCTACCCTCAGTTCTGCCAAAGATTCAACTCCTCAGCAAATACTTGTTGACAATGATTTACCAAAACCCAGAACTGAGTTGTAAGTTCTGATGTCTTCTGCCTTATTCAAGAAGTGGGGGTGATTTAAAAAAAAGACTTCATATTGAATGTGATAACAATCCAAATTTTCAAAAGGCTGGCACATGGTTACTTCAGATTCCATTGGGCAGAATTAGTAGAAAGTAACCTCCCTGAGGACAGAGATTCTTTTGTTTCTGTTTCTGTATCGCAAATACTTAACACAATATCTTGAGATGTAGTCGGTACTTAATAAGCTCATGTTAGAGAAACAGATAGGTAGCAAAGTGGATAGAGTATTGGTCCTATAATGAAGAGGATCTGAGTTCAAATCTGTCCCTGATTTAACTAGCTATGTGAACCTGTGCAAATCATCCTAATTCCCTCCAAAAATAAAAAATAAATTCAGGTTAGATTGAATTAAACTAGGAATAAAGGTTAAGATTGGCAAAGAGTGAAGTATAAGCTAATATAAGAAAGTATCTCGTAATGGTCAGAATTATGCAAAAGGAATGGTCTGCCTAGGAAAGTAATAGGTTCCTTGGCCCTGAAAATCTGCAAAGACTGCAGATATTCGGTCAGGTGTTTTCTAAGGTATGCATTAGACTTCATGGCTATTGTGAGATCCTATGACTTCATCCACAATATTGGTTCAATATTCAGCAGAACATTTTTGGAAGTGGGAAAGGCAAATTGGAGCATGTTGCTATTGTTGTTCAGTCATGTCTGACTCCTTATGACCCCATTTGGAGTTTTTTTGGCAAAGTTACTAGAATGGCTTTGTCATTTCATTCTCCAGCTCATTTTACAGATGAGGTTTACAACCCTGAGGCAAACAGGGTTGAGTGACTTTGCCCAGGGTCACACAACTAGGAAGTATCTGAGGCCAGATTTGAACACAGGTGCTCCTGGTTCCAAGCACAGTGCTCTATCCCCTTCACTACCTCACTACCTGGAGCAAGAATAGAAGACAGTAAAAAGGTGAAAGGACTGGTAACCCTATCATACAAAAATTGATTAAAGGAACTGGTCACCTTTATTTACCCTGGAAAAAACTTTGGGCAACATAATAGCTACCTTCTAGTGTTTGAAGGGCTGTCATGTGGAAAATAATGGAATTTCTTTCTGTATGTTTTCCCTAGGAAAAATTAGGAGCAATAAGTGGAAGAATTAGAGAAGCAAATTTATCCTTGGCATAGAGATAGACTTCCTAATACTTCAATATATTCAAAGGCAAAAATCATCCTCTTTGGAAATAATTGGAAACTAAAGGTCATCAGAGGCCTGATGATCACTGGTCAAGAATTTTTCAGAGGGGATTCTTAGTCAAGCTTAGGCTTGGAGTCGGAGATCTCTCTGGAGTCCCTCAGATTTAGGGAACCATTTTACCAAATCCCTTAGGACATATACAAAAAAAAAAAAAAAAAAAAAAAAAAAAAAACCAACCCAGATGATAACATCCTCCCTGCCTCCAAAAACAAAACTCCACCCACCCCACCTTCTTAGGGAATTCCATAGGGAAATTGCTTTTTACCTGCTTATAGTTAAGATTCCAGTTTTGATACTTATTAGCTGTGTAGCCAACATGTGCAAGTTTCTTGGTCTCTAAGTCTCAATTTACTCATCTGTAAAGGGGAGATAATAACTACACTGCCTATTTTATAAGATTTTTGTGAGGCCATCATTTGGGGAACAGCAGAATAAGTTATGATATATGAATATAATGGAATATTATTGTTCCTTAAGAAATGATGAGCTGGCTGATGTCAGAAAAGCCTGGAAAAACTTACATGAATTAATGCTAAGTGAAGTGAGCATGACCAAGAGAACAGTGTACACAGTATTAACAAGATTATGTGATGATCAACTGTGATGGACTTATCTCTTTTCAATAATGAGGTCATCTGAGATAAGTCCAATAGACTTGTGATGGAAAGTGCTGTCCCCATCCAGAGAGAGAACTATGGAAACTGAATGTGGACCAAAGCATAATATTTTCACCTGTTGTTTTTATTGTTTGCTTGCTTGTTTTTTCTCTCATTTTCCCTTTTCATATGAGTTTTTTTGTGCAACATAATGAATCTGGAGATATATTTAGAAGGATTGTACATGTTTAACCTATATTGGATTGTTTGCTGCTTTTGAGAGGGAGAGGTCACTGACTGTCTATTCTCTCTTACCAGAAGGAGAGAGGGATGCCAAGGACAAGGAGCTGAGCGTTTCAGAGCTTATTCCATCTTGCAGGAAGATGAATATCATCTTGGGCTACAGCAGCTATGTAGGACCAGTCTTAGAAATGAGTAATGTGATACATCCTAAAAGATCAAAAGCACTCTGTCTGCTAATGTCTACCTTCCCCTCAAAAACAAATCAAAACAAAACTTTTCTTATTTATCAAATGATGGTGGGAGCAAAATGTTGGATTGTTCTCAGAGTCCCTTCCAGTTCTGACATTTAATGAGTATAAAAATACTATAGAATCAATGAATTAAATTAAAGCCTATTTTTTACCATAATGTGTGATATAGTATATATCATATATACCATAGTATATAATATCTATGCCAAAATAGTATAACATTGATAAAATCAAGTACATTGGGAACACCAAAACCTCATGATAACCAATAGTTTCAACCACCTCAAGCCCAATCCAATTCGAGAGCCAGCAATAAGCAGCCAAACTGAGCACTATGCTTTATAAATGTTAGTTGCTGTTATTATTATTATTTTCATCATTATCATCATTAGATATCATCTGAGCTCTCAAGGAGTATTTTATCTAGTTGATAACACATAACATTAATATAGTGCTTTAAGGTTTACAAGGTACTTTATGCTCATTGTTTTATTTGAGCTTTATGATAGCCTTTTGAGGAGCATAATGTGGATATTACTACCTCCACTCTTCAAATGATGAAACTAAGGCAAACAGATATTAAGTGATTTGTCCAAGCTAGTAAGTAACTGAGGCTGGATTTGAACCCAGCCCTTCCCAACTCCAGAACCAACACTCCATCCTCATTGCCCCAACGCATTCCTAAATTGTTGATCCATTGAAAAGCAGCACCTGGATAATCAAAATTGAACTGGATTGCAATGGTTTTCAATTTTGATATTGGAAGGCTCAAGAAGAGACTGACTTTTTAGCCACTGAGGAAAGAAAAACAAAGATCTCAATTGTATCATTTTCTGAATCCCTAGCTTTCTTCGAGGCTCAGCTCAACTGTCACACCCTTGAGACTTTTTCTGATTCCCACAGATGCTGGTGCTTCTCACAAAACATGTGTGTGTGTGTGTGTGTGTGTGTGTGTGTGTGTGTGTGTAATATGCACATATATATTTCCTTTTACATATTTTATACATCAAGCTATTTCCTTAACCCCAGTAAAATATAAGGTGCTTGAAGTGAAAGCCTCTCAATTTTATCTCTGTAGTCCTAGTGCCTAGCACAGTGTCTGACACTTGCAAGATGCTTTTTAAATGCTCAAGACATTTAATTAAATTAGACAGGAGGATTTCTATAGGCACAGGCATCTATTTACCAGTTAAATTATAATGATGCTTTACACTACTTTCCCAAAGTCACTACTCCTAAACTGGTCCTTTTTCTTTATACATTAATACAAAAAATCACTAAAACACAGAAGTAAATGACATCTCCCACTTAGAAATATGAAATTTGAAATACTAAATGTTTATTAAAAATAATTTTAAACACATTTTTGGTGTCCTTGATATTATGCCAGTTTCAAAGGAAATTTCTGAAAGGAATTCTGAAAGCTTGTAATAATTTACAGATACACAGTTTGAGGGCAGTGTAGAGACAATCTAATCCAATAACCTTATTTTCTATATGAAGAAACTGAGGCCCACAGAGTTAAATGATATATCGATGGACGCAATTCTTCTGGCTCCAGAGCCAATATACTTTCTACTATGCAATGCTGTCTCTGTCTCAAGGTATATTTTTTTAATCCAGTGATTTTTTTAAATTTACATTTTAATGAAGTCATGCAAAATCTGTGTCCACTTTAACCATGATATGGAGTGCAATAATATAAAATGCAATAATCTTTTTTAAGAAAATACCCCAAGACTTTCCCCATCTTTACCTCTCTTTACTCAGGAATATTCTGGAATCATTTTGAACTGGCTGGCTCTAGCTGACTGTTAAATTTTCATTGTGAACATTTAAATTTAAGAAATCAACAAACTACAAATCAGGACTTGGTTTATTGTTTTGTGCATTGATTTTAGACTTCAAGAAGTGATGGAGAAAATGTTAATAATCCAAATTAAATTTAAAAGTGTGTTCTGTATACATTTTCTCCAGAGTCAATTATTAAAAATTTACTAGCACAAATTTCAGCTGCCACCCCCCCACCACACACACATACATATTGGTCAATGCCTAGATCCCTTTTCCCCCACAACTAACAAAAAATATAATGGATCTCAATACTGTTAACTTGGCTGTTTTGAAAGCCTGTTTGACTTAAGACCTTCTTAAAATCACAGCTTTCAAAAACTATCTGTTAAAACCCTTCTGCTTCCATCTGTCTGCCATGCAGTTGAGAACAGAACACCAAAATTGTGCTGGGGTGGGGTGCTGAATGACTGTTTCTCATCTGCAACATTCACAAGGCATAAATGACACCTGTTAGTCCAACACTTTGATAAAAACTTAAATTGAAGCAGCAGCAGATTCTACCCCTATCATCATCATCATTTAGCACCTTGAGCACTTTTTAATTAAGTCCCTGCACTTGCCCTGAGTAAGCACCTGGAAAACATCACATCTGCATCTAATTTCACAAAGAATATTTCACTACAACCACTTATCAATAATGACCAGCGTGTTCAATGAGGCTGAACACATTTCTAATGAATATTAATCCTGGAATTCTGGGAAATCCTGCCAACCATGGAGAGATATTAGTCTTCAGTCTTGATGAATAAAATTAATCCAAGGGTCAATTATCATTTATTATGTGACTACTGTATGCCAGATAATGTGCTAAGTGGTGTAGTAATATATGAATGTTGTAAGTTTGAAAAAAAATCAAACAGTTGGCATTCAACACACAATGTCCTCTGCAGCTTTGGTTTGCATAAGCGTCTGGAAGTATGGTGAGGCAACATAAAGGGCAATGAGCCAAATTGTCTAGTCTAATGCCCAGCAAGCTTTCTATAGGAGCAACAGCCCTTTAGAGATGATTCTAAAACTCTGAAAATACAAATTAAAGCCCAATCCTTCAGGAGGACCACAATATATATACCAAACAGCCAAGGCAGGAGAGAGTATTTTACCTAAAGAACAAAAACAGATATAGGGTGAGGAACTGAGCCAAAGGGCAGGAGGATATGGTCCCTACAATGAAAAATCTGAATCATTAACATTCTTTCCTTCCTTCTTCAAATCCTCCTTTTCTTGAGATAAAGATCAAAAGTCGCCTCCTCCAAGAAATCTTTGCTGACCAGATCAAGCCACATTTCCTTATTGTAAATTCCTATAATACTTCTTGTCATAACAATTCTTTGGGTACTTATAGATTGCCTTCAATTTTTATTCAGTGGTTTCATGTATTTGACTTATCTTTGACACAATTCACGGTTTTTGAAGGCAAAAGTCATGTTTTCTCTTAGCCCTATAAAATGCTGGAAACAGTAGGTGCTCAATAGACTTGTTGAAATGAATGGAGCTGCAGATGAATGAGACACCATAGTTGTCTTTTAAATGCCTTCCCTGTTCTATTCCTAATTTACCTCTGCACCATTCACCACTCCACCTTGTACCAGATGGTCATTTCCTGAAAATACCCCCCTCAAGGCTCTTTTTTTCATCATGGGGGAAAGGAGAGAAAAAAATAAGACTAACAAATAAGCTCAATAGACAGCTGCCCCCCAGAGCCACAATGAGTAACAAGCATTCTTGCATTTTCCATATCTCATTCCACCAACACCAACATCAGTCATCCCTTATAGAATCTGTTTCTCAAAAGGAAGAATGGAGGGGGTCCCAAGGGAGCAATAATATTAATAAGCTAAAACATACACAGATAAAGTGGCAAAGAATATGAATACAAGAAATCCCATTCAAGAATGATGGTCCTGGAGTTTCCTCCAGTCCAGGGGTCTGTCAACGACAGAGGCACCAAGGGACAAGTTGTGGGAAGGCTTGATTGCTTTCTGTTGTCAGCCTTGATGTCTTGAGGTTGTGCTTCAAGCTTCCCAGCCCTCCTGAAGATAACCAGTCAGAGATTTCTTACTGATTTTTATCTTTCTTGAACCTATTTTTTTCCCCAATGTCACATATTCAGCTAAAACATTCCCCCAAGTTCATTACCTGCTCTGTAAAGTAATACTTCCTATCATTTATTTTTTTACATTTTCTTACTTTAAGCTTCTAGGCTTCTGCCTCATGATCTGGAATTTGGCTAACAAATCTTTAATTCATCACATTTTCTAGTTTTAGACCCACGTCAAATTCCCTCTCGGCAACCTGGTAACCTCTCCAGGCTTTAAGCACGTACCTTCCCCCTCCACTCCCGCCCCTTCTCATTCCATAGCAATCCGAGTCCACCCAATCACCCGTGCACGAAACATGTCTAGTTAGGGGATAGGGGGATGGGGAGCGGTGGGAAGGAAGGAAGGATGAATGATAGCCCGAGTGGTCTCAGCGTTAGAAGTGAATGCAAGGAGTCCCGAGGTCAGCACCGGGGACAGCGACTAGACCACTGGCCAGGGGTGGGGCAGCTGTGGGCCAGCCCCAGTGGCTGGGTAGCGAGAATCGGGGCCCACCTACCAGTCTGTGTGCGGTTCATCAATGACGAGGAGCAACTTGGACTTTCTGGAGACGGCAGGAGTGGTGGAGGGGGCGTCCACCAGTCCGGCCGAAGCGGCGGTCTGCTTCACGGCGTTGGACAAGGAGCTGAAGAAGCTGCTGCTCATGGACTGCACCGGGGCTGATGGCTGAGCCTGCTGCGGGGCCGGCTGCGGAGCGGGCTGCTGGGGCTGCCCCTGCCCCTGGGGCGGAGGAGGCCTTCGTTCGGGGGCCGGAGAGCCGGCAGCTGGCGGCCCGGCGGGGCCAGAGGCTGAGCCGGGGGGAGGAGGCGGCTGCTGTGGCTCAGGCCGCTGTAGGTCGGTCATATAGCCATTGGGCAGGTTGGCGATGAAGCTGCTATCGGAGAGGCGGCGCCGCAAGAAGTTCATCATCTGGCCGGAGGAGTAGGCGCGCTAAGCCCAGCAAAGACCGACGGACACGGACTGGGGGACGGAGAGCGAGCCCGGAGCAGCTGCGGAAGAGTACGAGGCAAGCGGGCAGGCAGGGCGCACTCGCTGGCCGCTAGCCGGGCAGAGAAGAGGGGCAGCGGCCCGCTCTCACCACCCGGAAGACAACGCTGCTGGGCAGCGCTGAGCTCGACCCGGGAGAGGCAGGCTGGCTGCTGCTGCAACTGAGACTACTGCTGTGGCTGCTACTGTCGCTGCTGTTCCTGCTACTGCTACTGCTGCTGTGGCTGTGGCTGCTACTGCTCCGACACCCGCCCGCAGCTCCCCCAGCCAGCCAGCTGACAGGATAGCAGCCACCGACTGGAGTGCTGAATGTGCAGTGAGAGTGGGGGGCTGGAACAGCGGCGGCTGGGGGAGGGCTGCAGGGGCTGGGGCTGCAGGCTCCTCCCCCACCCGCTCCGCCTCAAGCACCGCCCAGCCCCGCGCCAGCCGCAGAGCGCATCCCCGAGCGCCCCTCTGCAGCTGAGTGGTCCCGCCTACTTCGCCCCCCTCCAGCCCTACCTAGCTGCGCCGTGCTCCAGACCAGCCCTCCCCGCACCAGATAGGACCTGAGGGAGACAGAGAGCTTCCTGGGACTAAGGGATGGAGCTAACCGAACGTCCTTTCCACCCTACAATCCATGCAGTCCTGCATGATCCCGGGACCCCCCCAGCCTGGGTAGAAAATAAAACTGCACCCAATGATCATAAGAACCTAAACTACGGGGCTTAGAGTTTAGTCCTAGCCTAGTCCAAGCCATGGCTTGGGAGAGGCTTGATATGTTCAACCCCAAACCACCACCACCACCACCCCAAACATCAAACAACACACTCAAGGAAGGACCCTTCAGAAAGGATCTGTCTATAGAGATGTCTAAAAGCCTCCCTTTCTGCTTTTCTCCCTCAGGATTTTTCTCTTCATTAATATGGAGGAGTGAACCTTGAGTTGTAGGTGAAGATGGTGATCTCTTGAAAATCCTCTATGCATGTTTTTTTTTTTTTTATTGTTTTTGTTTTAGTTCATTGGCCATGGATTGTTAATGAGTCACTTGTCCATAATCCTGGCAAGCAGCCGTAACTGCTGGCCCATCCTATAGCCAGCCTCCAGAGAGGAGTAGCTTGGGGAAGCCTGAGGAAGATAGCTGAAGCCAGCGGGCAGCCTGCCTGGGCTCCAGGATGCTAAATAATGATAAACACGGAGCAGGAAGCCAGGGTCCTTACACTCCGGGAGACCAGGCCTGTACAAGAAATCGGCAGCCAAATGAGAGTCCTCGCCAAGACTCTATCTTTTCTCTTTTCCTTTTTCTTCCTCTCCTTCTTTCATTCCCCCTCCTATCTCCCTCTCCCTCTCCCTCTCTCTCTCTCTTCCTCTCTTCCTCTTTCTTCCTCTCTCTTTCTCTCCCCCCCCTCCCTATCTTCCCTTCTCCCTGTCTCTGGGTCTCTCTGTCTCTCTGTGTGTCTCTGTGTGTTTCTCTCTGCTTCTCTCTGTATCTCTCTGCTTCTGTGTGTGTGTGTCTCTCTCTCTACCTTCATAGCCTCGGTGATCTCAGCTCCTATG
>JAJPUD010000316.1:440843-480133 GCA_023553655.1 Myrmecobius fasciatus
CTCTCTCTCTCTCTCTCTCTCTCTCTCTCTCTCTCTCTCTCTCTCTCCTTTCCTCCAAGTACCTCTACTCATGAAGTCCTCCTATAAGCAGGGACCTTAAAGCTACATTCCCAAAATGAGACTCAATCTCCAAGCAGGAATAATTCTCTTATGAAAGAGGCCTCTAGCCAAGACCATTACTCCCAGCCAAGCAGCCCCTGCCTCTTGCAGGCTGCAGCTGTATGAGCCATTGCCATGGTGATGGGGATGGGAGGAAAGGAGCATCTCCATTACGCACTTGAGCAGTGGGCTTCCCCCACCTGGGAAACACAGAAGGAAGTAATCAAGCTTGTTTCCTAGTGTCTTCAGTGAAAGGCACAGCTGCAAGGGCTCTGTTTGGGAAAGGCAAAGGAAATACAAAAGAACTTCAAGCCCACCCACTGGACAGATGCTGACCAACCTCCCTGCATCCTTTCTCCATAATATAAAGAGCAATGTTCCTTCGGGCTACAATTCTTTAAGCAGCCTTCTAGGAGGGCTGTTTGTTTGTCTCTTTGCAGTAATACTTACAACATGACAATGTACTTCTGCTTTGTTCTTAGGGTGAATAAAAAATTTTATTTCATTCATTTGTTTAAACATACTCAGACCTGTGTCCAACATCATGAGAAACACAAAGATGTCTCAAACCATCCACCACATCCAGAAGCTTATTCTACATCATAGATCATAGGATTTAGAGGGCTTTACAGTTCACAGGTTCCATCCCCCTTGTTTTGCAGATGAGGAGACAAACTGAGAGAGGAGAAATGAAAGGATCTTATGAAACAGGAACGTGAAATAGGATCTTAAATGATGCAACAGATAGAATGCCAGGCTTGGAATCATAAAGCCTTTTAAGTTCAAATCTGGCCACAGATACTTACTAGCTACCCCTATGCAAGTCATTTAATCCTGTTTGCCTCAGTTTCTTTAGCTATAAAATGTGCATAATAATAGCATCTACTTTCCCAGGGTTATTATGAAGATCAAATGAAATAATCACTGTAAAGTACTTAGCACAGTGCCCAGCACAGAGTAAATGGCTATACATGTTTTTTTCAGCCATTTTTAGTCATGCCCAGCTTTTTGTGATCCCTTTTAGGGATTTTCTTAACAAAGGTATTGGAGTAGTTTTCCATTTTCTTCTCCAGTACATTTTATAGATGAGGAAAATGAAGGAAATAGGGTTAAGTGACTTGCCCAGAGTCATACAGTTAAAAGTGTCTGAGGCTAGATTTGAACACAAGAAGATGAGTCTTCCTGACTCCAGACCTGGTGCTCCATCCACTGTCTTACCTAACTGCCAATATACATGTTAATTATTGTTGTTATTATTATTATTTTACCTCTCTGTGCCTCAATATCCTCATCTGTAAAATGGGGATAATAGTAATACCTATCTCCCAGTATTATTGTGAGATACATATAATAAAATAATTCATCTAAATCACTTTGTAATATCTTAAAGCACAACATAAGTGACAAATATTCACAATTATCTTAAATTTGTAGCTAAAAGAGACCTTAGAGATCATGATAGCCAACTTCACTATTTTTTAAGTGAGGAAGCTGAAGATCAAAAGGACATAGTGACTTTGGGATTATAAAATGTTTGATGTGGAGCTGGGAGTTTAGAAATCATTTCATCAAATTCCCTCAATTTCCTAATGAGGAAATTGCTCGAGATTACCGATAAGTAGAAGGGTCAGAATTTAAACCCAAGTTCTGTGTTTCCAATCTAAATCCCTTTCCTATAAAGATGTGAAATAGTTAAGTCACAAGGCAATGTCAAACCAACAAGCATCAGAAAATCTGGGTTTTAATTCTGCCACTAATGACTACTCCTTGGGAGCCCTTAGACAAAAAGCATCCAGTTTTTCTGGGCCCCAGCATCTTCATTTGAAAAATTATGTGGTGAGACTAGATAGACTCTGAGATCCCTTCCAGTTTTCTATGATCCTCAGAATCAGTATGAGAGCCTTTATATCTAATATGATATCTAATGTAAGTAAGCTCCAATCTTCATATCCATGCCCAAAAGATATTCATAGGAATAAGTGATATCCTATTCTACCACCTGAACAGCTAACTGGCTCCATAGTGCATAGGGTGTCAGTCTTAGACTCAAGAAGACTCATTTTCCTGAGTTCAAATTTGACCTTAGACACTTATTAGCTGTACAACTCTGGGCAAGTCACTTAGTTACTCTTTCCCCCATATTTCTCATCTGTAAAATGATCTGGAGAAGAAAATGGCAAACTACTCGTGGATTTTTGCCAAGAAAACCCCAAATGGGCTCCCATACAACGGAAAAATGACTGAACAACACTTCATCACTTGACTAGGTGGTAATTATAGTTGGCATTTACATAAAGACTTGTTTTCTCAATACTTCATGAGCATGTGCTTTCATCACCATGGTAGGTTTCTTCCACCAATACTCCAGTGAATGGTTTCAGAAGATATTACAGCCAAAAAAATTGTCATCTCCTGGTTACTTCCAATCAGTGTTCAAGTCTTGACTTTAGACCTTTGACTCACATATGACCTCACCTTCTTCCTATTTCTGAAGTGGGAAGACAATCCTAAATCTAAGGAAGAAGTCTCTGGCAAATCGATGATGATCAACATGTGAATACTAAATTCTTACCTTGTCAATTTCTAAGTCATTACCACTGCCACACATTTCTCCCCATTGGTATCACAAGGAGAGTGGTTTACACTATTAGCTCCTTTCCCTGAAACTCTTCCACTAGGGAAGGAGTCAGGAGAATTAGAGTTCAGCTCAAGAGTGGCCTCTTCCATGAAACCTTCCCTGATTTCCCCCAGTTATTAGCACTCTCCCTACCTTTTTGCATATGTGTTGTACTCTGTTAGTAAAATGTAAGAACTTTAAAAGAAAGACAATGAGTTATGTCTTTGACCATAGTAGATGTTTAATAAATAATAATTGAATAGAATGGGAATGGAAAGTAGAATCATAGATCTTATAGAGCTGAAAGAACCATCTAGGAACCACCTCCATCCTCATCTCAGAGGGATTCCTGTTCCAAGCATAGCATTCCATCCATTTATATCCTGCTACTTATTTTAAACTGGCTAGTTAGGGACTTGGGATGCATCATAGAAAGGAAAGAAAAAGGGTATTTTTATTTGGAGATAAGCTGTTGTGGTGATTTATGCCATATCTTACCACCTAATTTATTCTGTGGTGCAATGGATAAGAGTTCTGGCTTCAAATCCTGACTCAGAGGCTTACTAGCTGTATAGGTTGTCACCTAAACATTACTTTACTCATCTATCTATAAAAAATTTGTTGGTCTTGTGCTATGACTTCTGATAATGCTTTGTAAACTTGACACAGCTTCATCAATATAAATTGTTAGGGTTAAACCGGGAGAATAACTTTTAAAGTTCCTTCCAATTCAAAATCTACAATCTCATATTACTTAAATCTACTGTGTGCAGAGCACTATACCAATTGGGAGTCAGATAGCAAGTTTAAAAAAGATATAGTTCTTGCCCCAAAAGCTCACAATCTGGTATGGAGATGAGGAATATACACTTCTAATATACACTCTTACAGAAGCACACAAAAAAATGGCATGAAATCCAAAGTGGGAGAAAAAAATAAGGGAAAGTCTCTTGGAATATCTGATATTTGGAATGGTCTTTGAAGGATGGCTAGAAATTCAACAGACAGAGAAGTGAAATAAAGAGTATTCCAGGCATAAGGAACACTATGAACAAAGGTATAAAAATGAGAGATTGCAGAGTATGATTGGGGCTAGCAAGCAAAAAATCCAGGAGGGCTAAAACATAAGGAAAATGGAGGGAAAGAGATGGGATAGGGCTGGATTGAGAAATTGGCCCTATATCTTCAAGGATCTTGAATCATTCTTCAAAGGAGGTAATATTTGAATCAAGAGACAATAAGGAACTACTGTCTGTCCCCTGTCCTTGTTCCACCAATTCAGGTCTGATTTGGGCAGCTGCAAACTGATGAGTATTTCAGTGCTGGTGAAACCCAGATTGATGGTGCTTCCTTCAGGCACCTTAGTCTATTCCACCTTCTACAACCAAGCCAAACTAGAAAAGAAAAGAAGGCTCATTTGGAATTATGTTCAAAGGGCTACCAAATTATGCATACCCTTTGATTCAATAGGGTCTCTATTGGGTCTGTATCCCAAAGAAACCATAAAAAGGAAAAGGACAAATGTGCAAAATGTTTGTAGCATCCCTTTGGCAAGGAACTGGAAACTGAGTGAATGCCCATCAATTGGAGAATGACTGAATAAAGTTATGATATATGAATGCTATGAAACATTATTGTTCTATAAGAAATGATCAGGAGGATGACTTCAGAAAGATCTGGAGAGACTTATATGAAACTGATGCTAAGTGAAGTGAGTAGAACTAAGAGAACATTTTACACAGCAACAACAAGATTATATGATGATTAATTTTGATGGACGTGGCTCTCTTCAACAATGAGGTGATTCAGGCCAATTTCAATAGATTTCTGATGGAAAGAGCCATCTGCATTTAGGGTGAGATGACCATGGGGACTGAATGTGGATCACAACATAGTATTTTTACCTTTTTGTTGTTGTTTGCTTGCTTTTATTCTTTCTCATTTATTTTTCCTTTTTGAGCTGATTTTTCTTGTGCAACATAATTGTGGGAATATGTTTAAAAGAAATACATGTTTAACCTATATTGGATTACTTACTGTCTAGGGGAGGGGGATGGGAGAAGGGAAGGAGAAAAATTTGGAACACAAGATTTTGCAAGGGTGAATGTTGGAAACTATCTTTGTATATATTTTAAAAATAAAAAAGCTCTTTTTTAATTTAAAAAGAAGTCTTCTACTCTCCTATAAGCTTTTGAGTATCCCTGCCACCACCTTTTATTAGGGATGCTAAGTGGCACAATGGGAAGACTCATCATCCTGAGTTCAAATCTGTCCTTAGACACTAAGCTGTTTAATCCTAAGCAAGTCACTTAATCCTGTTTGCCTTAGTTTCCTCATCTGTAAAACAAGCTGGAGATGGAAATGGCAAACTACTACAGACCAAATGGGATCATAAAGAGTTAGACATGACTGAAATGACTCAACAACAATAAAGCTACCCCCTTTCTTATTCTCTCCCAGAGGGTGACACCGCATTTTGCAATTTCCTCCATCATTTCTCCCAGGGGAAATTTCTTAAGCATCTCCTGGGTGTTTGGTCCAGCTCTTAAGCAGATTGCTTTGATTCCTTCCCCTGCAACAGCTCACTCCAGAGACTTAGAGCCTAGAGGAGAGTAAAGAATCTCAGCCCAAGGTCAAACACCTGACTGCTGCCTGAGCCAGCATCCTCATGCATGTGAGACAAGTGAGTCCTCCTCACACTCCACCCCACCCATCACACTGTTTCCCAAGCACGCAGCATGGAAGCACCCACTGAGCAGGCTTTGCTGTTGCTTCTCTATGCAAAGCTCTGAGTCACCCAGTCCTTTTTCCCTGCTTGATTCCTGTACCAGCCATCCTTCCCCACCCCATCTTCCAATGTCGTGGATAATGTCTTAACTCATTTCACAAACAGCATCTGCTCCTTTCTAAGCTGCTACACGACAGCTAGGCCCTTGACCCTCTGCCAACATCCTCATTTCTCAGAAGATATCCTCTGGTCTAACTCATCTAGCCCAGTTCTCTTCCATGATTCAAAATCAAATGTCCTTAGGCTACCCCAGACAAACCAAAAGTAGGTCTGGTGTTATGTCTATAATCTATGGGTTAAAAATCTTTTAAGGGGCAGAATTTCAGCTCCATTTTTTTTCTGTCACACAAGGTAGAATTTTTTTGAGCATGTCAGGGAGGGGATTTGTTCTATTTATGAGTTGGATATGATGAACACAGAGGTCTCTTCTAATTCTAAGTCTGCTATTTTGGAAATAGTTTGTCTTTATTTGTCATTAGGAGGAATAGTAATCTGATAAATTACATAAAAGTCCCACTTAGAAAGTGTTTCAGAAAGTTATGCAGAGTACTAAGAGACTGTGACTTGTCCAAGATCACACAGAAAGTACATGTAAAGATAGGACTGACTCAAGTTTTTGTGATTTTGTCACCATTTGTCTTTGTCATTAAGAAGAATAGTAATCTGACAAGTTACATAAAAGTCCCACTTATAAAGTGTTTCAGAAAGTTGCCCAGAGTACTAAGAGACTGTGACTTGCCCAGGATCACACAGAAAGTATATGTCAAAGATAAGACTGGACCTCAAATCTTTGTGACTTTGTCACCATATTGCTATGAATCATATCATGCTATTTCTCTAGAGAAAAAAATATTTTGACATTCGTCATCTCTCTAAAACTATAAATTACAGAGCAGATCTTCCTGCATTGGTACAAGGAATTTCCTCATCAGGATGATACCAATGAAATCATGGGTTTAGTCCAAAAAAATTAGAATCCTTTGAGGTTTATTTATAAGTGTAGGCTCATATTGTTAAAAGGGACTTAGAAAATGTCAGATCAAGGCACTCATTTGACAAATGAGGAGACTGTGGCTAAAACAAATAAAGTGACATGTTCAAGGCAATACAGTGAATCAGTTACAAAGCTGTAACTGATGGCCAAGTGAGTCTCCTTCCTCATCTCCTCTGCTTTCTTGAGAAAGAATGTGCCAGCTTTTGCAAATGATTACAAAGCACCAACTGACCATCTTGGACATTTGTGTTCCAGACAAAGAGAGGGGTCTGGATCTCACCAACCAGGACAAATGCCAACTGCTTTTCTCTACAAAAGGATTGTACCCCCCCACCAACTGAGACGGCCATGAGACAGATTTGTCAATGAACATTTTGCAGGGGAGCCAAACACCTAACCTGGAGATAGACAGGCAGGCAGGCAGGGCAACCACCAATGCAGAAAGGAAAATTCCGGTGTGTGCAGCCCGCAGGGACTGAGCCGTGCCCCAGACCTGGTAACTGCTCTATCTGGCAGAAGCTCCTCCCATCTGAAGCAACAGCACCAGAATGAATAGCTAGCAAACCCTTACAGTGGAGCAGCAACAAACAGAGCTGGCGAGCTGGATGGGTGGGGATGCTCTGCAGAGCTGAGGACCTGCTTGGGGAGGACAAGGAAGGAAAAAAAGGTCTCCCCCTATTTACTGCTCATCTGACAGGGTTATGAATTTCACAACATGGGGTGCTTTAGATCAGGAGAAAAGATTTCAGGGGCTCTAGGGGGCATTGTGTAGTTGTCTTGGGCAATTCAGAAGGAAGAGATCCATTGAGGAAACCTGAACGTGTGTTTGATTTTCCTGGTTCTAATTTCTCCCTTTACTAAAGGACTGTGTGTGTGTGTGTGTGTGTGTGTGTGTGTGTGTGTGTGTGTGTGTATCTGGCGGGGAGGGGGTTAGGGCTTGCCCTCAGGATAATTATAAACTTGATAACCAGAACTCCATTTCCCTTCTTCTCAGAGACTGTCCCCTTGGCCCCTCCACAGTCCCCCAAGGCTTTGCTCTCAGCTGGCTTCCACAACCACCTCCTGAGGTATTGTGGGTTTATAAAATTCCCTCTTGGGCACATGAACATTTTCACAGGGAATTGTGGAAGGCTGAAAACCTTTTCAGATCCAATTCAACAATCCAGAAAAACAATATACACAATGCTATGACTACACAACAATGGAAATGGAAAGAATAACAACAAAACAATTGAAACTGGAACTTATGAAATTATAATGACCAATTATTGGTCCCAACAAAGAGAAAAGAGGACATACCTCCCCCTGTTCTTTTGCAGAGGTAAAGGTCTATGAGCAGGGGAAATTATACCTAGAACACATTAAATATGCTGATTGTCTTGTATGATTTTTTTTCCTTTTATTCATAAATATTCATAAATAAAAGAAAGAGTCTCTGAGGGGGGAGAGGCATGTGGGTAATGTAAAAATGAAAGATAGCAATAAAAATCTATTTTTAAAAAGATGCTTAATTCAACATATTAATCACCTGCCATATGTAAAGCAGGATGCTAGACCCTACAGATAGAAAAAAGTAAAATGACCTCTGTCCTCAAGGATACATGAGATCCAGAGGGAAGAATGTTGCACATACACTCAGGAATAGTAAATATAACAGGAGCCATAGAAGCAATCTATAATTTCACAGAACAAAGCATGAAGAAGCAGCAAAACAATATACAAGATGACTCCAATAAAGTAAATGCAATGGAGAAAAAAAAGAAACTATTATGTAACAATAATGATCAAGCTTATTTCTTGAAAAACATTGAGGAAAAGATTTTCCCTACCTTTTTTGGAAAGGTAGGGGACTGTGAGTGTGAAATGCTGCATATAGTTGCCAGGATTATTGTCTGTCTGTCTGTCTCTCTCTCTCTTCCTCTCTCTTATTCTTTGTTATTAAAGATGACTTTTGGGAGAGACAAGAGAGGAGAGTGTTGTGAGTAAAGGTGATGTTAAAACAAAAGATATCAAGAAGTCATGAGGTTCAACCCCATCATTTTACAGATAAGAAAACTGAAGCTTGGGAAGAATAGGCAACATTCCCAGACATATAGGTAGGAAGTGGCTGAACAGAGATTTGAACCCAATACCCTAAGTTTGAAGTCAAAGCAAAGTATCAACTTGCCTCTATTATAAAAAGAAGAAATGACTAAAATCTAGGGAGATCAGGGACAGTTGATAGAGCATTAGTCCTGGAGTCAGGAGGATCTGAGTTCAATCCTGATTTCAGACACTTAATACTTACTAGCTGTGTGGCCCTGGGCAAGCCATTTACCCTGAATTGCCTTGCAAAAAAAAAGACAAGAAAAGAAAATGAAAAAAAGAAGAAAAAACTAAGGAGATCAAAGAAAAATTAATGGAGAAGGTCCCATATGTGCTGAACCTCAAAGAAAAACACAGATCCTGAGAGGTGAAGGCAAGGAGGCAGTACATTCCAAGTATAAGAAATAGCTTAGTGCAAATGCACAGGTTGAAAATGGAATATCAAGTTCAGGGACAGCTAGTAATTCAGTTTGACTGAAATGTGTGAAAGAGAGCAGTATGAAATAAGGAACAAAAAAATGATGGGAGCCAGATGGTAGAGAGCCTTGAATGCCAAACTAAAGAATGATATTTTGCCTTCTAGGAACAGTGACTGAACATATTGATTTAGAAAACTATATATTAGCATTATCTTTGTTTTTATTTCATTTTTAATTATTTTGTTAAATATTTCCCAAATACATTTTAATATGATTCTAGCCACACTCACAATCGGTAGGGCAGTGAGCTTGACACCTCTGGTCTAAGCAAAAACTACAGATTTGGGGGCAAAATAGTAACCCAGTCAGACTTTTGCTGTAGAAAGATTATTTTGTTTATTATGTAGAAGATGGATTGGAGAAGGAGAGCAGTTAGAACCAGGGAGATAAATTAGAAAGCTATCACTATGGTCTAGGGAAGAGCTGCTGAGAGACCTAACTAGGTGGTAGTCATGTGATGGGGAAAAGGGAATGGGTGTAAGACTTGTAGAATAGATAAAACCAGACAATTGATCGAACATTTTGGGAATGGGGAGAGGTCTGGGAGAGGGAAAAGTCCCAAAAATGTACAGATTATGAACCTGGATCACTGTATAGATAATATTCCTCCTTTTCTCAACAAAACCATATGAAATTATGCAATAATTCATTTAGACATTTAAAATTCAGAAGGATGGAAGCATTTCTCCTCTAGGGAAGAAAAAGGTTTTCTTAAAGCAAGTAACTATCTCAGCATTTCAGTCCCAGGCCTTTAGTGAAAGTCTCTGTGATTATGTAAAATCTTTCATTATCACCAGCATCCATCAATCCAGTTGGATATCACTTGACCTTCTAAAACCTAGAACAATCTAGATAGGTTTTCCTTTGGGTCAATTGTTCTAAAGGCCTGGCCATTACCCCATGCTGAGTCACTGATGGCAACAAGCAGCAAGCTTAAATCAGAATTCCCCTGTTTGTCTTTGACACTACCATAGCTTTATTTAGGAGTTTCTTTCCATGGAGAGATAATTAATCCTTCCACTTTCCAAACTGTGTCCCTGGGGAGGAAACACTTTCTACTTTTAAAATCTTACTGGTTTCTTCTGTTTATTTTTATTTTATTTTTAAATTGTTATTATTGTTATTCAGTCATGTCCGATTTCCATTTGAAATTTTCTTGGCAAAGGTACTGGAGAGGTTTGCCATTTCCTTCTCTAGCTCTTTTTCAGAGAAGGAAACTGAGGCAAATGGATTAAGTGGATTACTCAAGGTCACACAGTTTATAAGTGTCTGAGGAAGAATTTGAACTCAGGAAGATAATTTTTCCTGATACCTGAGCCAAAAATAGTTTATATTAGTTTTAGTTTTATATTTATTTTAAAATGTAAATTTATTAAATTAGATTTATTTTGTACTTTAATATTTAATAAAATAGCTAATTAATGTATTTAATTCATATTTTAATAATTTGAAAATAATTTTAATTACTTTTAAAGACACCTTAATGACTAAAGGCTAAATACTGAAACCAAAAATGGCCTAATTTACCATTGCAAAAGGGTCTTCTTCCAGAATAAAGGATGAACTACAACAAAAACAATAACATTTAAATAAATTAAAATTGAATAAATGTATTAAAATAAAAGAAATTAAAGACATTAAATATTTTAAGATTTTTTTTTTGAACCAGACTTGTTTTCATCATTTTGAGGGGGAACTGCCAGTATGGAATGCACATCAACAATTCCCCTTGAATAAAAAATCTTAAAACATTGCATTGGAGGTTCGGTGATTTGCCTCTAATTATATTATTAGTTTGTGTCTTTAGGTAAGTTATTTTGCCGTTTAGCTTCAGAGTACAGCACCTGCAAAATGATGGGATTTGACTAGGTGACCTCTGAGTTCCCTTCTAAATCTTATTATGATCCCACACTGCCCTGCTTGTCTTTATGTTTTACATCTAGGTATGTTGGAGAGCTGGTTGTTAAATTTTCAGTATGAGGATTTATACCTTGGGAATTATCTAACATTACAAATCAGAGCCTGAATTACTCCCTTGGTTTATTTTTTTTTTAGATTTAAATGTGTTAGAGAAAATATTAATAATTTAGATTAAATTTAAAACTGTGCCCTGTTTTTTAGAGTCATTCATTAAACATTTAATAACTGCCCCATTTATGTTATGGATATTTCCAGACATCTCTCCACCACCATCAACATACACACACACACACACACACACACACACACACACACACATACACACACACCTTTGAAAACTCTCCTATAACAAGGAAAAATAGTCAATCAAAACCTAATTGAAACCCTATTCCTAGTATATAAAGCACTCTGTATCTTTAACCCTCTACCTCTTTTCCAAGATAAAGAGAGCACATTGCATCATCTATTCTCCAGAACAGGAATTAATTATTACAATCAATGAATCCAGCTTCCTATTGCTGTGTTCATTTATGTTAGTATAGAGATTGTGTATGATGTCCTAATTTGCTTTACTCAGCGTCAGTTTACAGAGATTTTCCCATATTTCCTTAAACTCTTCATCATATTCACTGTTTTTTTTAAATAGTACAATGATAATTATGTAGCTGATATTTACATGGAGCTTAGCATTTGCTAGGAAATGTGCTAAATGCTTTACAACTATTACCTCCTTTAATACAAGGGAGTGGGGTAGATTCTATTCTTTTCCTCATTTTACAGATGAGGAAACTGAGGCAAATGGGGATTAAGTGATTAAGCCAGTGTCACATTAGTAAGTGTCTAAGGTTGTATTTTAACTCAGGTCCTCTTGGCTCTGGGTCCAGGGCTTTGTGTACTACATCACCTAGTTTCCTTTAATATTCACTGCATTCATATTCCACAATATTTTCAACTATTCCCCAGCTGATAGGCTCCTACTTTGTTTTCAGTGTTTCGCTAGCATAAAAAGCACTGCTATGAATATATTTGTAAAACTGAAGCATCTCTTTCCATCCTGGATCTCTTTGGACTATATGCTCATAAGTGGATCAAACGATATGAACAATTTATGACTTTATCATGTAAATCCAAATTGTTTCCCAAAATGGCTCCTTGCATCTTTTCTCACCTTTTGTCAAAGCAGAATGAGTGAGAACCAGTTTAAAACAAATACACAGATTTTTTTCTGAAAATAGAGAAAAGATCATTCCCCCATGATCAAGGGAGAGAGAAAGTCAGATCCTGAAAGATAAATGTTGTTTTAGCTGACTTCAAAGTGAACAAGCTCATCCTGAAGAAGAAAAATAAGACACTCTTATGAAGCCAAGGAAAAGAATTCTAAACTAAGAAAAGGTTAAATTAGCAGATGGGGACCAGACAAAAGTATGCTGATCAAAGCTACTAGAAAGGACTATCATCTAAATTGAACCAAACAGGGTTTTGGTCTTGTGCAAAGTACTAGATTTAAATCTAGGGATATTTGGGCTTGAAGTCTACCTCTGATATTTAGTTATGTGGTAGGGATAGAGATTGAATGGATTTATGCTTCCACAGGTATAGGGAGGCAACTCTCTTTACCAATTCAGGTCGGTACTATCTCTGCAATTTATAGTCTAAGAAAATCACTCAGAACACTGAAAGTTAAGTGACTTGTCACTATGTGTCAAAGTCAAGACTAGAACTCAATTTTTTCTGGCTTCAGGACATCCTTATTTACTGCCTTGTGTGATCAAGGCTAAACTTCTTAATCTCTTTTGCACCTCAGTTTATTAATCTGTAAAAATGGTGGGAAACATACTTCACTATCTAATTATAAGGAAAATGTTTGGTACAACTAAAATAATTTTAGAAATATTAACTCTTGTTATGTCAAGGATCTTTCAGATAGTCAGGTTAAGATGTCCCTTCAGTGAGCTCTAGCACCTTGTAATGGAAAAGGAAAAAAAAACTAACCTCTGGCAACTGAAGAAAGCTTCTAAAAAGGCTTTTGATGTTAAATTCACCTCAAGTTCTGAATACAAAGACAAGCCCTAAGAGGTTACAACTTCAATCAAGGCTCAGGGAGAGTAAGGAAAAGTTGTTTGCTAGAAGCCACTAAGTGATTCTAACTTCTCCCCCTTAATCAGTTGCCACATCTACCTGTCTCTCTCTCTGCCTCAGCACACATGTGCCAACTCTCACCTGCCCACATGTAACATTGCACCAGGTCTCTAGTCTTCTGTCAATAGTCATGCTCCAGTTATGCCTTTTCTCTCTCCCTGTTTTGTTTTAATACAATGTTTGCATATCATGTAGCAGCTAAGTAGCATAATGGACAGAGCACTACCCTTAGACTCAAGAAGACCTGAGTTGGAATCCTACCTCAGACACATACAAATTTAGCCAGGAAAATAATTGCTTTGTGCCTCAGTTTCCCCACCTGTAAGAAGGTAGGTTATGAAGATATAGTTATGAGGATCCATTAAGATGTGTGTATTAATTATGTATAAAAATATATGTACATAACATAATAATATGTAAATTTTGTATAAAATGTATATAGAGATTTATTTATTGAAATGTATGTTTATAAAGTGTTTTGCACAACAAAACATGATGGAAAGGTTAGCTGTTGTTATTTTATGGCTTTAGTATAATGGTTAATGTTTATACTAAGTTGTTTTAAGGAGTTATATTTTTGTATAAAAATATGGTTAAGTGAGAAAGCAGATTAATCTGCATGTGTTTACATTTATAGGAAGCCAGGCTCTGAGACTAGAAAGAAAGAATTAAGATATCACCATTCACTTGGTGGCCCTATATTTTAAAGAAAGTGGCCAGGAGAAAATAAACAGGTTTTTCAATGGTAAAATGTTGATAAGAAGCTTAGAATTGCTACCCTCCCTACGGTACAATCTCACTTAAGCCCTAACTGGGCACATGGAAAGCTTTATGGATAGGTCTGTTTTTGATATGACATTCAATACCAAGTATCATGAAATAAGGTGAGGGATCCACATCATTCCTAAATATGGCTCATCCATCTCTTCAGCTGCAAGTGAGCCTAACGCAGTTAATAGGTTGTTCAGCAATCTTTGGAAGGAAGCCAGAACATTTCTTAATCCAAAAGGAAAGGCCTACAGAGTCATAAAAGAAAAACCATCTGGAGTGACAAAAGTTATTTTCATTTTGGCCTCATCTGCCAATTCAACATGCCAATATTCTCTGCATAAATCCGAGGTAGAAGTCAGTTTGACCAATTCCAACCAGTCTTTTTCTTTCTTTCTTTCTTTCTTTCTTTTTTTTTGCTGAGGCAATTTAGGTTAAGTGACTTGCCCAAGGTCACACATCTAGGACGTATTAAGTGTCTGAGGCCATATTTGAACTCAGGTCTTCCTGACTTCAGGGCTGGTGCTCTATCCACTGCCCCACCTAGCTGCCCCTCCAACCAGTCTTAAGAAGATATCTCATCATGCTACATATAAGTGGTCTTCTGCAGGAACAAAGGATGAGCAATAACAACAACAAGAGAGTATATTTCAGGATTTGGGCTCCTGGGGAAATGAGGGGAAAAGGAAAACCAGGTGTGTTTTTTTCTGCAAGATTCCACATTTCCCAACATATTGTCAAAGGGAAGCAAATGTTTGCAATTCCACAGGGAAGGTGGTGAGAGTGACATTTGAGTACATCAGGAAACAGCCTAGGGACTTGTGTTTATGGATTGGTGGTTTGGGAGACTGTTTATTCCTGCTCCCCTACCCCCAGGAAGATTATGACAATAAAGAATGATTCATAATGAAAGGCTATAGGATCAGATTACATACAGTACAGCTTATCTGAACTGGAGAGACTGAATTCCCTTCTCCATTAGGTTTTATTCAAATTGCCCCGGGGAAGGG
The DNA here is from genome assembly GCA_023553655.1 of Myrmecobius fasciatus. Lineage (NCBI taxonomy): Eukaryota > Metazoa > Chordata > Mammalia > Dasyuromorphia > Myrmecobiidae > Myrmecobius > Myrmecobius fasciatus. Next base: position 455,743 of record JAJPUD010000316.1, read on the forward strand.
AACAAAGGGAAACCATGGTGATATTTTATATGAATATAATTGATGTTTGCATTTTTTATTCTTTTCTACACAGTAAAGTAAGAGGTATGAAGATCTGAGTTCTTATCATTTCTCATCCCCAACCTACCACCATTTACTAGCTGTATAATCTCAGACAAACTACTTCATCTTTCTTTATTAGACACAGTCTTTTCAGTTATAAAATAAGTAAAATAAGACTTTCTCTGCTTATCTCAGAAGGCATACTATTTATACAGTAAGCAAGGACATAGGTGGTAAAGTAGAATAGAAAGAAAACAAAATTAGAAATACAATGCCCTGGGCTTGTTCCCAACACTATCATTTAGTAGCTGAGGAACTTTGGGCAACTCATTAATTCTCTGGACTACAGTTTCCACATCTATTAAAACAAAGCAGTTGTATTTGATAATCTCTAAGTCCCTTCCAGCTCTCTAGCTTCATGATATGAAATTCAAAGCAGCAGGAAGTCTTCCCTATCTCTTTTCATCCTTCACCAACCAAAGCAACTCTATTTATTATTATTGTTAAGTTGTTTTTCAGTTGTATCTGAACCCATTTGGGGTTTTCTGGGCAAAAATAATATAATTATTTGCCATTTCCTTTTCCAGTTCTTTTTTTCCTGAGGCAATTGGGGTTAAGTGACTTGCCCAGGGTCACACAGCTAGGAAGTGTTAAGGGTCCGAATCAAATTTGAACTCAGGTCCTCCTAACTTCAGGGCTAGTGCCACCTAGCTGTCTCCCACCTCATTTTTACAAATGAAGAAACTGACAGTAAAATGACTTGTCTAATGTCATATAGCTAATAGTCTGAGATCTGATTTGAATTTAGGAAGGTGAGTCTTCCTGATTCCAGGTCTGATATTCTATCCACTTGGCCACTAGCTGCCCCAACTCTATTGGCTGATGCCTTTAGCTTAAGATCTTGAGCCCTGTTAAAATGGACCTCAACTCTTTACTCAGCAAACTAGAGGATTATAGCCCTAGGCAGTCACTGATAAAAATTGGATATCATTTCAATGAAGATCTATGATAACTTCATTTTTAGTTTGATTGGATTCTGCCACCCGAGAAATTCATGACCTATATTATGACAATTTACATGAAGCAGGATGAAAAGAATTTAAAAGAATATACATTAATTCTTCAAAAACCAAAAAAAGCTTTTTATATTCAGATTTTTTCTCAAAAAACTTATGGATCACACACAAAAAAATGGGGCTCAGTGATGAAAGCATCTTTTTGCCCATGTTTCCACAATCAGTTTTCCAGGCAACCTGTTTAGATATACTGGGATGTCACCATTACAAGTATGATTATCTTTTCAATGATCAGAAGAAAAAGACCACATTTTTCATAGTATTTTCCAGAAAGAAAAAGTTGGACTCTTAACTACTCTATAGCATGATCTTAGAAAACTTTATCAACTGAAAAGTCTAAAATCCTAAATACTTTCTTTCCATATTTTTCATTCATTTCCCAAACTGCTTCCCATTGTATCAATTTTGTGGTTGAAACTTTTGCTGATTTCTGGGATATGTGTCAACCCTTGTCCACTGACCATTCAAGCAGACTGTTAGAATTGGAGCAGAACACTGCTGCTCCCTCATCTTAGGTCATTAATCATAACCATCCTGGGTGTAGTGGTGAGAACACTAAATTTAGAATCTAAGAACCTGAGGATAAATCCTATCTCTTCAGCTTGTTACCTATTTGTCCTCTCTATTTCCTTGTCTGAAATGGAATCTGAAGTAGCTTTCAGCTAAATTTACAAATTCTGCATTATATTTGCAACTAGGGGATGCCATAGTGCACAGAGTACCAGCCCTGAAGTCAGGAAGACTCATCTTCCTGAGTTCAAATGATATTTAACCCTGTTCGCCTCAGTAAAATGAACTGGAGAAGGAAATGGCACACTATTCCACTGTCTTTGTCAAGAAAACCCCCCAAAGTTGGACATGACTGAAAAATTAAATGAATAATAAAAATATATGAAACAATAGTAAATTGTTGTTTGTCCTTTGTTCTCAAAGAGGACCATGACATCATGAAGGTGATATCATGAAATGCAAGTGAATTGGATTTAAATGAGGCAGGCCTGTGCAAAGTTACCAGTCTCACCTTCTCTTCCAGAGCCAACGGGATCCAGTGGGCAGATACAGATCAGGATGACTGGAGATGGCCCTAGATGTAATGGAGAACCTTGGCCTTTTTAAGTGAAGGTCTTTGACAGGTTTCAGTTTGACTGAGGCAATGCCCAATTAGTGTAAGTCTAGGTAAGAAATGAAACAGAGCAATGGTAGATTACTTGGGATAGGAGAGAGAGACTCACTATTCCTCCTGATTGGCTCCCAATTTTACTTTCTTATAATCTAATGCTGGTAGACAAGGGTAAAATGTTGCTACGAATGTCGTAATCTGATATTATTGTTGTATAGAGATGTCTTAGTTATTTAAGAACATGCTAAATCAAGGCAAACTTGGGCCAGTAAGGACTGGCTATTTGTCATCTGAAGAGAAGCTTAGCCTGGTTCCAAGAGGCTTGACCCCAGGTTGGCTACATGATGATGAATCTTTTCATTAAAAAATTCCTGAAGGCTGCCCAAGCCTACAAACACTTATTAAACACCTACTGTGATTGAGATATTGGAGTTAGAAGGACAGAAGTGAAGACTAGTTTCTCCCTCAAAAGAGCTTAAGTTCTGCTAGGTGATACCATATGGAAACAGATGAGTATATACTTGAAGAAAAGACAGTTTTGACCACTTTTAGAGGTTCTGAAAAGGGTTCCCTTTGGAGAATAAATATGAAATGAACCTTGAAGGAAGCTGAGGATTCTATGAGTTAAAAGTAAGAAGGAAAATGCAATTCAGGCATGGGGGAATTCCTTTGTAAAAGAATGGAGCTGGGAGATGGCATTGCATGAAGAAAATGTAGTTCATATCTTCTAGACTCAGTCTCTCAATCCTACTCCATTGAAAGACCCAGTCTTCAGAACTCAACTGATTACTCTTCATAGACTCTTAAAAGTAAGCCTAAGGGATGGGGGAAAGAGTTTCTATTGATCAATACAGCAAGTGACCCCAGATATCATTTCCTCAATTACTATCTCCCCAATATCACCTAATTGTTGATAATTCAATAACTCAATATCAATTAGAGCAATTAATTTCTTTTTGATATTAATTAAATAATTAATACCAATTAGTTTTTTTTTAACGAAGTCATCCCTAATGAGAAGATATAAAAGTACTAAAATAGAAAAACACCCCCCCCAACACCGACTTTTCTTCTGGGTGGGGAAATAGGTAATGGACAGATCACTCTCCTGGTTGTTGTGCATGGTGTCTCAATTGTCAAGGCAATCCACTGCTGAATTGAGTTAAGATTATTCCTCAGGGCTGGCTCTTCACCATGTTCATCTATTGAAGATGGACCCTTGTGTGATGCTTCTGATTTTTGGAAACTCAAAAAGTTATGACTTTATCTGTTTTATCTCTAATACTCATTCACATATGATCAGGAAAGAAGTCACAATAGTGAAGGGAAGGAAGAAAGGAATAAGTATTAATATAGCACCTACTATGTGCCAAGTATTATGCTAAGTGCTTTACAAATATTCTTGTTTATTCTTCACAACAATACTGGAAGATAGGCATTGTATTTTGCAGTTGAGGCAATTGAGGCAAAGAAAGGTTAAATGATTTGTTTAGGGTCACATAAGTAGTAAGTATCCAAGATGAGATTTGAATTCGTCTTCCTGACTCCAAGTTTCTAGGTTGACTGCTTTATACATTGCTCCATCCTGACAAAAACCAAAACCATGGTGATATGCTTTCACAGCCACATGCTGGCTGGATGGGAAGATAAGGCAGCTGATGCTTCCATTGCTTCCTCTTTCTCCATCTGGAGACTTACAATATGTTGCCTCCATTGCCATCAGGGAGGGTAGAGTTTTTGTCTTTTCAAGCTTTTCATATGCCCACCCTTTTCTGGCTCAGCAACCAATTAGAAGACTTTTTGTCACTCTACAATAAGCCAAACAAAAACATAATGTCTTTGATTCTCAGAAGCAGGGAGACACAAGGATTTTTCATCACACATTTCCAAAAACAGATTAACCAAGATTCCATGTACATTGATATCAGATAAGGCATATTGTGTGTGCTATTATGAACTGGACATTCCTTGCCTGATCTTGCCCCACTCCCAGCTCTCTTATAAAGGAATAACAAATAAGTAAATTTGGCTGGAGCAGAGTGAGCATGAGGGGGAGTAATGTATAATTGGCCTGGAATGGTAGGCTGGAACCAGACTGTGAAGAGCTTTAAATGCCAAACAGAGGAGTTTTTATTTTATTTCATACTTTATATGAAGTAATGAGAACCCACTTAAACTTTTTGAGCAATGGAGTGATAGAGTCAGAGCCTGAGCTTTAGAAAATTTACATTGGGAACACAAGATTTTGCAAGGCTAAATGTTGAAAATTATCTTTGCAGGTGTTTTGAAAATAAAAAGCTATTATTAAAAAAAGAAAGAAAGAAAATTTACATTGACCACTATGCAAAGAATAGTTTGGAGATGTGAGATACTAAAAGCAGAAAACCCTATTCTGACACTGTTGCAATATTTTAGATGAAAGGTAATGAGGACCTGAAGAAGAATGATGTTTACAGACCTGACTGACTAGAGGGATAATGGTGCTCTTAAAAGATACAGGAGGTTTGGCTAACAGATGAGTTTAATGGGAAAGATAATGAGTTTTGTTTCTGACATATTGGTAGAGATGTCCAATAACCAATTGGTGATGTAGATTCAAAGGTCAAGAGAGAAACTAGGTTTGTATATATCTTCATAAAGAGAAAAGCCATCTGGGAGTAATCTTCACAAAGATGAAAACTGAACCTAAGAAAACTGATGAAATCATCAAGAGAAGGATTCTGGAGAGAGAAGAGGGGAAGATCAGAACCGTGGGAAATACCCCCAAGGTTAGAGGATGGCCCAGCAAAGGACAGTGAGAATGGAGGGTCATTTATTACATCATCCCTTAAGTGACTTCAGATGAAACAATCTCCATCAATGTCAGACATGCTTACACCTACAAAATCACAGACTGACTTGAAGCTTTGTAGTAATTTCTCCTGTACTTCAGTGACTGTTCCTTCAAGGGCAGAGGGCAGGGGAGAATTTATATTGTGAAAATAGATCAAGGCTGTTTTGTCTGGTAATATTGATTTCCAACAGTGTGGTTAGAAAACATTTTCAGACTTTTCATGAAATTTTGCCAAAAGGAAAGAGGCTGGAACCTTCTTCCAGTCAGTCTGTCCCGAGTCTCACTCCAAATCTAGGTTCTGAGACAACAGCTAATTTAGTGGCCAAAAAGGTTTAGGGTTATTACTTGAGGGATTCCTGCAAAACCCAAAACATCTCCATCAATAGCTTAAAATTTTTATAGTAACTGCTAGTTGTTATTACAACTTAAAGAATTGAAAGTAATTATTAAAATGGAAATTAGTTTCATACTGAAGGCTAATCCATTCATTTAGGATAGGCTATTTGTATTTTGGGCAGTTAGATGGTAAAATGTATAGGGTACTGGTCCTGGAGTCAGAAAAACTCATCTCTGAGAGTTCAGATCTGGCCATAGACACTCACTAGCTATATGACCCTAGGTGTGTCTCAATTTCCTTATCTGTAAAATGAGCTGGAGAAGGAAATGGTCTTACTCCTTCAAAATCCTTACCAAAAAAACCCCAAATAGAATCACAATAGTTAGACAAGACTGAAAAATGACTGAACAACAACATTCATGCTTTAGTTCAAATGAGTTCATCAAATTAATTCCAGTCACAAATATTATTCTGAAGGAATGGGACAGAACACAGAGTCACAATTTCCTTAACCCATCCATTCAAATGTAAACTCTGAGGGCAGAGACTATTGCTATTGTCTGGTGAGGGGCTTAAGCACAGTTCCTGGCACATAGTAAGTCCTTAATAAATCTTTGTTGTTTGACTGAAATAGGGACACATAACTAACTTGTAGTCATATAATAGATATAAACTCACTATTTAAAGCAATATAAAAAATGTAGGGCATTATAATTATTTTGATGAAGGAGCCTGCAGTTAAAGCTCTCTGATCAGCTCTTCTGTTTAGCTTTCCCTAATCCCATCAAATCACAAGCTGAAAGTGTTGTCTTCTCCCATAAATCTTCCTACAGCACTTTGTCTCCATTTCTTTTTGCCCCATCAATCTCTACTTTTATATGACCTCTTATAAAAAAAAAATCAGCTCCTTTTAAAAGGCCTAAACATAGTCTAATGACATCTCTGAAACACATGGTTCTCTAATCTGCTTTTTTAGGGAGTTTATATTAGATGAAAAGTTGAGTATACAATCACAGTTGTTCTGAATCCTGTTTATGAAAATTCCTAACAGAAGCAGAGATTTAATTCAATTTCTTAATGTACATTTATAGCTATTTCCATTTAATTCCTGATCTCTTTGTGGTTGAGGCAAAATTCAGCTTACTGGAAATGATTAGATAATAAACATTATAGAGTCTGTAGAATAGGCACTGAAAAAAGAAACTGAGGAAAGAGCTTTCTTAAAGCTTCCTTCATTGGTTCTTGAAGAACTAATTGGTACAATTGGTGACATCAACAAAGTAATAGCAATAGGATGATCAGCTGTAAATGACTTTGCTATTCTAAGCAATACAATGATCCACCACTATTCTGAAGGATTTATGATGAAAAATCCTACCCAGAGAAAAACTTGATTATGTATGAATACAGATTGAAGCATTCTCTGTCTCTGTCTCTGTCTCTCTGTCTCTCTCTCTCTTCCTCCCTCCTTTTCTTCCTCCCTTTCTTTCTCTCTCCCTTCCTTCTTCCCTCCCTCCCCCTCTCCTTTTCCCTCTCTCTCTCTTTTATTCTTCTTGAGGATTTTTAGGGGGACTTCTATGTTTTCTTTTACAACATGTCTTTTATGGAAATGTTTTGCACAACTTCATATTGCTTTCTTAATGGGAGTAGGGGGTAGGGATAAGGGAGAGAATATGAAATTCAAAGTTTTAAAAACAAATGTAAAAAATTATTTTAAATGTAACTAGGGAAAAATAAAAATAATTTTTTAAAAATCTGATGACATCAGTCACATCTTCTGCTACTGCTCAAAGACCTTCTTAATTTCTCCTTCATTTGGCATAATTCAATCATATTTCCTCTTTTCACTCAATGTCCTTGGGCTCCTGGATCTTTCTAGCTCAACTCTGGATGTCCCTGATCCTTTCTCTCCACTGTCAGACTTTCAAAAACTCTTCTGCACCAGACACTCTAAACTAGTCTATTTTATACCCAATCCATTTTTCCTAAACTAATCTGAACACTTCCTATGAACAATAGCTCCAAGAATTTTTTGAACTTACTCTAATATATTTAATTGATTAGTTAATTTAAATTTGACACAAACAAGATGTTGGAGGATGCCATGACTTCCTCAAAAGTCCACCCTATTCTCTGAGGTGAGGGCCTCTGGGATTTGACTAATCATTTATCCAATATTGGTAGTTTTTAGTTTTTCTCATTGCTATTAATTTGTAGGGATCCTTCCTGTTCTGGCTACTCCACCACACTCCTAGACAGACCTTTAGTATGCAAGCATGCATGCCAGTAGTAGGAGGTGTCTGAGATTTGGGAACTCAGGAATTGAAAAATACCAAAAGAGATAATTTGTAACATTTCCAATTTGTTCTGCAAAAAGATCAATGTAACTGCCCAGCACCTAGTCATTGACTGGAACAAAAGGAGCTCAAAGAATTAAAACTCACCTAGAGGAATTAACAATTTCAGAACAAAGAATTGAAGTCCATCATTTTGGATATTATCTAACATAGCTATTTTAGATTTACAAAGCCCTATGTACATGTTAACTCATTTGATCTATATCCTATGAGTAGATTGCTATTATTAGACCCATTTTATAGATAAGGAAACTGAATGGTTTGTCATTTCCTTCTACAAGATATCCATTTTGTCAGGCAAAAAAAAAATTAATCTGAGATTAATGACTTTCCAGGGTCACACAGAGAGGAAGTATTCAAGGTTGGATTTTGAACTCAGGCCTTCTTGACTTCAAAGTCCAATGCTCTATCTACTGAGCCACTAGTTACCACTGTAAATAGAACCTTCTATAAATCTCCACTCTCCTTCTCTAGGTCTCTTTCCACTGTACAGGCAAACCTCAGAGATATTGCCATATGATTCCAGAGAACAACAAAGCAAATATTACAATAAAGGAAGCCATATGAATATTTAGATTTCCCAGAGCATATAAAAGTTATGTTCATACTATACTATGTTCTATTGTGTACAATCATAGCATTATGTCTTTAAAAAACAATGTATATTTCTTAATTAAAAATACTTTCTTGCTAAAAAATAATGAACTTTTAATTTCCTTCAAGATCTTTTCCTTTTTCATTCATAACTTAGATAATTATTTGGCATAAGAAGCCTAGCTTTCAGCCTTAGTCTTTGACACCTTCCTCACTTAAGTTTAATCATTTCTAGTTTTTGATTTAAAGTGACAGATAGATGTACAATTCTTGCTTTCACTTGAACACTTAGAAATCATGTAGGATTGTTAAATGGCCTAATTTCAATATTATTATATCTCAGGAAATACTGAGAGGAATAGAGACAGGAAATTGGTCAATGGAACAGTCAGAACACACATGTTTGAGTTAAATTCACAGTACTGGGGCAGCTAGTTGGTGTAGTGGATAGAGCACCAGCCCTCAAGTCAGGAGGACCTGAGTTCAAATCTGGCCTTAGACACTTAACACTTCCCAGCTGTGTGATCCTGGGCAAGTCACTTAATCCCAATTGTCTCTGCAAAAAATAAATTCACAGTATTTTATGGACCTGGTTTGTGACACCTCAAAACAATTACAATACTAACATCAAATGTCACTGATCACAGGTCATCATAACAGGTATAGTAATAATGGAAAAGTCTAAAATATTGTGATAATTAGCAAAATGCAACACAGAGACATAATTTGAGCATATGCCATTGCAAAAATGGTGCTGATAGACTTATTCAAAGCAGGATTGAACAAATCCTCAATTTGTTTTTTAAAAATAATATCTACAAAGTGCAATAAAATATGTCTGCACTAGGCTGTCTTTCTTTATTAATTTTCATATTTATTCTACCCAAGCTTGCCTCCCCTAGTAGATTCTCCTCCATCTTTCATCAATGCTTATTATAAATTCTAAATTACTAAGGGATGAATTATTGAGTTTGGGGATTACCCAGACTTTGATTTTACCATCTTTTGGACAATGTTTGTTTGAAGGAAGCACTGAAAGAAGGTGAAACTCCAAGTCACAGTAATCATTGATAATTACTCTTATGGGAAATTATTTCCTTCATTTGTCCCAGTCAATTCAATTCAAGAGACATTTATTAAGTGGCTACAATATGCAAGGCTCTTAATGCTGGATGACCCTGAAGGATGTTTACAGTAGAGGAAGGAGGAAGAAGAGGGGAAGGTTGATATAAACTTGAATAATTTAAACAAATTAAATTTTAAAGGAATTAAAGACAAGTTGCTGGTCTGAAAATATAAAAGAGTATATGAGAAGGCTTTATGAAAGAGGTGGACCTAGAAAGAAAGGAAGGGTTTTCAATAGGCAGAGAAAGGCAGATGGGAATATATGTTCAGAAAAATGCTCATTTTAACCTACATTAAAACCCATATACAGGAGGGGGTGGCACAGAGCAGACTTTTCCAGGTGCCTCAATTTGTTCTCTCCCCCCCCCTTTCTATTCTTTTATGGAGGCCATTTCTAGATTCTTGGGGTAAGCCTTGGATGCCTGCCTAAGGGAACAGAAATGGATTCTTTGGCTGGAAGCCTGAAAAGAGTTCAATTATACAGAAGGTTTGGGGGCTTTGGTTAGATTTGTAGCTGTAAACTCAATTGACATCTAGGGACTTTCCCAGACAATCCTCTCAAGCACCACTGGGTTCAGGGATTGAAGGGCATTCCAGCGTGGTCACAGAAAAGTTAAACTGAAATGGGCAAATGGGAAAAGCAAAACCAAGTTTCCTGTGAGTAGCCAAGCAAACAGACCCTTTAATGAAGAGGTAGAGATTCTTATTCTATGTGGTTCTGTAATTCTCCCATTCTGTCCTCTCTAGAAATTTGAATTATTTCCAGGAAGAGAAAATTAATTTTTTCCTGTGCTGAAGAGGTTCCATTTCCCCTCCCTTGCAACTCTGCCCTGTCCGGGAGTGTGCTGGAGGCAGGTCAAAATATATTGCTAAACTTTTAGTAGGAGCATTTACAACTTGGAAATAAACAAAGGTAATAAATCAAGACTTGATTTATTATTTTGATTGTCTAGACTTAAGAAAGTGATGAAGAAAATGTTGTAGATTAAATTTGTAGATAAACATATGTGTCTCATATGTATTTATGTGTACATATACAGATAGATAGATAGATAATGTTTTAGGAGAATCAGTTATTAAACATTTACCAGTGGGCCATTATCTGTTCCTCACTTCTACAAGGTTATACTCTCAGCAGGTTGTCAACTAATTTTCATCGAGATATTTTCTGATTTTGGCTTGTAGTGTTATTCTTTGGGAGAAGGGACAGGGGGAGAACCTGCCACATTATAGTGGGCTCTGAAAGACAAAATTACTTTCAAGAAACAAAAGAACCAACACTTGAATGATGGAATTTGGGGTACTATATCAATTGATAAGGGAGTAACATTTTATTTTTTCTCCTTTATTTTCCTAGTACAAGTTCCTTTTGAGAAATTTTACCCTTTTCTCAGATGAACAGGCAGTTTGTGATATAGTAGAAAGAGCGTAGGTTCCTGAGATGCAAGTTTGACTTCTATGCTACTAAATGGCCGTGTCATTTGCTTCAATTCTCTGGCTTCTATATCTTTGTAAAGAAAGGAGATTAGGGGCAGCTAGGTGGAGAAGTGGATGGAACACCAGCCCTAAAGTCAGGAGGACCTGAATTCAAATCTGGTCTCAGACACTTCCTAGCTGTGTGACCCTGGGCAAGTCACTTAACCACAATTGCCTTAGCAAAAAGCAAAAAAACAAAAACAAAAGAGAGAGAGAGGATTAGAGGAGTTGATCTGTAAGGTCTCTTCCACTTCTATCATTTTATGATTCTTTAGGAGACCCTAGGTTGAAGTCCAATTTTTCAGAAGCCTCAGTTCTTACTCCCATCCTTTGCAAGCTCAGATTACATCCTTAGGCTGCTGCCCAGAACCTTCTTCCTACAGAATCAAAGAATGTTGAGGCTTTGATAATAATGAAAAAACTCAGACATTCACTGTAACAGGTTGTGGGTGACCTTCCTGTTATCCCTTCAGTCACAAATCTCCCTGTGTGCCCTATCTGGATACTGCAGAGAAGTTGTTTGGTTGATGAGATATGGGCTTTATTCCTTAAAGCCAAATAGGTTGAAAGAAGCCGATATCTATTCCCATTTAGAGCAGAAAAAGAGAAGGGAGGGTAAGATTGAACTTCATCTTCTTGGCAGCTTAATGCAGAGTTCTAGCCTCTGGTTTTCAGCCTTCAAAAAATAGCAATTAAAAACCCTTTCTGGGAAAAGAGAATATTAGAATTTTTCCAGTCTGTACCAAGGAGGTGACCTGAAAACTAGGTACAATTGTTTTTTCCTAAAGAACTCCTTAATTCTAATGCCTTTGGACAGAAGTGAAACTCTTATCCTGCCTCAGCTGTTTGCAAACATTCATCTATTCCTCTAATAATAGAATGTAAATTTATCTAGTCCTTTAAGATTTACAAAATGCTTTACATACACTATATGACTTAGGAGGTAGAGAGTGTAGGTATTATTACTCCCATTTTATGAATGAGGAAACCAAGACTTTAGACATATTAAAGGACTTGTCCAGGATCACACAGTTGTCAAGTGTCAGAGGCTGAATTTCAACCCAGGTCTCTCTTTATACCAAACCTAACCATCTTCCCACTCTATTGCACCGCATCTTTCTCAGATTTGTAGGTCATAGGATATCAGTAAGAAAATCCAGGAAGGAAAATTTGCATGTTAGTAGAAGACCACCTCCTCTGAGTTCTCAGAAGCAACTTGGGTTTTCTAGACAACTATGTGTGGCAAAGTAGGGCCTATCAGGAAGCCCAGATGAAGTCTGAAGTTTTGGTATTATCTGTAGAAAGGCCTTGACCTCAGGGACTGACTGGCCCAAAGTCATATAACCAATAGCAGAGCTGTTGCTAAAATCCATGCTTCTCAACAGTTCTCATTATACTGAACCAACTTCTATTTGTGAAAGAAAAACTCGCCTTCCCTCCCAGACCAATATATTCTTATTTCCTTCTCTAAACACTGTGGAATCACAAGCGTTTCAAATTGTTAGAACTAATGAAACTGATCTTGAATTTTTAGAAATCACAGGATATCAGCTCCTTGAGGGCAGGGACTATTTCGTTTTTGACTATATCCTCTGTGCCTAATCCTGACACACAACAGGTGCTTAATGTTTTCTTTTTGACTGGGTTGATTAGATTCTATAGCCCTTTGTCACAACAGGAGAACATCACATTTCTTGGAATTATGTAGAGTTACTTCTCCCTCTTCAAGGATCTCCTCATTTATGAGGTCTATGGGACAGAAAAAGATTTGTTAGGGGAAAAAAAAGAGCCAAATGCTCATTACCATATGTACAAATGTATTTTAGCACTGTGGGCTTCTGCTACAGCGAAATAGTGAGTGATTCATCTACAAGTACCTTCTCCATGTCTAATCTCTCCAGTTCATAATGATCTCTCTTTCCTAAAATATGAACCCCAAGAAGGCAGCAACCATGTCTTATTTAAACTGTCTCCCCATGTACCCACCATGGTGTTCCCCACAATAGATTCTTAATACATGTTTGTTGCATTGAACTGACTCAAATTGCATTATGTTAAATTGAATTGAGTTTGGTTGAGAGAGAGGAAGAGGATATAGGATAAAAGCTGTTATCTTTACCAATTCCACCCAAGTCCTTTTGGTTTTATTCAAAAGGTGATTTTCAAGGATCAAGATGGTGATGAGGAACAGAATGGGAATTGAAAGCACTTTTCTATGACAGCACTACTAAGCTCCTGTGCAGTTTTCCTAAGAGGAATGTTTTTTATGGACCCAAATCAGCAACCAGGTATATGATAGAACTTAAAAGAAATTCTCTATCCATAACTCATACAAGTTTAGTCTAAGAGAGCTTTCAGTAGAGAAAAAAAGCAGCTAAAAGGGCAAAATTTAAACACTAAAGGCCAGGAGGTATGTAATAAATGTAGATAACAGGTAGGAGATGGTTTGGGTCTGAAATTTTGAATGGAAATAGCCATGGGCTAAGAGCTCAGTGGGCTTATCCCTTGTTGTTGCAGTTCAGAGGAAATACCAGCAGAGAGCAGTAGGGCAAAAACTACAGATCAGCATCTCCCCAGTTCAATGGAGAAAGCAGCACCAAAGGGTATTAGTGGCTCTGTGGGGGAATGGCAGCAGCAGCAGCCATAGAGAAAACAAAATAAACAAACAAACAAAAAACTGTTTTCTGGAAGTGTCAACTCAGAAACCTTAGGAGCTCTTGTTTCTGTCTGGCCCCCTTCATGTGTGTCCCCTTGGCCATACATGCTTCCTGCCTTTGTCCCCTAGTTCATTGGTGACATGGTAACATGTAAACCTTGGGTTCCCTCAAGGGACCTAAAGTGGAGGTGAGGGAAAGAGCCACAAATAAATTATTGAGCTGGAAGGAAGATTAGTCCAATTTCCTCATTTTCTGCAGAGGCCCAAAGCCCATGCAAGGTGTACTAACTTGCTAGAAGGCAGAGGCAGGGGCTCCAGACTATCAGTTTGAAGAGGGAGCTCAGTCCAGCTTTTCTCCCCATTTCCCATGAACTACATTGCTTTTGAATTTCTTTGGAACTTTCCATCATACCTCCCATGGGGTACCATCTTATCCCCAAACAACCTTTGTGTGTTTTGTCTTAGGTTAGTTTGCAAACTCCTCAAGTGCAGGCTCTGTCTTTGTTTTTATTTGTATTTGTTTCCCCTGTGATTAGCATAGTTCCTGGCACATAAATATTTATTGACTGACCCAAGTTCACATAACTAACTAATGGCAGAGCCAGGGTTTGTACACAATTTGATACAAGCTACCTATAAAATGAGAAGTTTGGATTATCTTACTTCCAAAGTTCCTTCCAGAGCTAATATACTATGATTCTATGTGTTGAGTTGTCCAGAAAAATTGACCCCCACTGAAGTGGTTTCCCTTTCATTCGAGGTGGAGAACACATCACAGTTAATAATAATAATATTGGATGTTTACAAAGAGTTGTCAAGTATACAAAGTGCTTTACACCAGTTATTTCAAACTCAAATAGGAGTGGAGGCCATTCAGCTACATATGGTGAAAGGATGTCCCCTACATAAAGCATGGGAGTGTTATCGTGTGGCTCCAAGGAAGACAGAATAGACATCTCTAGCCTATTCTCCCCCTATCCTTCTCCAAAAGAGACTAATTTCTGCCAGGAGTGGAAGCAGAATGTTGGGACCAAAGGCCACCATTGCTTTTCTCAGAGTCAGGGGTAGTGAGCTAGAATTATATCTATCTGCTCTCTGAAATAATGTTAGTCTAAGGAATAGGATTTTTTAGTCGAGCTAACTTCTGATTGCTGTGTCTTAAATTGGGGGGAAAGGAGGGCCCCAAGTTTTATATCCAAGGCTTGACCACTTCTACAAAATACCAATTCCACAATGAACACACATACAAATCATCAAAGAAAGCAATTTATGCAATTTTTCAGCAAAACAAAAATCAGAGGAAGTTTATATAAGAGAATATTTAGCAAAAAAATGCAAAGAGAAGGATCTCTCATCTTTTGGTAATAAGGTAACAGCTCAACTAAAAGAGAATTCAATATCTCACCCATGGGGAAGTTCTTCCAAATTTCTAGTTTAGTAAGGTGAGGGCCCAGATATGATGGATATGGCCAGATCCTACCATGTCAGCTCAGAATCTTTTCCTTCAGGAACCTGAAGTTGGATTGGCCTCCCTCATCTTATCTCTAGAAGAAGCCCAAAGTGCTCAACTAAGAGGTTTGGCAACTCAAAGAAAATTCAGAGAAGAATAATGGCCTCCCCTCTTTCATCTTTCCAAATCCACCTCCCCTTCACACAGGTATAGCACAATCATCTTTACCAATGAAGAGAGAGTCTCAAACCAATGGGCTTTGAAATTGGGGCTACTCATAATAAAGATCCCTGCAGGCCACTTATTAGTTTAGAAAACAACATAACTTTATCTATGTTCTGTTATATTTTTATTGATTGATTGCTGAGGCAAATAGAGTTGTGATGTGACTTGCCTCAGGTTACACAGCAAGGAAGTATTAAATGTCTGAGGTCGGATTTGAACTCAGGTCCTCCTGACTTCAGGGCTGGTGCTCTATCCACTGTGCCATCTAGCTTCCCCCTTTTATTTATTTTGTTAAATATTTCCTAATTACATCTTAATCTGATTGCAGCACTTGGGAGTGTTGTGGGTATGATGGGGTCCTTTTGAAGTATGTTTGACACCTCTGTTTAACATACATCCTCTCATTTGAGCCTCATGACTACATTATCAGGTAGAAGCTAGAGCTATTACTCTCTCCATTTCATAAATGAAAAAACAGAGGCTCAGAGAATTTAAGGGACTTGCTAATATCCAGGAAGCTCACAAGGCCAGATTTGAACCTATCATCCTGACTACAAGTCCAATACTCTATCCATTATACCATGCAGGTAAGTAGACTTTTGATAACATTTTACCTCTGTTATTCCTAATTCCTTCTTAGTCTATCATTTTTTCTCACTTTGGAGACTCCACATGCCTGAGAGAGCCAGCATGTAGAGTAGTTTTTAAAAAAATAGGTTCTATCACTTTCTGTATTTCTTAGACCCAGCAGTTTCCTTTTCTGGGCTTCAACTTCCATATGTATATGTATGTATGTATACACACATACATATACACACATATGTGTATATGTATTATATGTAATTGTACATATACTCTCATATATATAATATGAGAATGTTGATGACATCTACCCAGTTTGAATATTTTATGCTCACAGATTTCACCCAAATAAAAATGTGCAACACCTTCCCTCCCCAACGTCACCTTTGCATCAAAAAGGATTCTGAAAGACAGAAGCCTCCTCAAGATCTAAAGAAATGACTATAAAGGTAAAATTTTAGGCATTCTTCAGAATGGTAAGAAAATGACATTTTTCTTTCATTTAAGCTCATTTTGTATCTAATTTGTAACTATCTTGTATTTATGTATGTGTATAAATATATGTACATATACATGTATATAAAATTCTTGTTTTGAATGCATCTAGGATAATACAAATGTTGTTACTGTAGCATTAAGAGTTCAGAACACGAAAAGGGCTCAATGTGAAGCATTTCTTACTAGGGAGTCAGGGGAAAAGTATTGGTTTTATTTATGATCCATCAGGATCTATGAAAAATCTTTGGAGAGGACAGATGAATGTGAGATTAAATTTCTTTCATAAGAGAAATGTTTTAAGGATTGTCTTCAGTTTAGGAGAAAATCCTACTGAGAAATTCATAAAAAGAATTCTACAAAGAGCTAGAAAGGACATGAAAAACTTTATTCTCACCAGAGATAAACTGAAGAAGGAAAATAGAGAAATGAGGAGAAACTTTGTCCTTTTTGGAACTATTTTAACTAGGGCTAAACTAAGTTAACTTGGTAGGGTCTCTCATGAAGAGAATGAAGAAGAGTCAACTATTGTTGACTTGAAGTGACAGACAAATCATTGGTCAAAGCCAAAATATTATAAATACTTATTAATCTCTTTGTTTATTATTAAAATGTTGATATTTATTTAAATATGGAAAAATAAAAGTAATTACTATTGGGAAAGAAGGTTTCCCTAGTTCCTTAAGTAATAAAAATTTGATGAACTGAAGTATGGGCTCAACTTATTTAACTATCTAATGAGAAAGTAATTGCAAGTTTGTGAATAAGTAATTACGCAACCATTCAACAAGCACTTATTAAACTCTTAATTTTAATCTACTCCTCCCATTTCATATATATTAATTTAGGGTAGAGGTTCTGAAATCTAACCAGGTTGGTTAAGAACTTCTGCCTTACAAAGAACTAGAAACTGAGGGGATGTCCATAAATTGGAGAGCGGTTGAATAAGTTAAGATATATGATTGTAACAGAATACTATTGTGCTATGAGAAATGATAAAAGGGATGGTTTCAGAAAAACCTGGGAAGAATTATATGAACTGATACAAAGTGAATGAGCAGAAACAGGACATTATATCCCACAGCAGCAATACTATAAAGATAATCAACTGTGAAAGATTGAGGTGCTCTGATCAATATAATGATTTATAACTATTCCAAAGTACTCCTGAGGAAAAATGCTATCTACTTCCAGACAGAGAACTGATGAATTCTGAATACAGACTAAATTTTTTTTTCACTTTTTCTTGCCCCCCGCAATACTACATGGCTAATGGAAAAATGTTTTGCATCACTTCATATGTATAATGGGTATTGTGTTTCTTGTCTTCTCAGTGGGAAGAAGAGAGGTGAAGGAAGGAAAAGAATTTGGAAGTAAAAATAAATTTAAAAATTTTTTTAAAAAACCTCTGGCCCATATTAATGTAATATATATGTGTATATTTAATATATATAAATATCAATGGGTCAGTAAATTTAAGGTTTTTTGTTTGTGTTTTTGATCTTTTGGGGGGAGGAGTTGCCTCTTATTTCCAGTATTTATCACAGTGAATGGCACCTATAAGACTGTAAATAAATGTTTACCGATTGATATGATGTTGAGATTGGATGACTTCCATGTGAATGAAATATTAATAGCACAAATTCTTCCAACCTGCACCACATACCAAGATAAGATCTAAATGGGTTCATGATTTAGATATAAAGAGTGATATTATAAGCAAATTAGAGAAACATAGGATAGTTTACCTTTCAGACCTGTGGAAAAGGAATGAATTTGTGTCCAAAGAAAAACTGGAACTCTTAATTGAACACCAGATAGATAATTTTGACTATATTAAGTTAAAAAGTTTTTGTACAAACAAAACTAATGCAGACAAGATTAGGAGGGAAGCAATAAATTGGGAAATCATCTTTACATTTAAGGGTTCTGATAAAAGCCTCATTTCTAAAATATATAGAGAATTGTCTCATATTTATAAGAATTCAAGCTACTCTCCAATCAATAAATGGTCAAAGGATATGAACGGACAATTTTCAGATGATGAAATTAAAACTATTTCTAGTCACATGAAAAGGTGCTCCAAATCACTATTAATCAGAGAAATGCAAATTAAGACAACTCTGAGATACCACTACACACCTGTCAGATTTGCTAAGACGACAGGAAAAGATAATGACGAATGTTGAAGGGGATGTGGGAAAACTGGGACACTTATACGTTGTTGGTGGAACTGTGAACGGATCCAACCATTCTGGAGAGCAATTTGGAACTATGCTCAAAAAGTTATCAAACTGTACATACCCTTTGACCCAGCAGTGTTTCTATTGGGCTTATATCCCAAAGAGATCTTAAAGGAAGGAAAGGGACCCACATGTGCAAGAATGTTTGTGGCAGCCCTTTTTGTAGTGGCTAGAAACTGGAAACTGAATGGATGCTCATCAATTGGAGAATGGCTGAATAAATTATAGTATATGAATGTCATGGAATATTATTGTTCTGTAAGAAATGACCAGCAGGATGATTTCAGAGAGTCCTGGAGAGACTTGCATGAACTGATGCTGAGTGAAATGAGCAGAACTAGGAGATCATTATACATGGCAACAACAAGACTATATGATGATCAATTCTCAAGAATGTGGTTATCTTCAAAAATGAAATGTTTCAAACCAGTTACAATTGTTCAGTCATAAAGAAAGCCATATACACCCAGAGAGAGGAATATGAATGTGAACCACAACATAGCATTTTCATGCTCTCCATTGATGTTTGCTTGCATTATGTTTCCCTTCTCAGATTTTTTTCCTTGTAGATCCGATTTTTCTTGCACAGTAAGATAACTGTAAAAATATGTATACATATATTTGATTTGTCAAGTATTTTAACATAATTAACATGCAATAGACTTCCTGCCATCTAGGGGAGGGGTGGGAGCTAGGGGAGAAAAATTTGTAACAGAAAGCTTTGCAAGGGTCAATGTTGAAAAATTACCCATACATATGTTTTGCAAATAAAAAGCTTTAATAAAATTTTTAAAAAAAAGATTCTTCTGATCTGTTCTGGGTAGGATGGTTCTTACAGACTTCTTATATATATATATACAAGTTGTTTCCCCTGATAGAATGTAAGTTCCTTGAGAGCAGGGATTCATTTTTGACCTGTAATACCAGCACTTAGTGGGAGTAGGCACTTACATTCTAATTGGTTGTTTGGTTTTCATTTTGTTTGTCTTTATCTTTACTTTCACAATAAAAATTCCTCTTTAAAAATTTTGACCATATCAGCCTTAGGGTCTTTACTGTGGGGTACTTTCCACCATGACATTTTTTCTGGTTGTGGTCAAGAAATATGAATTTCTGTGTCTATGTATTTATATGTTTAATAAAATGGTGGTTCTTACCACATAATCAAACTTTCCCATCTAATTCCTTTACATAGTCCCATTATTTCACTTCAGTTTTCAGATGACTCCAGATTCAGCATAATTTTTATCTTAAAATATATGATTTGGGTTTTTTTTACATTTATTGGTCACAGGGTTTTGTTCTGAGGTTTTGTTTTGCTTTGTTTTTTTTTTCTTTTTAACACTACAGATGACTCATCAGATTTCCTGAATACTTTCTCTGCTTCTCTAAATACATTCATTAAAACCATTCTCCATCTCAGGCAGCTTTCCAATCCCCTCTCCAAGATATTCCTAGTCAAACCTCAAGAATGAGAGGATGAGCATAGATTTCAGGAATCTTTGGGGTCACTTATATTTAGTTCATTGATTCATTGAGTATTTATGAAGCATCTATTGTACATCAGACTTATGTGAGGCATTGTGAGGGGTACTCACTCCAGGATATCCCATAAGTCTTGATGATGTTTTAAACTTAAATAGCATTAATTACACTAAGGCTTTTATAGCATCCTGTTGTTGTTTGCCCTTTGTTTTTGAAGAGGACCAATGACATTGGAGAGTGATGGCTTGACTCATATGTAAATTGGAGTTGCATAAAGTCATCAGCCACTCTCTCTTCCAGAGTTATCAAAGTCCAGCAGCAAAACAAAAGTCAGGGTGACTGGTGATGGCCTGAGATGCAGTATATGACCTCAGCATCTTTAATGGCCAACCAATGAGCACTCTGTATTTTGTTGCATCTCAGCTTCAGAGGATGCATCGAATGCACCATCCTATGGAAGCAAACACTCATGCAAGCAATCAACACTCCCTCCATTTTAATTTTGGCTTGTTGCCAAAATTAAAGAATTTACCATCAGTGTGGTAGTTGACTTTGATTCAGTGATCATCCTCATTGAAGTGTTGACAAAGTGACTGAAAACATTATGCTAAAAAATATGGGAACAAGCACACTGTTTCACTCCACTGTGTACTTGGAAAAGCTCAAAAGCCTTGTCCAATGTTCAGAACTTGAACCTGAAGCAAGCATGTCATCATGAAATTGACATACTAAACTGATGAATTTTTCTGGCCAATCAAATTTTGACATAACTTTCCTATAAGCCTTCATTTTCCATAAGCCTTTGACAGTATCAAAGGCCTTGGTCAGATCTACAAAGAAAGTGTGGGCGAGGAGAGATGAGGAGACTGACTACCAAACTGAAGGTCTACAGTGTCGGTTTGCTGACTTCATTATTGTATGCCTATGGAAACTGCACCATGCCAGCAAACCAAATATCTCTCATTTGTATCATCTTAGGAAGATTCTGAAGATCACCTGGCAGGATAAGATACTGAGGTCCTTTCTCAAACTAAACTACCAAGCATTCCAACTTTACCACAGAGAGCACAACTTCATTGGGCTGGTCACATTGTACAAATGCTAAACTTATGTTTGCTAAAAAAAAAAAAAAAGAAAGAAAAGAAAAGAAAAGAAAAAAGAAAGAAAGAAAGAAAGAAAAGTATTTTATGAAAACTCACAGAAGACAAAGGCTCACAAGGTAAGAAAAAAATAACATAAGGACCCTCTCAAGGTCTCTCTTAAAAACTTTAGATCTGATTGTATGACATGGGAGACCCTGGTACAGGACTACCCAGCATGGTGTGCCCTCATCAGAGAAGGTGCTGTGGTCTATGAGCAAGGTAGAATTAAATTAGCCCAAAGGAAATGTGAAATATGCAAAATAGAGAAGCTACCCCAAATGTCCATATGGACTACTTGTGTCTGACCTATGGCAGAACAATTCCAAGCTTGTATTGGCCTGATCAACCATAGTTGCACACACTATTACTCAACTTTAACATAATAATGTCATTTTGGTCCTCTCTGAGAACAAAGGACAACAACCAACCAACCCTATATAATAAAAGCTATAGTTCGCTATTCTGTAGGACCATATAAAAGTTTATAAAAGCACTTTCCTCACACTGTGTGTGAAATAATTAGTACAAATAATATCATCCTAGAAAACTGAGGATCTGAGAAAAGAAGGGACTTGCTGAGTCACATAAGTCAATCAAATAACAAATTTTTATTAAATGATTACCATATACCAGTTGTTAGGATTTTTTTTTAAAAAGTAGGGAATAGTTTCTTGCTCTCAAAGAGATTAGGTTCTCATAGAATTCAACATGTACATATATGTATATTTTACAGGATAGCACCACAAGTGTCAAAGTCAGGACTCAAGAATAGAATTTTTGACTGTGCTATATTGGTCCCTGACCTCAGGAATTTTATACTCTAATAGGGGAACTAATACATATACTTACCATGTTTATTGAATCAGCATTCTTAAAAACTTAAGCAGCTGACACTTAAACCACCGAACTTTTCCCTCTACATGGGCGTTCTGCAAAATCTTTATTTGTCCTGTCCCCAAACTCCAGAAAGTGATTCTATTTAAGATCTAAAAAAGAAAAGAAATAAGTGCACAAAACCAGGATAATCATTCATGCAATGACTATAACATTGCAAAGGAAAACAAGTGAAAGATTTAAGAATCTTAATCAGTGCAGTGACTGATCATGACCTCCAAAGATGGATGATACATCATGTTTGCCACCTCTTGACAGAAATGGATTCAAGCTACAGAGTGCAATATGTAAAAGGTATTCTAAAAGTCTCAGTGTAGCTTTAAGCTACTAAAGCTGAATGTTAAATTTAATGTATTCATGATATATCTCAAAAGTAATCAATTAGAAATACTAATCAAGTTTAGCATTAAGCTTTAATATCTTAACTAATTAATAGCTTTAGTAGCTTAAAATTATGCTAAGATTTTTGGGATCCCTTATATTTATTAAGAAAGGGTCAATTTGTGGATTTGTCTTATTTAACTGTACATGTTAGTTTTAAGGGAGAATTTTTATATTTTATTTGTGTAGATGAAGAGTTATGGGAGAGAGGGAATGATCAAAAGACCAAAAAAAAATGAAGAGAAGAAAATTAGTTCATAAGAAGGTTCAGGAGGGACAGAGAAAAGCAGTATTAGAACTGCTAGGTAACATTTAATAAGAAGTTTTTTTTAAAAAAATTATATATATATATATATAAAACAAAGGTGAACATATTCTATATAATCTTTTTTACTTTTTCTTTGCATAAGGAAATGCTGGTGTTGGTTGATGCTTGTCAAATGCCTAATAATAAGAAAATTTAAAATGCAAAGGACAAGAAAGAAGGCTACATTTTTCAAACCACCATTCAAAGGATGCAGTGGGGGGAATGGGGAGAAGGGGACCGAGAATATGTAACTGCATAGCTATGCTATGTTGCTTATAAAAAATCATAAACTATTATTGTAAAAAGCATGCGGTTTTTGGAATTCATCCCCAGCAAGCACGGATCATGCATGACTCATCAGTCTGAGATAGGAAAGTGGGTTGAGCTGGTAGCAGATGTCACAAAAACATGTCTAATTTCCAATTTCTCTATGGTATATTTGTCAGCTTAGCTCTGCCGTTGACTATAGATGAATCCAACAGTGACAACGATTCAGAACAAAAAATATTAATCTGGGAGAAAGCCAAGCTAGAGCCAGCATGAGAGGGCCTAGGTTTGGAGAGATCTGCTGGGCAAGGGTCCTAACACTCAGAGTTTATAACCAGAAAAATCAATTTCACTATTAAGGACCAAGCCAATCAAAAAATCTAGTAGCAGAATTTGCTTCATACTGACCAGGAAAAAATAGAAAGGGCAAGCATAACGATAATTCACATTTATAGAGCACATTCTCATTCCTAACAACAACCCTGTGAAATAAGGAGTACAAGTATTACCACTCCTGTGTTCTGAAACTGGGAGGTTTGGTGTTGGTACATAAATATAATAAAGGTAAGAATTTAGAATAAAGGATGAAAACCCATAGGGGAATTTTTGTGGACATTTTTTATCTTCCTCTTCTTCTTCAGTCACTTGGGTGATCCAGAATGTTTTGGTGCTTCAGGAAAAGTACAGGGCTAAATAAATCATGTAGATTTTATTTATGAAAATCTACGCATTCCCCATCCCCAAAGGGTTTTAAAGTGCAAAATTCCTTTAAAGGATTAAATAGGAACTGCAGGGATTTCTAGCCATAAATTGGATAAAGAAGTAGGACATAGATATTGCCCCTGAACAACTAGTTGATTGATTATCATCCCCTAAAATCTCAAGATCTTTTTTTTCAGGCAAATTGCTCTTCAACCATATCTCTCTTATCCTATACTATGAAAGGTGATTTTTTTGAACCCAAATGTAACAACATCTATATTTATCTTTGTTGCATTTCATTTTATTAGTCTGCCCAATGCTCTAGCTTGTCAAAATCATTTTTTATTCAGACTGTCACCAATCTTTGTATCATCTGCAAAACTGATGAATTTTCTTTCATGTCTTTCTCCAAATCAAAAAAGGTTTGATTTATAAGGTTATAAGGTGCTATAAGGTTAAACAGCACAGATCCAAGTACAAATCCCTAGGATACTCACTAGAGGCCTTCTATAGAGCTAACATTAAACCAAAAGTGACTACTTTTTGAATCCTACTATTCAGTTCCAAATCTATTTAATTGCATTAAAATATAGACCCTATCT
>JAJPUD010000316.1:496773-515565 GCA_023553655.1 Myrmecobius fasciatus
TCTCTCTCTCTCTCTCTCTCTCTCTCTCTCTCTCTCTCTCTCTCTCTCATATTCTCTTTCTCCCTCCACCTGTTTCAAACTGATGACTTCTCATGAGCCCAGTCCTACTGCTGATTGGCCCAGAACCTTTGGCCTACTCCATTTCTGACATTGCCTAATTCATTTCCTCCTTAAGCATCACATTGGTGCCAGACTTAGCATACATGAATGATTGGTTTAGTCTACTGTCATTCAGAATTTCCCAGTCCAAGAGATCAACCAGCCTCAAATTCCCAGAAGCAGCCACTACAGACATGAGTCAACATACACAGAACCAAAAATTCTCTTACAAGCCTCTTCTACCTCCAGACCCTGCAGAGATCTGATTCTACTCTGCTTCCCACTGGATTCACCAATTCCCAACTAGGACTATGCTTTCTTGATTGGTGAGAATTCAACAAATCAAGTCAGCTCAGAGCCATAACAATTCACTCCAGCCATCTTCCTGCCCCCTGCCCACTGCAACTTCTCAGACTTTCTACTTCTAGTTCCAGGAACAGTAATTAACAGTCCCATTCCTAAAAAAGAAAGGGTTACTTATTTAACTGGTTTCATAGTTTTATTGAGCTAGAAGAGATCTCAGAAGCCAGCAATTCCAAACACCTTATTTTGCACTGGAGCAAAGTGGGAGCCAGATTAAGTGATTTGCTCTTGATCAAACTGATATCAAGGAGAATTGAATAGTATCTAGAACCCAGTAAATGTTTCCTCTGACTTGTCCACTGTAAGAAAAGTGAGACTTTGGGAAGGGCATATGATGCCTCAGACATTTAGACCTTCAGCAAGGTACTTAGCCATATGACAAATTGCCTTATTCTTTAGGACTAGCTCAGTCATCATAAGCACTGCTGAGTGACTTCTGGTTTTCTGACTTTTGGCGTCTAGCCCAGTTCTCTTCCATTATTATTGCATTTGCATTTTGGCTGCCCCTCTCCTGTCTTATATTTGTTCCTGTTTTTTCCCTTGGCTTTGGTCTCTTGGCTTCTTATAATAATCGTGTCATTTATATAGTGATATACAGTTCACTATACATCATCTTAATTTATTCCTCCCAACAGCCCTGTGACTTAGGTGCTATTATTATCTCTATCTGATAGATGAACAAACTAAGGCTAAGTTATTTGCCCAAAGTTAAATGGCTAATAAATGTTGGCAGAAGAATTCAGATCCAGATATCTCCTAAATCTAAGTCAAGCTTTATATATCTTGTGAACTTTAGAACAGATATCAGCTAATTAGACTACTACTGCTCAATTTCAGCAGAGGACAACAGAGATGATCTCTCCTAAACCTGGAGTCCAGACAATAGCTTACTGAGGATGATGAATAACAGATTCCTGTTTAGGTGCAAATTGGGACTATATGGCCCCAAAGGTCCCTCCCAACTCTGGGATTTGTTGAGTCTATTTTCATCATCCTCCCTTTGACACAGAAAGCCCCTTACAATCTGGCTCCAATCTATATTTCAAGACTGAATTCACATTACTCCCCCTCACACAAGCTACTTTCTAGTCTAACTGCAATTGTTTTATACATAACATTCTATTCTCCCCTCATGTCCTCCATATCTTTGCACAGTCTGTACCATATACCTACAATGCTCTGCCACCTGCTTCTAGATAACTAAGTGGCACAGTGAACAGAGTCCCAGCTCTCAAGTCAGGAGGACCCAAACTCAAATTTGGCCTTAGACATTGCCTGTGTGACTTTGGGAAAGTCACATGATTCTATTTGCCTCAGTTTCAATTTTAAAATGAGTTAGAGAGGGAAATGGCTAATTGCTCCAGTATCTTTGCCAAAACAAAACAAAACAAAACAAAACAAAAACACTCCACTTGAGGACATAAGAGTCAGACAAGACTACTCAAATAAACAACAAAAAGGCACTTACTAGGATGCTAGGTAATGGCAAATATATGCTAAGTGCTGGAGATATAAAGAAAATAAAAGCCCTGCCTTCAAGCAGCTCATAATTTAATGGGAAGAGAAAACAAGTGAACAAATATGGATAAACAAGTTATATACAAGATAAATAGGAAATAATTAATAGAAACAAGGTACTGGAATTAAAAGGAATTGGGAAAGACTTCCTCCAAAAGATAGAATTTTATCTGGAAAATGTTTGTGTACATGTTGCTGTTGTTTTCCCACAAAATATAAGCTTTTTGAGGACATTGTTGTCTTTATATACCTAGTACCAAAAAGAATGCCTAGCACATAGTAGGTACTTAATACATGATTATTGAATTATTGCTAAAACACATTGAATAGAAAATACCAGACACACTAACATAGTAATTAACAAAAATGTTGGAGAAACAAGCTTCTGTGTAATCAATGTACTTATGACTAATTGGTATTTTCTACTAACTCTTTCTATTTTTTTTTCTTGATTAGAATAGCTCCATAACCTCTTAAGTTTCCTCATTACCAAAATAAGACTGTATTAGATGATCTCAAAGGTAGCTTTTAGTGCCAAATCCCATGTTCCTATGCTGCAGTGCCTCTCCTATTTCAATTTGTCCTCCTTACATTTTCTCTTTGGGTTGGTCATTAACCTCTACACTTCCACTATATACTAGCAAGATCTGAAAATGTTTGTGACACAGAAAAACAGAGGATCCAAATCCTTTCCTGCTTTTGTCTTCATCTCACAAGTGTTTATAGTTAAGCCTCTTTTTTAAATACTATCTTTTTATTTTCAAAATACATGCAAAGATAATTTTCAACATTCACCCCTACAAAATTCTGTTCCAAATTTTTCTCCCTCTTTTTCTCCTGCTCCCCTCACCTAGATAGCAAGTAATCCATTATTCTATACATATTTCCACAAATATCATGCTGCACAAGAAAAATCAGATCAAAAAGGGAAAAAAGGAGAAAGGAATAAAAGCAAGCAAACAACAAAAAAAGGTGAAAATACTATGTTGTGATCCATATTCAGTTCCCATACTCCTCTTTCTGGATGCAGATGGCTCTCCTGAATCACCTTGTTGTTGAAAAGAGCTGCCCAGTTCCATCAAAGTTGATCATCACATAATCTTGTTGTTGCAGTGTATATTGTTCTCTTGGTTCTTCTACTCACTTCACTTAGCATCAGTTCATGTAAGTCTCTCTAGGTCTTTCTGAAATCATACTGCTAATCATTTCTTATAGAACAATAATATTCCATAACATTCACATACCACAACTTATTCGATCATTCTCTAATTGATGGCATCCACTCAGTTTCCAATTCCTTGTCACTACAAAAAGGGTTGCTACAAATATTTTTGCCTTTATAGGTTCTTTTCCCTTTTTTATGATCTCTTTGGGATACAGACCTAGTAGAAACTCTGTTGGATCAAAGGCTATGCACAATTAGATAGCCCTTTGAGCATAGTTCCAAGTTGTTCTCCAGAAAGGTTAGTTTACAACTTCACCAACAATGTATTAGTGTCTCAGTTTTCTGACATCCCCTCTAACATTTATCATTATCTTTTCCTGTCATCTTAGCCAATCTGAGACGTGTACAGTAATACCTCAGAGCTGTCTTAATTTGCATTTCTCTAATCAATAGTGATTTAGGGCATTTTTTTCATGTGATTAGAAATGGTTTTAATTTCTTTGTCTGAAAATTGTCTGTTCATATCCTTTGACCATTTATCAACTAGAGAATGTTAAGCCTCTTTTTAAAAAGAACAACAACCCTCTGGATTGTCAGATGCCATTATTTTAGAATGCACAGAAAAAAAAAAGGGACCCTATATTATAAGGTAAAGAATGCGCATTCTTACCTGAGCTGAAAATCCTCCTTCTCATTCTGAATACCCATGAGATCTTGGGCAAGCCATTTAACCTCCAAAGACTTCAGTTTCTCTCTTAGGTTCTTCCAGTTCTAAATTACAATTTCATGATCCTAAGTATAGAGGTAGAAGAAACTACATCCCTTTTAGTAAAGAGCTGGCAGCACAGAGCCTGGGAAATAGAATACATGATTTATATCACCCAAAAACAGTGACCTTGAGGAACTTCTGGTGTTCCCAGACTGTTTTATCAATCAACTCAAGTCACAGCCTTGTCAGACTAAATGACTAAGGGTGAAGATGACTAATATGAACAGAACTATAGCAGATAGATTGATGATTGCCAGACATTTTGGAGCCGTGTATAGAAAAATCAGGCCTTTGATGGGGGAAATCTGTCTGTGAAGGCAATTTTTAACCCTTTTTCCCCTATGTGTGATTGGTGGCTTACTAAAACTCCCCAGTGACAAGGAATAATGCCAAGTATAAAATGTAGTGGAGACATTCAACTTTAGTTACCCAAAATAAGAATTAAAAAAAAGTCTTAAAGAGAATGAAAAAACCATGGATTTCCAGAAAAGTCAGCAAAGGTTAATTATAATCAAGATTTCCTGATTTTCTCCTCTTAGGTAAAGTAATGCTGTGATCCCATCACAGAATACTAGGAGTCACAAGAGCCTTATATCAGGAGTCTAAAGACTCTTTCTCTCTGTGTTCTGTTCTTTCCCACTTAGTATCATTGAACTGTAAGGGAGCACCAAGGTTAATTATGGCCACCATGGATCAAATTCACATCTGAGCAAGAATCCTCTCTATAACTCAAGACATTATCAGGATACAAACAATAAATATCAAAGAAGAATGGCAAAGAGAATGATAAACAACGGACTCAAGTCATCAGGAGACCCCTTAGAATGGAGATGGGATTTGAGGTGGGATTAGTAGCATTTGGATAGGTGGAGAAAGGAGAGGACTTTCTAAGATTACAAAAGCAAGAGAAAGGAAGCCAGACAATGAGCAGAGAGCAGGTTCACAGTCGTAGGAGATGAGGCTTGGGTAACTAGGGAGCCAAGGCTGAGTTTGGGTTGAGATGGATTAAGTGATTCCGAGAGAGCCACTTTGTTGAGTTTGAGGGATGGAGCTTCCTGACTATTTCCCGACAGTGAGTGTAGAACACCAAACAATGACAGGTGTATGTTGGCAGACCAAGTTCAAGGCCTTGGTGAGGTTTGAGAGTATGGCAGCATACCTTACTCATGAAGGCCGGGGTGAGGCTCTAAAGCCTCTAGGTGAGGCTCAAAAGCAGCACCACGGGTATGTGATGTTGGAGAATTATGGGAAGGATTCCTGGTGTCCAAATCTGAAGTGACCTTCTGCCTGAAGTGAGGCAGTTGCTAAACATTTGCAAAACTCAGAGGAAAGAAACCCCAAGAGGGTCAGATTTCAAAATGGGAAAGAGAAACAAGATTTTGACTCTAAAGCAAGAAATCAATGAAGAAATGAAATCATGAGGAACTGTGTTGGAAAAATTTACAGGAGATATTCTCCAGGGACTAGAGTCTAGAGAAACCTATGAACATGAGAGAATATTGAGACATCAAGAAAACGCCAGTGAAAGTAGTTTACAAGAAAATTCCAACAGAGGAAAAAGGCCAGAAATATAATATATTCCAGAGAAGCTCCAGTCCAGGCTCAATATCATTTGAACATTTGAGTATTAAATCAAAACAAAAATCTCTCCAGATGGATGGGGCAAATGCTTCAGACAAAATTGGGAGGTAATTAAGAATCAGATAATCCATATAGGACAGAGACCTTCCAAATGTATTGAACATGAGAAAACCTTCAGGCAGAGCTCTGTCCTTGTTGCACTTCAGAGAATTCACACTGAATAGAAACCATATGGAATAAAACACATGGTAAAACTTTTGAGTTATAACTCAGACCTTCATGAACATCAAACAGTTTTTATTGGAAAGAAACCCTGTGTGTGTACAATGAATGTGGGAAACCTTTCCATCTTAGCTCAGGCTTTATTAGACGTTTTAAAAAATCTAATTTATAGAAAAACTTTATAAATGTGATGAATGTGGAAAAGTCTGAATTCACAGTGAGCCAATATTTCACATCTTGTGCAACATCAGAGAATTCATACCAGGGGAAAAATCTATGAATGTAGTGACTGTAGGAAAAACTTCGGCCAGAATTCACATCTTAATGAATGTCAGAGAATTCACACTGAGAAAGGATATAATAAATTGGAAAAAGGTTTCATTTGATTTGCTGGGTTTACTCAATGTCAGAGAATTCATACTGGGGAAAAACCCAATAAACATAATGAATGTAGGAAAGTCTTTAGTCTTAATCTGCCTTTAAACACTGAAGAATTAATTTTTAGGCCAAGAATTAATCATTTTAGGCCAAATGCAAAATAGGGCAACTCAGTGCTTTGGCACTGGGAAGTTAAAATATATGAAAGAACTTATGGACCATAAAATAATAACATAAACACATCCTGTTATCTTTACTGCTCTCTAGTTGTTCTCATCTCCCTCCCACCAGAGCCCTGGAGTCCACCCTGAATCCCCTGGTTCTCATAGTTGGTTCTCAACTACTAGGGCCCAGCCTCCAAGCCACTCCCCATTAATTGCTCTACAACTGTAGGCATAACCCCCTTTCTAGCACCCCTTTTATGCACTATATTCCCTACTTAGAAGGCAAGCTCTTTGCCTTGTTTTCTTTATAAGAGCCAATCTGGGCCAATGCTTTGTAAGAGACAAACACTCTGAGTAATTCTGTTTGACTTTACAGGAAAGGAACTGTTTCTTTCTCCCCTTGGGGTACTCATTTCCAGTGGATCCTAATAAGACCTTAGGACAAAAGAAAAGCCAGGGGGTGCAGAACATGTCTAGAAGGGATGGGGAAGGGGGTAGAGATAGAGAGGAGATACTCCATGCCTCAGGTCCTCCTTATTTGGAAGTGAGGATCTGTCTGGAGAGATTAGGACAGGTGTATCTTTGTAAACACAAAACACTTTCCTCCTCCCTAATTTTCTGTTAAAAGCAGGATGCAATAGTTATGTTTTATTGACTTTGAGATCAAAAATAGAATGTTTTTTGAGGACAAGGACTACCTTGCTATCTTACTATCTATACATCTATCTATATATCTATCATCTATATCTCTCTTTAACTTTATCATCTATTTATCATTTATCTATTTCTCTATTCTTCTATTTATGATTCTGATTGTCTATCTGTTTTTCTCTCTGGTGTGACCACTTGGTAGAATGTCCTTGAGAAGCAATACAAAAAGTTCAGATTTGCTCTTGTGAGCAGCAAGAAGCCATGGCCAATTCTGGGTTTTGGGGTAGAGGGGCACTAACAAAGTATTGTTTAAGGAAAATTGGTCCCATAAGCTCATCTAGGAAAGATTGTAAGTAGGAAAATTAAGTAAATTAGGTAGGAAGCAAACAAAGAATATGGACCCTTGGAAAATTGTGAATAGAACTGAACTTGGGAGCCACTTTGTTGCTTAAAGGAAGGTAGTGATTGTTGCTTGTTATGGGGGAGGGGTGTAAAGTATAAGCTAAAATAGGACTGAAGCAAAAATGTAAACTCCTCTGTTAATTTAAGTCTGTGATCCAAAGGAATTCCAATAGAATGGGAGAGAAAATGCTAGCTGCAACCAGAGAAAGAACTAAAGAGACTGAATGCAAATCAACACATGCTATGTTCACTTCTTTTTTCTGTTTTATTTTTTAATCTCTTCCATGGTTTCTCCCATTTGCTCTGATTTTTCTCTCCCAACATAATTCATAAAACAAGGTGTATTAAAAAATAAAAACTGGGGGCAGCTAGATGGTAGAGTGGATAGTGCACTGTTCCTGAAGTGAGGAGGACCTGAGTTCAAATTCGATCTCAAGACACTTAATACTTCCTAGATGTGTGACCCTGGGCAAGTTACTTTAACCCTAATTGCATCAAAAAAATAGATAGGTTAATGAATGAATAAATGAATAAATAAACTAAAAAAAAATTTAGGTCTGTGAATTTTGCTTGTCTCCCATTCATTTATCCATGATCCAATCAGCTCGGTATTGCATCTATGGGCCTCTTTCCTAAAATGGCCATTCCGCTCATCCTTAGCCCTTTATACAGGCTGGGAATTCCTGCATGGAATTCACTCTCCACCTCCACCTCACTTCCACACATTCTCACACATTTCTCACACATTCTATGGTCTTTCCTGATCCCCCTATTTATTTATGCTTGTTCCCTTCCCACAAATTACTTTTTCTAACATTCATTTAAAAATTTTGAATTACAAATTTTCTCCCTACCTCCAGCCCTTCCTCCATCCATTAAGAAAGCAAACCATATGAAACCCATTATCCATCCTCCACAAATTATCTCCTACAGACATCTGTTTACATGTTGTATTTCTCCTGCCTCTCCAAGGAACAAGTCAGCTGCTTCAGGCTGAAATTGTTTTTCATTTGTCTTCATGATCATCCAGCACTGGCATATTGCTTTGTAAACAACAGGTACTTAATAGAATAGCATGCACACACAGTGAATAGAACATGGGCTTTGGAGTCTGGAAAACTCGAGTGTGAATCCTACCTACAGACTATTTGCTATCTGTAAAAAAAGACACTTAGGTTTTTTTATTCTAAAGGCTTGTTTAGTTTATACAATGCCCAGTTGGGCCTGCCCACCTCCTAATGACTCAGCAACCCCTACCAAGTTGTGGGCTCCTCCAATGAGAAAAAGGAATGAATGAAATAAGTCAAAAAGTTAATACTATCAGCAAGTTGGGTAACTAAGAACCTAAAGATGGAACCATGTAGCATAGAAAACTGGGCACCTGAGTATGACTGATCCCTTAGTAGTTGCTGTAACCCCTTTATGCTTCATCCTCAATCTAATTCTGCTTTCCATTTGGAGGTACTTTCTGAAGCAGATCTTATTTTTTTTTGCCTTTCTTTGTGTCCCCAGCACTTAGCACAGTATTATTCCACTTAGTAGATGTTTAATAAATATGAGTTGAATGACTAACTGGCTGGCTTTTTTTGAAGCTATGGAGCTTTGAGAATCATGGCTAAAAGATCAGCTACTCCAGGGAGGCATTTGCACCAGTGAAGCAAATGAATGGATCAAGATGGGTACTTGAAGGTTCCCACAAACAAGAAGGGAAATGATGAGGAAAAGGTAGGAAAATATCACTGAGGTTGAAGACAACTTCAACCTAGTTGTGTGATTCTAGGCAAATTATTCACCCTCTCAGAATCTCCATTTTCTCATCTGTAGAATGGGAATAATAATAGAGTTGCTTATTTCACAACATTGTTGAGAAAAAACTCTTTGTAAGCTTTAAAGAACAATAGAAATGGGTGTCATTCAATAAGATGAAGGAGGGATCTCCAGGCTCAACAAAAATAGGTCCACCTTAGTGGTAAAGTCATGGAGTCACAGATGGAAGAGGCTGGTAACCTAGCTACTGTGACTTAATCTTATGTTTTTTGGCTGTGTGTGTGCTGAGATTGGAGGAGAGGAAAGGGTGGGGTAAAATGCATAAGAGAAGGGAAAGATAGACAAATACTGATAGATGGAGATGGGAGAGACAAAGAGGGAATAGGAGAATGAAAGAGAAGTAGAGAGGGAAACAGACTGAGAGACAGAATGCATTTCTTGAAAAATCTACAAGCATTTATTAAGCACTTACTATATACCAAGCATTATGGTAAGTGTTAGATATATATATATATATTTTTTAAAAGCCCCAGTCTTTGCCTTGAAGGAATTAGCCTTCCACTGGGGAAGACTACATGTAAACAATTCTATACAGACAAGTTATATCCAAATTAAAGGGAAGGAAATCTAAGAGAAAGCCTTTTTTTCCTTCCATACCTAGTCATCTCTTCCATGGGTTTTCTGTGATCTCCCTTTGTTGAAAGTGATGTCTCTCCTCACATTTTCTTGAAATATTTTATTTGGACTTCTCCTTTACCCTAATAAGTTACCTTGCAATGTACTTAACTGTACAGGGACATGCCATATGTAGACTTACCCCTCCCACTAGATTGTAAGCTGCTTGAGAGCAAGCATGAGGTCATTTTTCATCTTTCCATCCCCAGTGTCAAGTATGGCATCATGCATATAATAGGTGTTTAGTAAATGTTTTCTGGTTTGAATTAAATTGAGGAAACTGCAAGAGCCCTAACCTGATTTCTTACCAATTGGAAAAGAGAAAAGGTCTCTAGGAGAAGATATATGAGCACATTAACTAAAGCTCTAGACCATGGGAGACAGAAAGAGAATCCAGACACTAAATTCAGTTAGTAGATATAATGCCAGGAAGAAATGCCAAATAAAATAGGTATTTGGATGATGGACAATCAGATTCTGGCAAATTTTTATAATGTACTAAGAGAAGCCATCTGAAAGTGTTCTGGGCTAATGCTCATCCAACACTGACCGTGTCAGCTTTAAAGCAAAGAAAGAAATGTTCTTCCTCCCAAAGTCCTAAGTGCTAATTGGTCCCACTGAGGAGAAGAGAAATAAGTGATGGCTATCTTCCTGGGTCTTCGGAATCTCTTTTATCACCTACTCTGATGGAAGGGAAAGTAATCAAAACACATTGGTATCTGGTCAATCTCAGCCTCCTGGCATCTCCTAGAAATCCAGAAATAAATCTTCAGGGTCTGGGCCCTGGACGAAGGAAGCTTTTATGATTTTCCAGGCTCTGCTATCTTATCAGAACCCTAATGCAGTTTTCCTTTTGCTGTGGAAATTTTGAAAGACAGGATCTCTCTCTAATCCAAATGAGTTTGCTTGGAAACAGAGCTCCAGGGGTAACTGTTTAATTTCTTCATTTAAATTTTTTTTTCTGGTCAAGCCACTGGCAGCTTTTTCATCCAAAAAGCATGGCTAATTATAACTGACATTTAAATGGTTCTTTAAAGTTAACAAAATGCTTGATGTAGAGTATTTCATCTGCGTCTCAGAGCAAGTCAGTATGATTAGGGCTATATTTGTAATTTCCATTTTACTGAGGTTCAGTGAATCGCCCATGAAAATATAACTAATAAATATCAGAGCTGAGACTTGAACCCACAACTACCTGATTTCAGGGTCAACAACACTGTAACTACTATGTCTTGCTAGCATCATTTCCAATTACTCCTTTGCTGGTTCCTCAGGACAAATTTAGGGACTCTTTGAGCTGAATCCCATCACTATCTCTTTCCACCTTCATTTGCTCTCTGCTGCTTAAAATTCCATTAACAGAAAACAAGGTCTCTCATTCTATAATAAGTGAGCAAGTTTAGTAGCAGATACTGCTAGGAGAAGTAAAAGTGGTGATGTGAAGTGGAAAAGGCATCACAGAATGTAAAATGACTGAGGTTCAACACTTGGCAATATTATTTTACTCTCCATAGCACTGTGGGCAATTCACTTCACCACTATGACCTTGGGGTCCTCTTCTTTCAAACAGGGATGTTAGATTCAAGATCCCTTTCGGTTCTAAACCAATAATTCTATGATCCTAACAATTCACTTTTAGTGATAATTCAGTATGTCTGTCTAATAACAGATCCTTTCGTTAGAAAGATATTAATAAGTGAAGAGAGAAAGAGACCCCTGAAAGACAGGGGAAGGGCAATGGAGAGAGCCAGAAATGGGAATAGTGAGGGTACCCAACATCACCTGTCTCATAATTTTGCATCAATCTGGATAAGAAAAATCCATTTTCTCTTACTACCACTATGTTTTCAATCATATCCTCTTCATTCAGGACAAGCAACAGGGTTATGGGCTCTGAGGATTCCAGCAAAAAAATGTACTCCTAAATACATATACCAGTTGAGTAAGGAAATGGGGTAGAAAAGGCCAAAACGGTCCCCCCAACTCTAGAGCTGCACCTCTGATACAAGCCAAATTGTCTATAATACCAACTATAGACTTCATTATAAAGTTTATAGGAGTTCCCAAGATAATCTAAGAATAAAATTGGAGCCCCTCGTTATCAGGAAAAATAAGAAGAAATTCTTGATCTGCTCAATTGGGGCATCTCCTATAAGAGGTAGACAAACTCTGACTAGACCTTTGCTTGCTAAAAGACCTGTATTTTGGGTTGTTCTTTGTTGTTCATTCATTTCAGTCTTGTCCAACTCTTTGTGACCCCATTTGGATTTTTCTTAGCAAAGATACTGAACTGCTTTGCCATTTCCTGCTCCAGTTCATTTTTTTTACAAATGAGGAAACTGAGGCAAACAGGATGAAGTGACTTGACCAGAGTCATACAGCTAGTCTAGATTTGAATTCCAGTCCTCCTAACCCCAGACCTGGTGCAAGATTCACTATACCACCTAGTTGCCCTATGTATTTTGGAATGACACAGCAATTCCTTATAGTTCCCCATAACTGGTGGAGAGGAGAATTGTGTGTAGAAAATGATTAGCATGTTACAATAAAGCAGACACACGTGCTTACCTAAGCCTGATTTTGGACCTTAAATCCTTACCTAACCTCTTCTAATTTATTCTTTTAAAGTAGCAGCATTTCCCCCATTTTCCAATTCCCTCCTCCCAGAAAGCCATTCCTGGCTACAGAATAGCAAAGAATATTTTTGAAAGAACAAAGAAAGAAGAGAAAAATCAGCAAAATTTATCAATATATCAAAAATGTTCCATACTAGTGGACTCCCTGCTCTCACAAATGGGAGAGCCAGAGGCGATCTTTAGAAGCCTGCTTGCTCTTTGTAATTCTGCAGTGTTCATTTTCAAGTGTTTTATAGTTGTTCTTTCCATTTATATTGCTGTAGTCATGTTGTTTTCTTAGCTCTGGTTACTTCATTTTGCCTAATCTTTGTTTCTTTCCTTGAGTCCAAATCACTAAACAATGATCCTGAGAAACAATATTTCCAACCATCATGATATCTTCTTGAGCTCAAAAGGTTTAAAGTTCCTAAATCCCTGTTATCCATCTAATGTTCACTGCATCTACACTAATTCTTTTTTTAAAAAATTTTATTATTTTAGGTTATATGTGTATATTCATTGTTAACATTTTCATATAAGTTTTGTTGGGGAATAAAAATCAGAACTAAAGGGAAAAAGCCCAAGAAAGGAAAAAAAGGGGGAAAAAAAGGTGAAAATAGCATGTTTCCATCTACATTCAGTCTCCATAATTCTCACTCTGGTTGTGGATAGCATTTTGCATCCAAAGTTTCTTGGAATTGCCTTGGATCACTGAATTGCTGAGAAGAGCTAAGTCTATCATAGGTGATCATCACAGAATCTTGCTATTGCTGCTACCCCAATTCTTGAAAGCTATAACAGCCTAAAAGGAACCACACTGAGGGACTGGCTCCATGGGAAATGCCCCAGTTCAACAAATCAGGAAATCTCCTAATAACCCCCATTATCTATAGATCATCTAGTCTAACTCCCCAGTTTCACAGATATAGCAACTGTGGCACAGAGCAGTAAAGTGAATTGCTCAGAGTCTCACAATAAGTTCATGATAAGGCCATAAAAAAATTCCAGATTTACTGATTCTCCCAGTACAGGACTCTCTTAGCAATATTGTGCTGTCTCCCATTCATGTATTTCTTAATGCCATGTAATGGCCACAGAATCAAGGCTCTACCTTTCATTGACAGAATTCATTCTTCCAGGCCGGAACAGGAGGTATAAAATAACAATTCTTCAATTATATTTTCCAAAGGGTGTTTTAAAATTTCCAAGAATAAAGCATCTTGGACATTTTTAAGGTTTTTCTTCCTACAGCTGATTGCCTTCCATAGGCATAAAAGTCATATTATGGAGATGGACTCTATAAAGCTTTATAAGAAAAAAAATGGTTCTAGTACTCTGGGGTCTTTGGAAGCCCAGGTTAGTATAAGAATCATATGTTGAAGGTTCATTAGAAGTAATTATCAAGTAAGACTACCTCTCTGGTCCCATTTTCATTTTGGCATATTATTTATTTCCTATGAAAATACTACTTAGATGGTGTCCTATAATGAAGTAACAAGTAGGAAAGGACCTCAGCTGAGAGAAAGAATAGTCCTAGTATAAGGGACAACAAAAAGTTTGAGCACATTATAGAGCTGAGAAAGGTCATCTAATTAGGAAGAACAAAAAGCATCTCAATCATCCTCTTCATTTTAATGAAAATGATGTCCTAAGAGTAAGCATGAACTTTATCCAAGGACACATGTAATGAGTGATCCAATCAAAACTAGAACCTAGGGGCAGCTAGGTGGTACAGTAGATAGAGCATCAGCCCTGAAGTCAGGAGGACCTGAGTTCAAATCTGGTCTTAGACACTTAACATTCCCTAGCTGTGTGACCCTGGGCAAGTCACTTAACCCTAACTGCCTCAGCAAAAAAAAAAAAAAAAAACCCTAGAACCTAGGTTTCTTGATTCCCAACCCACTGCTCTTTTCACTACTCCATACTGCCAGGTCACCAAGAACAACCTCCTAACTCAGTGGAAAGATCTCATCTATGATATCAGATAGTCAGCTTCTGTTTAGCCCTCCATTGAGAGAGAAGACATTACTCAAGAAGCCATCTATTCCACTTGCTCATAGCCCTAGTCTAGTAGACGAGGTGCTAAAGTGCAAAAAATCACTGGTTTTGGGATCTGAGAATCGGGGTCAAGTGATAGTTAGACTATTTCCTGTGTAACTTGAGGAAAGTCACCTCCCATTTTACAAAGAAGATTTTTCTGTATATCATGGACCCTTTGAATAGTATAGTGAAGCCTATGTCCCCCACCCCTCAAAATGGTAATTTGTAAAAGCATAAAATAGAGAGGATTATAAAGGAGGTCAATTATACTGAGATACAGTTATAAAGATATATATTTGTGTGTATACATACATATAAATATACATATATATAAAACATATGTTATTTAATTGTGCTCAATTCTTCATGACCCTACTCTCCATGGGGTTTTCTTGGCAAGGATACTAGATTTGTTTGACATTTTCTTCTCTAATTAAAGCAAACAGGGTCACACAGATAGTATGTGAATCTGGATTTGAACTCAGGTTTTCCTGATTCTAGACCTGGAGCTCTGTTCACTATGGAACTAGCTGCTCCTAAACAACAACAAATTTATCAAAATTTGATATATATTTGTTTGCTTATATATATTATTTATATAACTTTATATATATACATATATAAAAAGTTCACATATCTCAGGTAAAGAACTCCTGGGCCAGATGATCTCTAACATTCCCTCTAATTCTAAATTCCATGACTTTAGTAAGTACTTTCTTACATTAAGTCAGAATCTGTCTCTGTAACATTGGTTTGTTGGATCTGATTCTGTGATCTAGAGTCATATGCCTAATTGCTCTTCAAATAGAGAAGTAACAGATAATTGAACAATAGACCAGTCAATACTATGGTAGTAAATAAATAGAGAAGCAATTCCCTAGTAGGGGCAGGGTGGAAGGAAGTAGTAGGAATAAGAAAGAGCACATGGCAAGTCATAAGTATTACCTATTCCATTCATAATTCAAAAAATAGTGATTTTGTGCCCACCTTTTTTTTTTGCTGAGGCAATTGGGGTTAAGTGACTTGCCTAGGGTCACATAGCTAAGAAGTGTTAAGTACCTGAGATCAAATTTGAACTCAGGTCCTCCTGACTTCAGTGTCAGGGTCTGAGATTTTGGGACCCCAGAAAAAGAAGTTTGTTCTTGAATTGAGGATCAAAGGGTGTGGTCTGTGATTCCCTTGAGAAACATGAGACCCCAAAACTGTCTGAAGATTGCTAGAAATGGTTTCATTATAATGATAATGGCTGTTTAAAGTGGTCTTAGAAAATGGCTTGCTTCGAGGAAGTGCTCTGTTATTGAAAGAAGAATTAGACCCTCCAAAATTGAATACCTCCTTTCAATGCAAACTTAATTGCTGATGGTTGAGTGTGGGCATATGGACAAATGGCCATGATCACAGAGTGGGAAAGGAAGGTAGGCAAGGAGGAAGGGTGAGGTGATGAGATGAGGCTAGGAGAAAAAGGAAGATATAAGCAAGGCTGGTGGTAAGGGAAAGATGGCACAGCAATGAAAACGATGGAGGCGATGAAGCCTGAATAAAGAACTGCCATAATATATCCTCTGGCTCCTCATGACACTCCTTTGAATAGACACGCTAAGCCCCGAAGCTCTTAACAAAGAGGTAAGACTCTTAACATAGAGATAAGATCCGCTGCCCTTAGGTACAATACCTAACACTTCAGGGCTGGTGCTCTATCCACTGAGCCACCTAGCTGCCCCAGCACCCACTCTTAAAAGTATTACTCTTTTTGCAAATTCCTTCTAAATTTTGTAAATATTCTTTTGTAAGGCTTGGTACAGAGATGACCCTGAGATCTTAAGTTTTATGACAGTGGGCTATCAGCTCCGGCAGATCCTCCAAACCAAAATTCCCATGTGTCTTCTTCCATGTAAGGCCATGTATGTGTTGATTAAGGATGCCCCTTTTGTTCAAGTTCAGAGAGGATCAGCACCTAATGGGTCACAGGGCAAAGAATTTCTTCATAAACAGAAACTCTCAAGGACCAGCTACAAAAGGCTTTTCCATCTGAAATATGGGAGGAACATTTGCAATAAACCAATCTTAGATCCTTATAGTATGTGCCTAGCACTAGGCTAGACTCTTTGGGGGAAATACAAGAA
Organism: Myrmecobius fasciatus; assembly: GCA_023553655.1. Lineage (NCBI taxonomy): Eukaryota > Metazoa > Chordata > Mammalia > Dasyuromorphia > Myrmecobiidae > Myrmecobius > Myrmecobius fasciatus. The sequence continues at coordinate 513,306 of JAJPUD010000316.1, forward strand.
AAATTAGCTATTTTGTAGTTTTGGTGAGACAAAATATAACAGACATGACTCATTTAGATGATAATCATTGAATTTTCAAGCTAGAAAGAGCCTTGAACAGTGCATAATCCAACTCCTTATTTTAGAGCTGGATAAACTGAGGCTTGGAATAATGAAGTGACTTAAAAGTCACACACCCATTTAAGACAAAATTTTGATGGCAAGCCAGTCAATGGGAAGTGATCACTAAGAAGGGGGTCCCTGAAACTAAATGTAAAAAGCATCAATTTTTAAACATAACTTATTAGTCAGCAGGGTTCACTTTTTAAAGATTGAAATAGAGAAGAAAATTCTTCAGAGACGGAAGATGAGAGGTCAGCTCCCAACTAAGCTTTCAGGATTGAGTATCTGCCTCTGTGGTCACAATTCTCTGCGGCTAAGCACTCCGACTTTTCCTGTGGTGTGTTTCCTACTTTATGATTTCAATATAAATAATTTACTGGGGGAAGTCAATCCCCCGATTGCTCATGCTACCATGGCAACCAGATTACCAACGCCATGGTTCAGTTAAACAGGCAACATGGAAGAATTGCTGTAAGCAGCCAGAAATAATGACTTCTGCATTCCCTCAGCAATTACAGGTCTGTTGGACACCCCTCACTTGGCACCTAACACATACTACCTCTTGTGGGAAGCTCTCTTTTCATCTGTGTACAAGGTGCAAGTTCAAATTTATTTTAACAAATAATATCAGAATCTTAACAAATGTTATCAGATTTGTACATTCAAATGCAGATGGCCCCTTGCAGTAGTACCCTCAGGAAGCTGCTGTTTTTCCCAGGCATGGTTCTGGAGCTTCTCCTGTCAGAGGTTCAGATCTTCATTTTTTTTGCCTGGTGAGGAGGTATGAAAACTGATTTTACAAACAACTTAATGTCCAAAAATTATTAATTCTGTACTTGAATAGCTCTGTAATCTATTCAGGGTGAGGAATTCCTCCACCTGAGCAGATTACAGCCCCTCCACAGCTTCTCATCCTAAGATTTGCATTAGAATATAACTTTTTGAGATAGGAACTATTTTGTTTTATCTCTGTATCTCCAGTTTTTAGCACAGTGCCTGGAAAATAGAAGGTACATAACAGATGCTTCCTCAGTTGATTAAATTGAATTCTGGTCCATCTTTTCATAGATCTGCCAGAGAGATTTCATACCATAAGTCTGCTGCAGACATTTTACAGATGAGAGAACTGAGGCCTATTGAGATTAAATAGTTTGCCCAATTCAGATGTATAAGCCCTAATGTGTTTATTTTCATTGAAGTCTTGCTCCAGTACCTCATCATGGCATCCTATAGGTGCTACCAAGATGGAAAGGTTTCAAATATGGGATCAGATTAGACCAGCTAGGTGTAGAGAGATTCACCACTGGGTTACCTGCCAAGTGATTAATTATTTTCAGCCTCAGCAATTTTCAAAGCAGCCTCTGAAGTGATCTCTCCATCAATGGAGTGAATACAATGAAAACACAGATGTTGAAATAACCTCCTAAATGGTCACTCTACTTTTCTAGCTTTTTCCCCTTTTTATTTCATCCTTTACACATCTCCCATATTGATGATCCTAAAACACAAACAAATCTAATCATGTCACTGCCCAACTCAAAAATCTTCATTGATCCCTATTATCTCAAAAATAAAATACAATATGTTGAGCCTGGAAATTAAATGCTCCACAAAAGGATTCCCTTCTAACTCGCTACAATTCATCTACATTATTGCCTGTCACATGCTCTCTGGTCTAATCAAATTAGCCCACTAGCTGTTTCCTTTCAAAACATTCCATCCCCCACCTCTATGACATTACAAGGATCATCTCTCTTATGTGAAATACACTTGCCCTTCACCTCTTGCAATATAATACATTTACAGCATTAAGTGCTCTTGACTTCCTGATATTACATTGTATTTCTGTGTATACACTTTGCATTTATTTAGCTGTATACATTTTAATTGTATCTTTGCAATAGAATGTAGCCTTCTTGAGAACAGGAATTGTTCCAAATTTTTTCTTTGTCTTTGAATCTTTCACAACTAACTTTGTACATTGCACATTGTACTTTGTCCATTGTAAAGCACATATTTTTTAATAACATTGATTTTTTAAATGTATTGAAGGACCACAAATTGCCCTTGAAAAGGAAAGAAAGAAAGAAAAGAAGGAAAGAAAGAAAGAAAGAAAGAAAGAAAGAAAGAAAGAAAGAAAGAAAGAAAGAAAGAAAGA
>JAJPUD010000316.1:516041-535844 GCA_023553655.1 Myrmecobius fasciatus
AAGGAAGGAAGGAAGGAAGGAAGGAAGGAAGGAAGGAAGGAAGGAAGGAAGGAAGGAAAAAAGGAAGGAAGGAAGGAAGAAAGGAAGGAAGGGGATAAAAGAGAGAATGCTTATCTGTAATAATTTACTATTATTAAAACTTATCACTGAAAGATAGTATTACTTAGTGGATGGAGAGCAAGTCTTGAAAGCCAGGAAAACTAGAGGTCCTATTTCTGACACATAATAGTTATATGATCTGTCAGTGTTCTAAGAAACTCTCTAAGGCTATATGTTGGAGAATGTAATTTTGTATTGGTAGAGAAAATTCCTTCATCTAAGGTTTCCCAATAGCAGTGAAATTGCAGATTTAGATCACCTAAAACTTTTCATTAATTCAGATTGATCTTTCTATAAGCAGGATGGATTAGTTAGGCTTGACTACACAAAAAGCCTCAAGTAACAAAATCTAGTGCAATCACCAGGAGAGCAGCAGAATTGGGGAGGCAGAGGTGGAAAAATCAAGAAGAAAGACAAAAAAGCAGTATACTTCCAGTTAGAGGAAGGCAGAGAGAAAATGAGTTGGAGAGGGAGGAAAATGGGTACGAGTGGGAGGGAGTCAGAGAGGGAAAAAAATAGTATAGAGGCAGAAAGGAAGAAGCAAGAGAAAGAAAGAAAAGAAACAAAGGAAATGAAAGAACAACTGAATAGGGAGTAAAGGAAGGAATGAGTATAGGAAGCATTGAACTGGGAATCTGTATCACATATATCAATTAATCAGAATTGTGTTAAAAAATAAAACCATATCAACTGTTTTTGTCATGATGAAGGAATGGGAAGCAAGAAGATAAAAGCAGGAGAAGAAAGAGAGGGAATAGAGAGATAATATTTCACCAGATCCCCATTTAAGCCTTAGATCAGCATTGGCAGGGTACCTAGTATAAAGAAATATATAAGACTAGAATGGATATGTGCCAGAGCTCTGGGACCTATGATACTCTGTCCTCAAACTATAGAACTTATTGGTTTATGAAAGCCTTGGTTCTATATTATCTATTGCCTCCCACACACTAGCCTTCAAAGGATTTATCTTACTAGACTTCAAGGGGAAAAATCCTTATCTTTGGAGGATAATCCCCATGTTGTTCAAAAGCAAATCTCATTTTTCTTTAGCTTCTACCTCAACTCTAAAAAGTTGAATTCAAAGTGACTACTATTCTGTGATTATAGGAATTTTTTAAATCAAATTTTTGATCAAATTCAGGCCCACTTAAAAGCACCCAGAAGAACAATAAATGTGAAGGGGATTTATATAAAACAAGGAATTTTTTTTAAAACCCACTTTACTTTTTAAAAATCACTTGACAACATGAATCCCAAGTGCAATCTTAGGAAGGGGGAAATGAAATGGTTGTTTAAATGCTCATTTTCCTGTCTTTATCTGGGATAGATCCTTATACTACTTCTTCCATTCAGCACAAGGGGCACATCATCACTCTCAGCTTTCATGCCTGAAATGAGCTCTCTCTTTTTCCTCTCCTCTATCTCTTGGAAATCTTAGCTCCTTTCAAGGATCTGCTGAAGTGCCATCTCTTATATTAAGCCTCCCTAGTCTCTCCCAACTTTATTGCTTGACAATTCACCCTCCAAATTAAATTACCTTGCATTTGCTTTTGAACATATCATATAGGCAATTAAATGGTACAATAGATAGAGATTGGATTGGAGAAAGGAAGATCTGAGTTCATAAACCAGTCTCAGATACTTAGTAGTTGTGTGCCTGGGCAAGCCATTTAACTTCTGTTTGCCTTAGTTCCATTAACTGCAAAATGTGAATAATAACACTAATATTCTAGGGTTTTGTGAGAATCAAATTAGATAACAACTATAAAACTCTCAAAACATGCCTGGCATATCCACTTTTCCAGACTTACCTCTTTCTAATGATACATTTTATACCTTTTCCCTCATTCAATACTTGTTGGTAATATGCTTTAGCCTCCTTATCCTCCTCATGTGTTACTCTATTTCTAGTTAAACAACCCCAATTTTAATCCTTTTGAGACTGTGGTATTATTGAATGATACACAGTTATACAGCATCTCTGGGAAATATTGATTTTTAAATATATATTTACATATATAATATGTATGTATATATACAAGTATATATATATATGTATATATATATATATTATTTCAGAGGGAAGTTCACGTTCATTACAAACACTGAAGTTTCCATAAAGTAATCCAATCCCATTTCTTCTTGTTCACTTTTGGGCTCAGCACATTATCCATCAATAGTATCTGTCCAAGATATATGTAATGTGGAACCAGCTTTATGCCCTATCAACTTAACGATAGAGTCTGCAAGAGACATTTTTCATCCATGTGGTTTTTCCTGTGTAGTTAAGCTGAGTTTTTTTGAATGGTTATTAGATATTTCATTTAAGAGGTTCAACAGTTCCAAAATGTGATGCAATCGCAGTATGTTACCCACAAACAGGAACACCTGGAGAACTTCACTATCTATAGAGAATCCCTCTTTCATTTTAACTCTTCATAGGCATCCTGCCTGACCTCTACAGCAAGTATAAATCCCTGTGTTTTATGTTTCACTTGATTAATATGTTTCACTTCATTAATAAATGAAGGTTAAATCAATGGAACAGATTAAAAACACAATTTATAGGAGTAAATGAGCACAGTAACCTAGTGTGGGATAAATTCAAAGATCCAAGCCATTGAGGCAAGAATTCATCATTTAACAAAAAACTGCTGGGAAAATTGTAAAGCAGTGTGGCAAGAAACTAGGCATAAACCAATATCTCACACTGTATACAAAGATAAGCTCAATATGGGTACATGATTTAGATATAAAGCATGACATCATAAGCAAATCAGGGGAGCATAAAAAATCACCTGTTAGATCTATAGTTAAGGAAAGAGTTCATGATCAAACAAAATTTGTATTTCATAATATTAGCCAGCAGTCAGGCTAACTCTGACTCATTATGGTAAGATGCAGTAGTAGGAAACTCCAAAGATAACACACTGATCAAGAAGAAGAAAATAGATACGGGGAGGAAAAAAAGGAAAATGACCACCATGGCAGAGATGCCCTGTGTAACCTATTTCAATTGGTCAGTGTTGTAGTTAGTAATCTTTTCCTGTTACTGTTGATAATAAAATTCAAGGCTGACCATGGCAACCAGTTGGTATGGCAGACAGAGTTCTGGGCCTAAAATCAAGAAGTTCTGAGTTCAGATGCAACCTCATGCATTTCCTAGCTGTGTGACCTTTTGCAATCTGTCTACCTCAGTTTCCTTAATTGTGAAATGCATATCCACCTCCTAGGGTTGCTATAAAAGTCAAATAATGTATTTAAAAAGCACTTAGCACAACATTTGGCACATCACTGATGCTACATAAGCTTATTTTCTTTCACTGATCCCCATTATGGTGCCAGACCAGTAAGATTTCTCCCAATTTTGCTTGCCATACATGAAGAAGAATACATGGTAACAAGAAATATTACCAAACTAGGCATTGAGATATAGCTCCTTTTGTGATCACTTGTGACAAAATTTACCACATACGCCCTAATATTGAAGAAAAGGTCAATTATAGGTACCTGACCATTTGAGGTAGAGGAGTTAGTATTATAGACAGAGCTATAAACTACAGGACAGCTAGATGGCACAGTGGATAACATATTGAACCTGAAGTCAAAAAGATTCATCTTCCTGAATTCAAATCTGACCTCAGATATTTATTAGTTGTGTGACCCTGGACAAGCCACTTAAGTCTTTTTGCCTCAGTTTCCTCATCTGGAAAATGAAATGACAAACCATTTCAGTATCTTTGCTAAGGAAACCCCAAATGGGGTGATGAAGAGTCCATGAAGAGTTGACTGAACAACAAACTTGAGATTGTGTCCTGAGGCATTAAAACATAGATTGTAAACATTTTAAATCATAATTTTAAAATATTGCTCAAGAATTTAATTTATAACACTTCTATTTTGACAGTACCTTCACTTTTACTCCTTCAGAAGTACAAAAACAACCAAACTTAGCACCTAGTTAGCAAGAATAATTAATTAAAATAGGAAGCTTCCAGATGGCATCCTTCCCCTGGCAGCTGCAACTCAGGTGAATACTTCCAAGAGGCTGGGCCCTGCTTCCTGTAATCCTAGATGATCACCTCCCCAGAAGCAGGCTCTGGGTTATCCTGGGGCTTTTGTCCTTCCTCCATGATGTAATATCTATGGTTCATTACTTCCTTTGTCAAAGAAGAATTTCATCAAGAATTTCAAAGTTGAGGTGAGGGCAAGATTAGTCCTCCCTACCCTAGGCAAGTATATTGTGCTATTTATTCCAGCCAGAAAAATTGATAGTGATGGCCCTGATGTGGAAGGAAGCCTCTTGGGATAATGATTTTAAGGTACTTTATACTATTTGTCATCTGATGTTTTCTTAATATCACAATGCTTTCTATAGCAAATGAATTCTCATTTTTGCTGTGAGGTCATGTGATATATTTTTACTACTCTTATAGGAGAATCACTGGGCTGGGGCTCAAAGCATCATTGTAGGTAGAATTTTCACCATCAAACTGGATAATACTGTTGTCCATGCAGGGTTTTTTTCCCTAATTCATGGGAGATATGCAGTTGCCAAGAACTCTTTAAGCCTGTATTTTACTTTACTGATTCCAACTTCCAATGGCTTTTTTAGTCAATAAACAATAAAAATGATGAAGTTTTGTGAATAAGTTTTATGTCCTCAGAGACAGAACTTGATATATATTGTATAAATGTTAGACTCCAAAGAAGGGAGAGATACAAAAAAAGATAAAGGGAGGAGGCTATGGCCCCAGCATCATAATCTTTGAAAGAGAAACAAACATCTGTATCTATGGGGGGAGAGGGGGAGAGATGTTATCAAACAAGAAAATGTAGAAGGCATTCATTTGAGAGAGAGATGCCTTGACCTAGATTCATCACCAAACCAAAAGAAGTCAATTCAAATATTGCTGACCTCTAAAAACTTTTATAGCAAACCAAGTCAGTATCTCTTTCTGATTTGTCACTTTTTTCTCCAGCTTATTTCTGGAAACCTTCCTTGCTTTCCTGATATAGATTGTAACTAATTCTAACCTGGGGCCTTCCAGGCCCAAATTGGAAGGCCACATGACCTGCTGGGCTTAGACATACAGATACCTTTTCTTTTTTTCTTTTCTTAATTTTTTTGATGTATTATTTATTTTTACCATTCTTTTTAAATTTTGGTTCCAAACTCTTTCCCTTGCTCTCACACCTTGCCCACCCACTTAGAGGGCAAGAAATATGACAGCAATTATGCATGTGAAATCATGCAAAATATATCTCCATATTAGTTATATTTCAAAAAAAAGCAAGAAAAATAAAGAAAGTGTAAAAATGATCTTTCAGTTTGCATTTAGAGTTCGTCAGTTCTCTCTTTGGAGTTGGATATCCTTTTTTCATCATGGAAATTGAAATTGACAGATACCTTTTCTGATCTTTACTTTCATCAGTGGTATGAGCACCCAGATGAATTCAGATGGAAATGAAGTTTTAGACTGGGGGTAAAGGACCCTTCTATTTCAAAGAGTAAAAAAATATGCAATTTTTCTAAAGGAAGAAATTTATTTGGTCAAAAATGTCAGTTCCTTGAGAGTAGGGATTGCCTTATTTTTAATCTTTATAGCTCCAGCCCCCATCACAGTCCTTGGTACATAATGGGTATTTAATTAAAGCTTAAATCAGAACAAAATATTGCTTCTAATCCTATTTCCCTTCTCTAAAGAGTATGGACAGGCTGATTTCAGAAGCTATGTGCTATGTAATGGGAAATTGAACAGGCCTAGATCAACCAAAATTGAGACTCCCTGCTTCTCTGCCTTCTCCTATCAGGTGGAGGGGAGTAGCCTCCTTCTAGTGACTGTATAACCAGAGCAGACTATGTCTTCAAAACTGCCAGAATGAGACCTTTTCATCTCTTGCTCTCCTGCTGCTTTCAAATGGTGATCACAGTTCACCCATAGAAAAAGAGCCATGCAACAACAGTACTATATGACGATCAAGTCTGATGGACATGGCTCTCTTCAACAATGAAATGTTTCAAACCACCTCCAATTATTCACTGAAGAAAGCCATATACACCCAGAGAGAGGGATGTGAAATGTGGACCACAACATAACATTCTCATACTCCTTGATTGACGTTTGCTTACATTGTGTTTCCTTTATCTGATATATCGTTTGTGTAGATATGATTTTTCTTGCACAACAATGATAAGTTTGGAAATATGAAAAAAAAAAAAAGAAAAAGAGCCATGAATTGAATGGGTGATGGGAAAGGTGGGGACCACCTTCCTCTGCTCTACCTTTTACTCTGTGGCTCTGAAAGACAGGCCTGGGACATTTGTTCTCTTTTGTTTCACTTCATATTCTCAGTTTTTAGGTATAGATAGTAATACCCACCATCTCCAGAGGAACTATGTTGACCTTGGAGCCAGAATTCTAGGCAGAATAGTGCATCTTGGAAGGGAAGTCCTGAAAAGCCAGGGTGCCTCAGACTCTGAATTGGTTCTGTATCTATATGGGAAGAGAACAAAGCTATGAAACTGATCTCTTTCCCCTCCCTAAAGATTGGGGCAGAGGTAGACAGAACAATATGCTTCTCATGTATTGAAGAGCACATTTGTATATCTTTGAAGTAAATATTACTGCATAAAAGCTAATCTAACTACTAGTGACTAAATGAGACTTATTATCCCACACCCTTGAGGGATGGACCATTGGTGATAGCTGGAACCATTGGCAGAGAGCCTAAACCACCCGACACCCCTAAATCCCTTAAGGGTACCAGGAACAAAGAAGTAAATTATAATGCATCTGGCCTTCAGGCTGCTGGAACCAAAGGTCAATGTCACTTCTAGACTCTAATCTAGTTAAACTACCTATGGAATAATGTTATCTACACATGACAGGAACTAAGTGCTTATTGGATTGAATTAATTAATCTTTATATATCATTCTTCAAAGTCTCTTCATCACATTATATTCTCCTTTGTATATGTCATAGTTTATAATGTTTTACTTAAACTATGTCCACGTAAGTGGGTAAATTTTAATTTTTAATTGTTATTCTTCTGGATTGTGTCAGGGAACCAAGGCCAACCAAGGGCCAGAATACAACTTTGTCTTCTTTTAGGTAAACCTTCCCTTTGTTGTGGGTAAATGGAAAAAATTTGTTTCAGAGAAACATTAGACCTATCACAGGGAGAATTAAACCACCATAGGAACATAGATTTAGAGAGGAAAGCAACTTTAGCAACCACAAAATCTAACTCCCTAATTTTACAGATGAGAAAACTGAGGCTCAAAACCATTAAATGACTTCCTTTGTGTGATGCGGGCAAGGTAGCAGCCAGGATTGAAACTCAAGTACTTTGATTCCAAAGCCATCACTCTGATCCCTGAGCTTCCATCAGGAGGCCTCTAATAACTTGGCCGAACAAACCCTTCTTAAGATTCTAGCTATAATTCCATAATTCTAAATAAAGAGCTGGAAAAAACCCTTGCAATTATTTGCACAATAGAGAAATGCTCAATAATTATAGGATTCTTTCCAATTTCCACTATTCATGACTCATTGGAGTCATGCTCCAATGCATAGACATTTGAGTTTGGGGTTAAGGCCGTTACTGTCTGGTAAGTTTCTTAAAAAGACCCTGGAATTCCTCAGTCAATATCCTTCCTTTATTTATTGATCTTGAAGAAGTCTATTCTCAGCAGCCTGCTGCAACTGTGCCATGGGTATACAGAATTGGGTTTGGGTTTGAACCATGGCACTATGTGACTTAGAACATATTGCTTTCCCTGTTAGGGTTTCTATCACAGTCTTGTTTCTATCTCTACCACGCTATGAAATAACGCAGGATGAATTCATTTAACCTCTCTAATCTTAGGTCTCATTTTCCCCCAACAAGCCTTCTCTGCTTCAGCTAAGTTGGAAGGAGAATGGAAGAGAGGTGGGCAGGGAAAAATAACATGCACCTGAGAGAGGTCAGAACTGATCTTATATATGTAGTGGCCCTTAGATTGAGTTCTGAAGGAAACTAAAAAGTCAAAAAAAGGAAGTGAGAAGGAAATCCATTCCAGGCTGGAGAAACAGCATGTGAAAAGGCAGAGATGAGATATGGACTATCTTGGAAAGGACCATAAGCCTTTTAGCTAGAACAGAGTGCTTGGGGAGAATACTATGTAACTGGCCAGATCTTGAAGGTTTTTAAGTGACAAATAGAGAAGTTTATCTTTATCTCACATGATACCACAAGTAGCTATCAGGAAGATCAAATGGCACAGTGCTTAAAATGCTGGACCATGAGTGAAGACGCCACTTCCTGAATTCAAATCTAACCTCGAACACTTATTAGCTGCGTGACTCTGGGCAGAATCCTGTTCGTCTCAGTTTCCTCAACTGTAAAATGAACTGAAGAAGGAATGGCAAACCACTCCATTATCTTTGCCAAGAAAACCCCAAATAGAGGCACAAAAAGTTGAATGTGACTAAACAACAATTTTAAAATAGAATAAAAATAAATAGAAGAGACCAGAAAGGTTTTAAAGATAGAAAGTGTTTCCTTCCCTCAAACAACTAAACAACAGCAACCACACTACACACATACATGCAGCTGCTAATGCCATCTATTGTGACATTACCTAGTAACTACTCTGTATATATATTTGCATAAACTTATTTATATACTTGTTTTCTTCCCTCATTAGAAAATCTGCTTTTTGGAAGAGGAACAGTTTTCTCTCTTTGTATTCTTAATGCTTAGCAGTCGACAATAAATCTTACTAATGAGACTTTTCTGTTGATAAGCACTTCTGCCAATTATACAATCAACAACACAGATATGATTTTTTAAAGAATAGTTTACTATGCTCAGGGCATAAGCTTACTGTATACAAAAAAAAAAAATCAGTGAGTCCTGAGCAGCAGTTTTCCCCAACCTTATATAGATTTTGATTCCATAAACAGGATGGACACAATGTAATTTAAAGAGTAAATTAACATGATGATTTAAAAGAGATGGCAGAAGGTGAATATCTCTATCAGATAAAACAAGAAACTAGCTGGCTGGTAAACACAAGAGCTAAAACTAATATTCTGAACTATAAATTTACAGACAGAAAGCAGGAACTAATCACTTAATACTGAGCATATAATTGCTAAGTTCAATTTTTCAGTCTCATGAGTATATAACATGCTCACTAAAATAAATGGCAAATTATAAATTATAATTTGAGCCAGAAATTCTCTTGACTCACCAAGTATTTACTGTGTGCCAAGCACTAAGAAAACAAATATAAGCAAAAAAAAAAAAGGGTATCCCTCCCCTCAAGAAATGTACTTTGTTATTTATGTTTCTAATTAGGGAAGGCTAACAAATAAAAGGGAAACTGGAAGATGGGGAGGGGATATGATAGTTCAATTGCAAAGTCCAAAAAGTGAAAAGTGGAATAGAGAGAAGAATGAAGGATAGCCAATTAAGGTCCTTCCCAAAATGGAAGCCCCAAGAGGAATAAAGCAATGTTCCAAGGTGAGAAGGGCTCAGTACTGAACCCAGTATTTAACACACAATATGTATTTAATAAATGCTTACTGGTTGGTTGATTTATTAATTGATCAGAGAGGCAATAAGTATCCTCTAGAGCCTTTTGAGGGAAGTAATGGTCATATTTACACTTTAGGAATATCACTCTGGCAGTTGTGTGGAGGATGTGCCAGACACTGTGCTAAACATTAAGGTTACAAAAAAAAGGTAAATAATGGTCCCTGCCTTCGAGGAGTTTATAATCTACCCATAGCAAACATATTTACAAATAAGCTATATATATATATATATATATATGCATATATATATATGCATATATATATACAGGATAAAAAGGAAATAATAGAAGAAGGGCATTAGAATTGTAAGCACACATACATACATATCATATACACATACACCCAAGATCAGGTGACACAGTGGATAGAGCACTGGACTTGGAGTAAGGGAAATCTTCCAAACCTGGGCTCAACACTTCCTAGCTATATGACCCTGGGCAAGTCACTTAATCCCTGTTTACCTCAATTCATCATCTTCAAAATGGAAATATACTGAAGAATGAAATGGCAAGTATCTACTCCAGTATCTTTGCCAAGAAAACCCAATGGACATAGTCCACAGGGTCTCGAAGGGTCAGACAGTCTGTGACAACAGTGTGTGTGTGTGTATGTGTGTGTGTGTGTGTGTGTCTAATCCAGAATCACTCCTAAATTGTGAATCTGAAGGACTGGGAGGATGGTGATGTCTTCCCTCTACAGTACTGGAAGTTAGGAGGAAGGGAGGATTTCAGGGAAATGACAGAGTTCAGTTTTGGACATATCGAGTTTAAGATGTCACTGGACATCTAGTATGAGATGTGTGGAGATGTAAGACTGGTCAGCAAGGAGGTTAGGAAAAGAGGTAGCTCTAAGAATTATCAGTATGAGTGTGACAATTGGAGTGAAGATCTCTCAGGATTATAGACTAAATTAGACAAAGCCTGAGGGCCTAAGTTTCGGTTTTCAGGGTGGAAGGGAAAGTAGAAAGTAGTCTGATTTATAAACTGTCAACATTCCAGTTCCTAAATAAGGAAAGTAAAGCATATATAACCAATTAGAATGTATGGAAAGGAAAAGAGGGCTGGGCTTGGGACTTTCTTTGTTCTGGATTATATAAAAGTTAACAAGAATTTACTGAACAGTGGCTCTCCCAACTGTGGACTACTTATTTGATCCATTGTGGGACTGCCCAGTACTCATGAGTTCCTGAATAAAGCCTTTGTTTCTATACCTTGAGATACCTCTGAAGTATTGATTATTAAGATGAGGGCCTGAATATCCCACACAAGTATAAAGATGATAATTAAATCTTTTGAAAGTGATGAGATCCTCAAGGGAAGTAGTATAGAGAAGAGGTCCTAGAACAGAGCCCCTTGAGACACCTATAGTTAAAGGATATGACCTAGATGAGATCCTAACAAAGGAGGCCAAGGATTGATCTGATAGGTTGAAGGAAAACTAGGATAGAGTAGTTTCTAAAAAAAATCTAGCATGAAGAGAGCATTAAAGAGAAGATGATGATCAACAGTATGAAAGGCTGCAGAGGAAGGAGAACTAAGAAAAAAGCCACTGGTTTGGCAATTAAGAGATCACTGATAACTTTAGAAAGAGCAGTTTCAGTAGAATAATACAGTTGGAAACCAATTTATAGGGGGGGACAGTGAAGAGAAAGTCACTAGTTGGAGTGCCTCTGAGAGAAATGAGGTGTCAAGAGATTGTAAAACATTGTGTAGATGAAAAGTAGATCTTTGCAAAGGAGGGCAGAGGGAGATGTTGAAAGCCAGAAGATTGTGGTTAGATAAGAGAATTTGGGAATTCTTTAAATGGAGGTGATGCATTTGTGGGCAGTGGACAAGATCAAGTCTATGAGCATCTTTGTGTGGCTGAGGAGATATGTAAGAGTAGGTCATAGGAAGTGATTAGATTGAGGAATCAAATGGTTAAGGTGTTTGGGGAAGAGTTGAGATGTCTGTTAAAGTCCTCTGGCATCAGGGTAGGAGTTGTGAGGAAAGTTGTGAGCTATGTACTGAATTCGTTGAAGAAGAAAGAAAATATGGTGAGATGAGAGAGAAAAAGTTGAGGATGACTGAAGTGATGATCCTGAGTGACCAGTTTGGGATGTCCTTCATAGAAACAGATGTAGATTCTAAGTTCTGGGAAAGTCAGTGGCTTAACAAAGCCATAATTCTTACCTGAGATTTGGGATCCTTGCTGGAAAACCCCATCCTGTTTATGGTTATGTATGTACCATAATCATTTCTGTGTGCCAAATGAATAAAGTAGCACTCAAAATAAGAAAGACTTAGGGTCAGATGCAACCTCTGATACTATCTGTGGTGAGTCATTTAAACTCTCTGTGCCTCAGTTTCCATGCCTGTAAAATAAGGACAATAAAATCTACAATATCTAATTTACAGTGTTGTTAGTCTCAAATAAGATAATAAATGTGTTTCAAGGATGAATTAACCTGCTGAGACCATCCCATGGCACATGCTCAACATTGCCATTTCTGATTCTGACTAATCATGTGGGAACTGTGGGGCTTACTTCTCATCAAGTTTGACTCAGAGTTAAAGGGCTTTGAGACAAAGAATCTTCTTTTTGTCTGAGAAGCCACGAAAGCTGTTGGTGTTGTTTGTCCCTCATTCTCAAACAGGATCAATGACATCAGGAGGGTGTCTTGACTTGCAAGTGAATTGGATTTGAATGAGGCAGAATTGTGCAAAGTCAATAGATTCACTCACTTCTCCAGAGTCATCAGAGTCCAGTGACAAGATGTGGGTCAATAACTAGTGATGGTCCAGGATGCTATGGAAAACCCTGGCCTGTTTAAGCTAAGGACTTTCCCAGGTCTCAATTTGTCTGAGGCGGTGCCTCAGTCTAAAGGCTAGGTAAGAACTGAGGCAAAGATAGCATAGTTTGCCTTCCCAAAAGAATCAGTCTGGGAGTGGAAGACCCTTACTTTCTGATCAGAACAGAAACAATAGCTATTTATGCTCCTCCAGGAAAGCTGATGATTCAGTAGAGGTATAAAAAGAAGCATCCACCCCCTCAAAGATCTGTCTTTCTTTCCTATCTAAATTGTGTCCAAAATGTTTTGTTTTCCAAAAGGACAATGGGAGAAAAGTCCATTGTGGACTTCACATGTGACCATGAATATGAGCCATCTAAAGTACACCCCGCCTAAGAGAGTCTGAATCTGGATTTCAGCTGGTTATTCTGTTTGCCCTTTTTTTAAAAATCTTGGATCAATGACATGGAAGAGTTCAGGATTGTAGACTGATTTTTTTTCCTGGATTCTATGAGATCGGAGCTGAACAGTGAAAGAATACCTGGCAACTCCACCAGAGCTCTTGGGGAGGATAGCAACCAAGAGGATTGGCCCAAACCCAGCCATTTTACCAGGAAACATGAACTGGGAGTTGTTTGGACAGTGTAAAATGGGAATAAAATGCAAAATGTCAGGTGTTTTATGATCTGATGAAATTTTAGTCTCAGACCTCAGAAGATCATAACAGTAATTATGTTATTAGACCCCATTTTAATTCATTCTTTTAACCCACAAATGTGAAGCTTTTGTGTTTAACATTTCTTTTGCATGTAGGAATAACTGATCTGTCTCATGCCCGATTTATAGTGTACATTAAGTACATATTCACTCCTTCCTTTTGAAGGAAACCCTAGACTTGACCATAATCCAATCTCTGTGTAAATTTGTCCCAATGGCACCAATTTCAAGATTTAATGGAGAATGTGAGAAAAGTGATTCTAGTCCTTCTCATTAGAGTTCCAGTTCCCCCAGGATTGAACCCATACCAAACTACGTGCCTGAGTACAGAAAAGGGAATGTGCACAGCACCCTATCCCCTTGTGGGGTTACAACAGTTCTTCAAGATTAGATATGTAAAGTGTTTTACAAGCTTTAAAGTGCTACTTAAATGTCAGTTATCATTGTTATTATTGTTATGCAAAATCCCTATGTACAGCCTTGGTGATTTAATTCTCCATTATTTCAGAAGTTATGCTGCAATGGCTATGGCTCTCATATATTTTCTCTGATCTGAAAGTCTGTTCAGAACTAATAAAAAGGAAACTCTTTGAGATTTTTATTGCCTGAAATCCTGACAGTAATTTGTCATGAGGTGCCCAAATTCCTCTTTCTGGTTACAAAATTATTTGATGCTGTCAGGCAAAAACGAATGGCATAAATTGGAGTTTATTGGTTTGGAATCTTCAAAATGATTACTTTCAGAGATAGTAATTTCCAGTCAGGCCTTACATCTTGTCAAATTGTCTTGGTGTTCTCTGCCATCCAGAGAAACCCCAGGATCTCCCCACCCCCCCAAACCTAACCAACAGTCTGGAGTGACTTGCAAAGTAAGGGGGGAAGGCAATATTCCCAGACATTCACCTCATTGAATTCTTCTCAAATGTCAGACATCCCACTAACAATGCAGCTGTGGGCTCCCATCCAAGTGCCAAGAGCACCCCTATTCAGCATTCAAGACATGTGCCAGGAGACAGATGAGCAATGTGCTTTCATAATTTCAAGCAAATACACATAATATATTTTTACCTTGCCTGCAATAAAGAGCTGAGCATTTGTAGCAATGCAGAGAGGGCGTTTGATACATTAAGTTGTTACCCAGCACTCTCAATCAACTATATCTCAAAGACTCCTCTCAGGTGGAACATTCTATGATTTTTCTGCCCATAAGTGGGATTCTGCAGTATCTTCTGAATCATCAGAGTGACTGAACTCTTTGATAGGATTGAGTTAAGCATTAGGAGCTCTTTACTGCATTTACACAAAAGAAAGAATATTAGAAGACCTTGATTCCAGTCAGAGGCAGTTAATCTACCAACCTGGGCAAAATGCTAGGTCTGAATCCAGAAAGAGCTGGTTTCAAATCCTGCCTCAGAACACTCACTAGTTATATGACCTTAGAGAAATTTGTCTCAATTATCCCAAGAAGAGTTATATGACCTTAGAGAAATCACATAATCTCATTGTCTTCCTGTATGAAATGGGGATAATAATACCTAGCTCCCAGAATTGATCAAAAGAAATTACATTTGTAAAGCACTTATCATAGTGCTTTACATTATACAATATGCATTACATAAATGGTATTGTTACTTTTTGTGCCTCAGTTTCCTTGTCTATGTAACAGCTATTTGATAGATGCCTGCATGTAGGACCATGCTAAAAACCTCATTCATAGGTTTTTTTGTAGTGAACTTGACTGGTCAAGTCATTTGGCCTCAGATTTCATTCATTCATATTCTGTGTGTGTGTGTGTATGTGTGTGTGTGTGTGAGAGAGAGAGAGAGAGAAAGAGACAGACAGACAGACACAGACACAGAGAGACAGACAGAGAGACAGAGACAGAGAGAGTATATGTAGCTATTACATGTGGCTTTTGTTTTGTTTCATTTTAAATATGTTAGGATCTGGGATTTTATGAGTGGAAGGCTTCCAGGCAAGAAAATTACCTCCTTACATATAGATTTACAACTTGTCTGTAAATTATAGTCTTAGAGAGCTATCTGGGGCACTGACAGGTTAAATAACTTGATTATGGTCACAAAAGTAGAACATCCCAGATGAAGGACTTAAATCAAAGTCTTCCTAACCCCACAGCTTGCCCTCTCTCCAATACACCATGATGCTTCTCATTACAAGTGTAATTATCCCCATTTTACAGATAGGAAACTATAGCTAGTAAGTGTCAGAACTGACATTTGAATTCAGGTTACTCCTGTTTCTAGGTCCATTACCCTTTTTATTCATTCTATCATGCTGTCTCTCTAATCCCACTCAATTACAGGAACATTTTTGCCAGGAAAGGCAAGAAAATGGCTGGGTAATGACTTTACTGAACTAAGAGTTTATGGACAGGCAACTGGTTATTTACTTCAATAGATGTCTGTGTGGTTAGTCATGAGACATCCTCCTATGACCAGAATGTATGAGTCACTTGCTTTCAGTTGTAAAAATACAGCCTAAAGTAAAATTGGAGCCACTGAGATGCACCATGAACATAATAATTATTATCTTCAGTAAAATTAGAAAGTTAAAAATCAATAAGTCATATTTCTATGGAGCTTCAAGATTTACAAAACACTTTCATTCTAACAACTCTATGAAGTAGATAGTAAAATAAAATTGTCCCATTTGATAGATCCCAGAATCTTGGAGTTGAAAGGAACCTCAAAGGTCAACATTCTGAACCAGAATCTCTTTTCCAATATTCCCAACAATTCAGAAGATGGAGATAATATTATGTAGCATATATACAGTACTTCAAGGTCTGCAAAGCATTTTATATATTATATCTTATTTGAACCTTGGGACAACCCTAGGAAGTAGGAACTATCGTTATCTTTGTTTTACAAAACAGGAAACTGAGACTGAGACAGTAAGTGACTTGCCCTTGTCACAAAATTATTATGAATCTGAGGCAGGGTTTGAATTCAGGTTTTCCCAACTCTAATTACTATAATTTTCCACTTCACTATCTAACTGCCTAAATATATCTCCAATGCTCATACCTTCCTGAGATAATCAATTCCACTTTATTAGAAATGTCTGGGGTTGGGAGAGGATTCTGGGAAAGATGGTGGAATAGGTTTGTAAATTTCAAAGTCTCCCAATTTCCCCCACATATAGAACAAATTTGCATCTCAGAGTGAATTAATCAATAAGACTTGGGACAGAACAGGGGTCCTCCTGATACAACCTTAAAATATCTGAAGAATTAACCAATGTTAGAATGAGAAGAATTAACCTGGTAGGAGGAAGTTAAGTAATAGCAAGGCAAATTAGGAGCAAAATTAAAGCAAAGGGTCAGCAGGGTTAGGAAAGATGTGTGTGTGTCTATGTGTAGGGGTATACGTGTATGTATGTGTAAGTATGTATATATCTACATAAACATATATATAAATATATCTTTTCTTAACTATAGCATGCTTAGGGATGGGGGGGTATGAAAGGGGAGGAGAATAAAGTAAAAAAAAAGATGTGCAGCAGAGAATAAAAGAACAGTTTACAAGGAAGTTAAAAAATGGACACTCATGAATATAATTTCTTCTACTAATATATATACTTTCTTGAACTGGTATTTGTTGGTATATATTTTGAATCCTCCCTAATGTTCTATTGAACACATGATCATGTTCTCTTTTGTTTTCTTTCATTTTGTTTTGTATTCCTTTTTTCTTTTTTCTTATTCTGTTTCTTTAAATAAAATAAATTTGGGGAGGAAAAAAAGTGTCTCCAGACAGCAATTTTAAATTTACTTCTTTGCAATCTTCACTCATTAATCATTCTTAGTACTGTGCTCTGAAATGAGGGAAAATTTCAAATACTTGAAGAGTGTTATCATAACTCCATATTCTTCTCTTATTTAAACTAGCCACCACCATGACCCATGGTCTCCAGTACCATTATGGCTAGAGTCATCCTTCTCTGGATTCATTCCATCCTTTCAATATTCTCCCAAGATGCTCAGATCTGAAATCAATATTTCAGAGAACATTTGACCAGAAAATATATATATACAGTCCCTTATTCTAAACACTTTGTATCTTCTAATGCAATCTAAGCTATTTTGGGCTTTCACATCATATCGTTAAACTGAGATTGGAGTCTGTTAAAAATGCCTAGAATTTTTCCATATGAAGTGTCTTATCTTCTACTTATGTGGTTGTTGATGCTTAAAAATCCAGATATAGTACTTATTCTCTATTCCTAATATATATATATATGTATGTATATACACACATATATGCATACATATATATATATATATATATTGCTTTTTGCTGAGGCAATTGGGGTTAAGTGATTTGCCCAGGGTCACACAGCTAGGAAGTGTTAAGTGTCTGAGAACAGATTTGAACTCAGGTCTTCCTGACTTCAGGGTTGGTGCTCTATCCACTGTGCCACCTAGCTGCCCTCCCCTAATATATTTCATCTTGACAATATGACATAGTGCATCATGTGCCAACCTTGGACTCAGGAAGACCTATGTTTTTCCATATGCCTAAATAGGAAGACCTGAGTTCAAGCCCTACCTTTGATACACACTGGCTGTGTTTCCTAAGCAAGTCTCAACCTCTCAGTGCACTTCAGACAACTAAGTATAAATTATATAGCTTGTACCAATCTGTACTAATAGAATGAGTTTCCTCATTGGGAGGAATCTACTCCCAATCTACTAATCAAATCATAGGTCCAATCCAACAAGATCATCTTATTGGTTTTGACCCATTATTCTAGCCTGTTAAGGTCTTTAAAAAATACTGATTCTGTCATTCAGAGTATTAAGTATCCCTCCCAGATTTGTCCTCTTCAGATGTGCTGTGAATGCTAGTTGTGTCTTAATTCAAGTTATAGATAAATATGGCAGTCATTACAGGGCCAACTAAGGGCAGCTGCATGGGGACACTTCACTAGAAACTTCTTTTGGTTGATGATAATCCATTAATAATAATAGCTGACTTTTAGATCAAAATATTCATATCTTTTGTCTAGATATCTTGCTTCTAAGTCCAAGGAAATCAAGTACAGAAAGGAAGAATTTGTATATACCAAAATGTCCCTACCAGTATTTTTAATGCTAACAAAGAACTAGAAATAAAGTAGAAGCATAATCATTGAAAAATTGCTTTATATTATTGTTATAAATATAATGGGATATCACTGTGCTATAAGAAATGACAAATATGAAGAAATCAGAGAAATATGGGAGGACTTCAATAAGCCAATACAGAGTAAAATAGGCAGAACCGGAAAGACAATATTCGCAATAACCACAATAATATAAAAAGGAAAGAACAAACGACAACAATAACTTAATGTTTGATTTGGCCCTAGAAAACAAATTTTTAAAATGTACCTCCCTCCTTTATTTTAAATGGTAGTGACTATAGCTATGGAATATTAAATTATATTATAATGTAGGAGAAATAGTCAAATAGTCTTTCCCCTACATTATAATATAATTTAATTTATAATCACATTGTTATAGAAAAACAATATGTGGTAGATAAGTATTGCCAAAATATATTTACCACAATGCAAAAATTAGAGAGAGAGAATTTTTATTATTATGCTCAAACATACTTTCAGGACTTAGAGAAAATCTAAAAAAATTATTAGAATTCCAACCACGAATTTTTATAGGCAATATTACATCAGAGTGATATAAAAATAATTCTTTTACATCACGACTTTATACATTTCTCTTAGGTCATAAAAATAAAGAAAAGAGATTCAAGATCCTAATGCTTCCTTCACTGTCATAAAAGATGAACAAATTTAGTTTTAAAAAAGCCATAATCTTATATATCCTTTAAAAAAAACAAATCTTGTCACACACACACACACAAGAAAATATTGTATAGGTAAACCAAATCAGGTTACAGATTAAACTACATTTAGAGGATTCACCAATAGGCTGATGAAGGAGAAAGATTTACATTTCACTAAGGAATCAAGGACAGTTGAGATTCTTCCTCAGGTTTCTTATTAAGGAATGTTTCTATGCATTTCTTAAAGGGACTTTTTTGAGAGGGTGGCAGGAGGTGAGACAATAAGGGTTAAATGACTTATCCAGGGTCATACAGCACCTAGCTGCTCCCAGAATGGTTATATCTTTAAGTATTTTACATTCCATAGGACAGGTTTTGGTCAGCTTAACTTTCAACTATGGAAACAGAAAACAAACTTTTAGTTAAGCACTAGTCCCAGGAGTGATCAAAGCAAATTTTAAATTCCCATTACAATATGTAATATATATAATGAAATAGAAATAATAATCACTTGCATTTATTTAGTTTGTAAGCTACAAGGTTTATAAAGCATTTTGCATATATTATCTCTTCTTATTAATGACTATTCTTTGGGTCTAGTCATTTACCTAGTTTTGAATCCACCTAATGATATTATCATCTAACACATATTTTTTTCCATTCTACAAAGGGACTAAAGCAGAAAACTAGCTGTTCTAAGCTAGCACTTCCCTCTCCTGGGACTCAAGAATTGAAAAGGAAACAACTGTCCCAGCTTCTCTCTGGAGATAGGAAAGTACCTGAGAAGACTGCTGTGATAATGGCATCCATCCTTCA
>JAJPUD010000316.1:535854-768703 GCA_023553655.1 Myrmecobius fasciatus
GGAAAAAAGGCAGGCAGGAATGAAACAATTTCTTCCCCAGGATTACATAAAGCTTTCAGTTACTCTTCTATATTCCTTTGCTTGCACAAATTGAGAAGCAGGAAAAATAGTCAACAAAGAGAGATTTCCAAGGGTGTATTGGAGCTAGCTCCTGAGAACTCATTGTTAAATTTTCAGTCCCAGCATTTACACCTTGGAAATCAGCAAATGCTACAAATAAAAGCTCACATTATTGGGTTTTTGATTGTCTACACTTAAATAATTAATGGAGAAAATGTCAATAATTCAGGTTAAACTTAGAAGTGTGCCATTTATAATATTTTCCCAGCAAACCGGTTGTTAAATGAGAGGAATTATTATTTTTCTATTGTATTAATAAATAATTATTAAACTAAGATCTAGTTTTTCTCCTTTAATTTCTCCTTTAGGACCCAGCCCCTGTAAGTCAGTCAGCTGTCTCTGAAGGACATCACTGATGGATTCGATTTCCCTACTCCTCCAGGAACATGGTTCTCCATCTTGATCAGGGACCCCACCCAACTAGAAGATCTTTCTATTTGGAGTATAAATAGAATCCAACCTAGGCAAATTCTTAACCCAAGGAGAATAGCACCCTCCAGCTCATGAAGTAGAAAGCCAACCAGAGTGGTCAGAATAGAAATGAATTCCTCTGTCTAGATTGCTGGAGGCTTAAGTCACATTCTCAGCAGGAGGAGCTGAAAACTCCTAGCCAACCTCCTCATTAAATGTTCACCAATCAAAATTGGTTTTTCACCCATGGGGCACCCCCTTTTCCAAAAATATTTTAAGATTTTCAGTTTCTCCATAGTTTGGTCTTTGGTTACTGAGAAAAACTACTGATCACCAATTTATTGATTATTAGCTAGCTAACAATTAATAAATCGATAATTAACAATCCAGAAACTCTTGCCCTGAGATTTTTCATTCATCACATAAATATTTATCAGCATATCCTCTGGAGAGTTCTCACTGGAGTAATTTACAACCCTCTGGACTAGAAGAGATATTGTACAAGCTCCCAGGGAAAAAAAGGAATAAAAGGTATCTATAAATTTTTTTCTGAACAATCAGGAACAGTAAAAACCGAAAATGAGGACCAAGATAAGATTGAAATGTATACATGATTAAGACATAAAGGGTGATACCATAAGTAGATTAAGAGAGCAAGGGATAGTTTACTTGTTGGATCTATGGAGGAGGGAAGGATTTATAACCAAAGAAGAGATAGAGAACATTATGAAATACAAAATAAATCATTTTGATTACATTAAATTTAAAAGGCTTTGCAAAACAAAATTAATGCAACCAAGATTAAAAGGAAAGCAGGAAGTTGAGAAACAAATTTTAGTCAATGTTTCTGAAAAAGGCTTCATTTCTAAAATAAATAGTGAACTAAATCAAATTTATAAGAATACAAGTCATTCCCTAATTGATAAATGGTCAAAGGATAGGAGCAGGTAATTTTCAGATGAAGAAATCACAGCTATTCATAGTCAGATTAAAACAACTCTGAAGTACTACCTCACATTTATCAGGTTGGCTAATATGACAGAAAAGGAAAAAGACAAAGGTTAGAGAATATATGGGAAAATTAGAACACTAATGTATTGTTAGTAGAGGTGGGAACTGATCCAACCATCTTGGAGAGCAATATGGAACTATGCCCAAAAGGCTATATAAAACCCTTTGTTTCAGCAATACCACTATTAGATCTGTATCTCAAAGAAATCATAAAAAAGGGAAAAGACCCATATGTACAAAAATATTTGTAGCAGCTTTTTTGGCAAAAAATTGAAAATTGAGGGACTGTTCATTATTTGGGCATGGTTGAATAAGTTATGATATATAAATATAATGGAATACTATTATGTAGCAAGAAATGAGAAAGAGGCAGATTTCAGAAAAACCTGGAAAGATTTATATGAATTGATGCTGAGTGAAGTAAATACAACATTGTACCCAGAATTGTGCTGATGATCAACTATGACAGATTTAGTTCTTCTGAATAATTCAATGATCCAAGATAATTCCAAGGATTCATTATGGAAAATGCTGACCATCTCCAGAGATGCAGAGAATACTGTTTTCACTTTTTTTTTCTTTCTCTGGGGTTTTCCTCTTTTGTTCTGAGTAGTCTTTCACAACATGATTAATGTGGAAATATGTTAAATATGATTGTGTATAACATATATCAGATTGCTTGCTGTCTCGGAAAAATGAGAGAGAAGGGAGAAAAATTTGGAGCCCCAAATTTTACAAAGATAAATGCTGAAAACTATCCTTACATGTAATTGGGAAAAAATACTGTTGAGTAGGAAAAAAAAAGAAAGATGATGAGACTGGTTGGACAAAACCTCTTCTGTTTTCATAAAGATTTATACACATATACATATATACATATATCTGTGTGTGTATACATATACCCAAATTTATGTGTGTATTTTACATCACCTGTATTTCTCAATGGATTATTCTCCACCCCCATCTCAGAAATCCATCTCTTATATCAAAGAATGCAAATAAGGACAAAAAAGTTCCCTCAAACTAACCAACATATTGAAAAAGTCTAATATTATATGGAGTGTATTACATCCTCATAATCCCCCATCTCTGCAAAAACAGTAAGAGTCAGTGCCTTTTCAAATCTCTTTTTGGGGACCAGGTTTGGTCATCACAATTTCATTGTTTTCTGTTTCAAATGTTTTCTTGTTTTGTTTTTTTTTCCCATTCACATTATTGTAATGATTATATGTGCCCTTTGCCTGATTCTGCTTACTTTGCTTCAGTGCATATAAATCTTTCCATATTTTTCTGTATTTATCCTTTCTTATAAAACAATAAGAAATCACACTCCATTACACTCTGTTGCACACTTTGTTTAGCCAACCTCCAAATGATGGACATTTGTTTCCAATAAGGCATGACCTTCGCCAATGAGAAAATAAATTCAGAGCTAAAAGGAAACCTAAAAGCTATATGGTTCACCTCCTGGTCCTATTTGCCACTCAGCTACACCTCTCCTGCTCTTCCCTAGAACCCAGACAGGAACTCTGCAATCATATCCACTAGTGTTTTCAGTGCTTCAGGATGTCATTCATTTGGTTTTCATGATATTCAGGCCAATTACTGCTCCCCTGCTATCTCTTCTCTTTCCCCTCCCCAATTCTCTTTTATCCCCTCTCCTTTTAATTTGAAGATCATGCTCCTTAGTAGAGAAAATTGGGGGTAAATCATGTTTTCAACATTTTCTCCATCATCTATTGTGGTTATCCCATCTACATTGAGCGATAATCCTATCCCTTTGATCTTCCTCTTTACCTTAACATGGATTTTAAAAAAATAAATAAATAAAACATGCATTTCTCTGTCCCCACTTACTGAGAGACAAGTCAGTTACATTTTCTCTCCACAACCCAAGTTCTAAAGAGGTTGGGGAAATCTTTGTTCTTTTGCCATTGACTCAAACCCTTATTGTGTTCCCCTCTTTTAGGAGCCATTTCCTAACAACCCAGTTCAATTTTCACCAATTAACATTAGATTAGTTTTTACAAAGGAACATTTACTTCAAAGATATAACAAGAATAAACATACAAAAATCTTCTCCAATAACTCAAGAGGGTATAATCCCCCTTATACCTCCTTAGTCTCCGGGAAGAGGTTGGGAATTAGGCTCATAGTTTAATTGTGTTTCTATATAGCACTAATCCACCAGTTTCAAATCCAAAATTCCCCTAGCTGCTATCCTTGGCTTATCAAGATTTCTTTATTGGATTGGCTAGAATATCCAGTCTGGACTCCTAGATCCCCAAGATCAAGCTCCCAGAGCAGATACTCTACTCTCTGCATTTTGAAAAAAAAAATTTCAAGCACCTTTCTTGGAGTCCAATGGTCTAAGGGAAAAGGGGGATGGATATAACCCTCAGGCCCTTCCCCCTTATACCATGGTGTCACCTACTATGAGTAAAAGAATCATTCCTATTAGACATTAATGAGAGAAGGCAGAAAATGATCTGTTTTCTGTCAGGTAGTTTTAAAGATACAAGTTCCAGCCAAGAAAAGCAGGGTGTTCCCAAATGACAATATAGAGGACTTCCATGAACACAATTTTCACAGGGGGAGTTCCAAAGCTTTTCCCATGTAGATGATGCCAATTTAGGGCAGACACCTGTCAACCCTGTAAACAAAAAGCCAAAGAGCTATAGCAGCTCTGCAACCAAACCCAAAGAGCTCACATAGGTTATCAAAACCACAGTTAACTCTAAAAATTATATCAAAACAAAGAGCTAACAGTGGTCACAAGCAAACGGCTTTCGTTATTCTATTGGAAGAGGGAAACTAGACACATGTTCCAGGACCCCCTCTCATAAGAGACTTGCTTTAATGTGGGCAAATATCAGTACTTATACCAATGGCCAGGTAGTGAACTGTAGCCCTGAATAATGGAGGGGGTAACAGCAACAATGAGACAAGGTTGATTCATAGTAAGATGTCATGGCTATAACATGGGTATTACAGGTGAGAGACCACCTGATGCTAGTATGAAGCAATTCTGGGATTTTGCTGTGGCTGAGTTGATCCAAAGGGTTAAAAGCAAAGGATTATTGTTTGTCAAGCTCAGGGCACAACTTGCTATTGAGCCTTACCTTTGGAAAACAAGGTATCCCCTAATAGTAAAAAGAGAGGGGTTGGGGCAGCTAGATGGCACAGTGGTTAGAGCACCAGCCCTGAAGTCAGGAGGACCTGAGTTCAAATCTGATCTCAGACACTTCCTAGCTGTGTGACCCTGTGCAAGTCACTTAACCCCAATTGCCTCAGCAAAAAGCAAAAAAAAAAAAGAGAGAGGGGTGGTCTTGGAACGGGGATCCTGACATACCAAACCTCATTACATTTAAAAACACTTTTTGTTGCCTTCATTATTCATTGCCAACCTCAAGTCAAACTGAGTTTTAAGTATTCCTGACACTGTTTTTCCTTGTGTAGTATCATCATGATATGGTAGACAAACTTGGAGACAGGAGACCTATTTCAAATCCTACCTTAGCCATTAACTGTTTGTATCTTTACATTTAATTTTACATTTAATTAAATTCACATTTAATTTCTCAGATCCTCAGTATTCTATTTTTAAAAGGAAAGACTGAAAACAATCAGACTTCGATTATCAAGATTTATTCACTTAATGTCACTTAGTGTCAGGAATACTTAAAATTCAGTTTGATTTTAGATTGGCAATGAATGTTGAAGGCAACAAAAAGTGTTTTTAAATGTAATGAGGTTTGATATGTCAGGATCCCCATGCCAAGATCACCCCTCTCTTTTTACTATTAGGGGATACCTTGTTTTCTGGATTATTCACATCAGTTTTAACTGCCAGCACCCAAAACAACATATAAACATTTTGAGCATAATTATTATAATGAATGAATGAATGAAATAGGAGTTATAATAAACTAGATGAAAGTGTAAGTGGAACTTGATTCCAAATTCAGTAACAAGAAATAATGTTATTAGGAAAATGACTGTACCATGAATAGAATTAGAGCTTCTCCCATGAAGGCTGGTGCCACTGTCAGCTCATAATTCTTGCCCAATTCTGAT
Source organism: Myrmecobius fasciatus (assembly GCA_023553655.1). Lineage (NCBI taxonomy): Eukaryota > Metazoa > Chordata > Mammalia > Dasyuromorphia > Myrmecobiidae > Myrmecobius > Myrmecobius fasciatus. The sequence continues at coordinate 541,474 of JAJPUD010000316.1, forward strand.
TTAGTGGAGACAGTCATACCTCCATCTGCCACTTAGAAACTTTCTCTCACCTGACTCAATTCTTTCTCAATGTCCCTGATTGTTTATTCTTGAACAAGTGACCCACAGCATGTTGGGAAATGGAGTCTTGCCCTAACTGTAGTCTGCTATATAGGTTACAGAGTGGTCATGAAGTAAGTATTTTTAATATAGAAATTGTGACTTTGGGTAAATCATTGGACCTCCCTGGCCCTAAGAATAGCAGTGTCTGCTATTTGTGCCTAATCTGTGATCCTATCAACCTACAACCTTAACACACACTACATATGTGGGGGGTTGTTATATCTTCATGAGTTAAGTTGGTTAATGAGTTTTCTAGAAATCCACATTGGTCTCCTTAGACCAGTAGTGTCAAACTCAAATAGAAACACAGGTCACTAAACTGTGCATAAGAATTCCTACAGGCCACATATTGACTTAGCCACCTATAAATGAACATTGTCTATTTTTTATTGCAACATGGGCATGTATTGGAGACAGCTCCTCTCCACTTTCCTAGACAACCTAATCATCCATTCTTTCTGAAAATGAACTCTGTATTTCAACTCAAATGAGATTTTATTTTCAATCCTGAAGAATGGAGCAGACATAAAATGAAATTAACCTAACTTTTCTTTATGAGACACACTGTCCCAGCCCATTCACCTGCCTAACTGAAAGAGATATGAAATTTTACAGCCCATGTTAATGGAAATTATGGCAGAAGTTCCATTTTTTAAAATCCCCTCCAAATGCCCATCAGTTGGTGAATGGCTAAACAAGTTGTAGTTATATGACTGTGGTGGATACTATTGTGCCATAAGAAATGATGAGCAGAATGATTTTAGAAAAACCTGAAAAGACTTACATGAATTGATGCCAAATGAAGTGAGCAGAATCAGGAAAACATTGTATACAGCAACAGAAATATTATATGATCAATTGGGAATGACTAACTTATTCTCAGCAATGCAATGATCCGAAGGTCTTACATGATGAAAAATGCTATCTACCTCCAAAGAAAAATTTAATGGAATCTAAATTATCCTCTTTATTTTTCCTGGGTTTTGTTATTTTTTTTGGTCTATGTTTACAGCATGGCTAATATGGAAATGTGTTTTGTATAACTGTACATGTATAATTTCTTTAAAATTGCTTACCTTCTCAAGGAGGGGGGAAAGAGAACAAGGAAGAAAGAGCATGTGAAACTCAAAATTTTTATAAAGAACTGTTTTAAATTGCTGTTACATATAATTGGGAAAAAATATAAAAATTTCCCCCAAAATTCCCTTTTATGCATCACAAATAGAATAAGCCTGGTCAGAAAAGAGAGTGAGGATTTTTTAATGGAAAAATTAAATTGTAATTCTTACTCTAGGCACATAGCCTGTCATTTTGAATTTCAGTGGAAATAGAGCTGACCGTACTACAAATGAGGAAAACAGGGATCCCATGTTAATTCAAAACAAATGCCTGCATTTCTATGTATTTTTCAGTGCCTATAAATGTTCACCTTCAGGCCTAGTTCATTTCTGAGAATATTCTGCCCTGGTCATAATGCCACTCATGTTTTTAATGCCAGAAAGGTACAACAGGATTTAAAAGAAATTTGGTAAATAGCTTGTGAAAAGTATTTTTCTACCAAAAAATACTAACATGGTAACTATTGCAGCATATCTTCCTCATTTTAGAAACAATTGATATCCTTTCCCTACCCCATGCTCATCCTGGTAATTCACTGCTTAATAAGAGCTCATATTTACATGGCAAGCATATCACCCTTAAAACAGCCCCATGTGGCAGGTAGTATTGGTAGGTTCCCATGGTCTGATTATTATCCTTATTCAGGTCTTTATACAGCTCTGATCCAGTAGAGTAGAAGCTCCTTTAGAGCAGATATTGAATACTGTATTTCTTTGTATCCACAGTTTTTTATATCTACAGTGCTAAGTATTCAGCAGGCTTTCCTAATGACCTTTTGGAATATTCTGTGCTTTCAACAAGGAAGCTGGACTGGGTGGCCTCTAGAGTTACTCCCAGTCTTAAATCTCTGATGAGAGATGCTTCTGAACTGTTTCTCCCATATTAAAATGGTAGACTTAGAAATGGATTAAGCCTCAGAAGCATCTGAGTACAACTTCTGCATTTTACAGATAAGAAACTAGGAAACCTTGGAAAAGTCATTGAATCTGCCTGGCTCTCAGCTTCCTCATCTGTAGAAGGAGGGGGTTGAACTAGATGGTTTCAGAGGTATCTTCCAATTCCAAATAGATATATAAAACATATATTTCAACTAGATAAATTAGATGGATGGATTGGTAGGTAGCAAATATAGAGAGATGGGTAGATGGATGGATAGATGGTCAATGGATTGATATCAGATATGGAGAAATGGATGGATGGTGGTTGAATGGATGGGTGGATAGCATTCTTTCCACTGCACCATCCTTCTGCAGATGAAATTGCATGTGCTTGAAGTGTTGACATCTATTACCATCCAAATATGCTATTTGTTGCAAGTAAAAAGACATATTGAAATTTTTTCACCTCTCTCAAGAAAACAGAAAGGGGAACCGAGAGTGGTTTTCTACTGTGGGGAAAGGGAAATTCTCTTTGTAGACCTCCAGGCAGGTTACTGTTTCCTTGGAAAGCCAGTTTCCTGATGGACAAAGCAATATGAGGAGAGGAATGAATGCATTATGGTTGGAGAATAGTCCATATATACTCAATGACTTTCTGTTTATGAAATCTTTGCAAGTGATGATCCAGAGCTATCAAGGACTATCATTTCCTTCCTTTATCTTGGGAGCTGTCAGATCCTGAGGGGTTCTGAAATCATCATTAGACATGGCTGCAAAAATCTTCAAATAATGGTTCATATTACTTTGCATTCTAAGAAACTGGAGAATTCATTAGTTCAGTTCAATGGGCATTTTTCAAGTCTCTCTGATGTACCAAGGGTTTAATGGCAAGGACAACAATCCATGTCCCCAAAACACTGACATTCTCCTGCGATGTGGAATTGGTTGGTAGAAGGGTGACATGAACACAAACAAGAAAATGCAAAATATAAATGCTATTTTCAAAATACATTAGGTTCCCTTTTCTTCAAGGTCCAGGATCTATTAGGTCCCATTCAATAATAAGAAATATAGGAGGTAAGGAGTAAAGGGAGGCTTGCCCCCCAAAAGGGTAATAATTGTCATTCTTAGTGGAGGAAGCTTAAAATCAGGAGAGTAGGAGGTTTTTGTTTGTTTTGTTTTTACATCAAGCATGCCTGGAATATCAAGAAGTGGCCCCAGAGAAAGAGAGCTTGCAGCATCCTAAAGGAAGCTCTTCTGCCTATTGATTAAATTATTCCATCTCCCTTAGTCTCCCCCTCCAGGATATATAGGAGCTGAACTGTCAGCTTCTGAACTATCAATAACAGTGACAGCCTAGGCAGAGATAAGGACAAGTCAGCTTGAGATAAAGTGTGAGTGGAGAGCTTGCTAAGTGAGTTAGTGGTGGTCATCAAAACCAGAGGACATTTGCCTGGCAATCTTCTGAGAAATAGCTGCCAGATTCCCAGGAGCAAAAGATGTTGGCCAGACAAGTTCTTCTCTTTCTCCCCATTTATTTTGAAAATGGAACAAGGTTATTATGGCTCAGAAAATCTGAAAAAAAACCCACTTCATTCTCTTCTGTGCAGAGGTGGATATTAAAAGTATGGAATATTCTATATATCAGAATATGCTGATTATTTTTTTAAAACAGCTTTTCTCCCTTTTCTTTTTTTGTTACATAGAATGACTCTTTAGATAGTGATAGAAATGACATGTGTTTAGAAATAAAGAATATCATTTTTTTTAATGAGAGGAATAACCTCTCCAAAAATGTCATTTGGGTTCATCAGCAACATCTAGGTAAAGATTGGTAGGGAGAAGTGGGAGTGTCTATATATTGACTAGATTGACTTAGTTCTGCAACTTTTAAATTATGATTCAATTTGCTAAATTGTGAATTTACTATAATGTTTATTTGTGATCCTTTGGATCCTACAAAATTGAAAAGGAGAAAAATAATCTTCATGGGAAATGAGAGCACAAGGTCATTTTCAAAAATTTATGAAATATTATATAAGAATGATCTTTAGATTTTAAGTCCTAGAAGAGAAGAGACAGATGGACAGGAGGGGGATGAGAACTTTTCCTAGTGAGAGGGCAGCCTCTAACTGCATCTGGGGATCCTGGAGGAGGGGGCTCTAATTCTGGGTGCCATCTGGTGGCTAATAAAGAAATTACACTCTCAATAGTTATTTCAAATAATGAGTAAGCATGGTCTGTTCTGCCATCTGTCTTTCCTTCCCCAATGCCCACAAGGAGAAGCTGCTCCAGAAGATTCATTCCTCACAGTACTTTCTCTATCATGTCATAGAAAACCTTTTCAAGGGAGTTTATTCCACCCATGGACCATTTTTCAAAATGGAAGCACCTTTTACTCCCCCAATTGGCTGGTTTTTCCCAGCTTCCATTTCAAGGAGAAAGCCCAGACTAATTATGTTTTTATTCCTTTCTATAGTGCCCTCCTGACTCTCCAGAATTTCACTCTCATTTCCCTTCCACTGGTTACTGTGATCTCCTCCCTCCCAAACCCCACCTTTTCAAACTCCCTTTTATATATTATTTACCTCTCTTAGAATATAAGTTTCTTGAAGGCAGGAATTGTCTTTCTTTCAAATACTTGCAGTAGAAAAGTCAATTCTATGTCCAGGAACATAATAAATGTTTGACTTGACCAAAATCTGTATAAGGAAGGCGACTTTTTACCAGATTCCTATGTTAGGAGATCTGGGTATTCAAAGACTAGCCCCTGGTACATACAAAGTAATTTCACTAGGGGAGGATCAATCAGAAAGATCAAAAAAAAATCTTATATAGGGCAGCTAGGTGGCACAGTGGTTAGAGCACCAGCCCTGAAGTCAGGAGGACCTGAGTTCAAATCTGGTCTCAGACACTTCCTAGTTGTGTGACCCTGGGCAAGTCACTTAACCCCAATTGCCTCAGCAAAAAAAAAAAATCTTATATGGTAGTAGATGCTTCTTGAATTGAAAATGAAAGACATAAGAAGAATAATGGCAACCAACCCACAACAGTTTTGGTTGTTTGTTTTTTTACACTATGGATGCCAGACATAATTATATTTGCAGTAAATGGGCACCACCAGGACTATTTGTTTTTGTTTGTTTTTGCCTGTTCTGGGACATTGAAGCAGCAAAGCAGAGCTAAACATAAAGAAAAAAGATCAGAGATGAGGACCTGCAGAAATAGTTCTTGTTTCTTGTGTTGTGTTCCACTGAACCCAATGGAAGAATTTCCCATTTCACTAGCAAGAAAAAAAATCCTAAAAGGTCTCATCCAACCCAGTCAATGAGTGAATCATTGGTGGGGGCACAGAGAGAGCAAGGATAGAAGTTCTTTGCAAGAATGACAGCAATGGTCAAAGAAAAACAGCAGTAAGATGTTATGTGTCACATCAAATTAAGTACAACAGACTTAGCCCTTTGGACTCTGTAAGTGGCTAACATTTTGTTCCAACCAGTGGGATTTGGGAGGTTGAGTTAAGTATCTGAACTAGGCTTGTCCACACTTGGAGTGATTGCCATTTAAAATGAGTTTCCACCTTAATGAGAGTTGAGGAAAATTAAGAGAGTTGCCTTTTCTGAAATGCAGGTATCTGCTATTAATATTTCACTACATTTTTGTAATATCATTAAACTATTTGTTCAATATAAATGGAGGCTTGAGTGATATCATACATAACATGGATAGGCTGAAGGGAAGGAATTTCCTAAAGTTGTAGGCCCACAACCCAAAATTAAGGAAATTAAGGAAAAAAAGCAATACCATCCACAAAGCTAAAGGGAGAGAGGTGGGCAATTTTCTGACTTGAGCGAGACATTGATTTGAGTCATTTCAGCCATGTCCAACTCTTTGTGTCCCCATTTAAAGATGTTAAAGGGTTTTGTCATTTCCTTCTCCAGTTCATTTTACAGATGAGTTACTGAGGCAAACAGAATTAAATTACATGCCCAAGGTCACACAACCAGTAAGTGTCTGAGGTTGGATTTGAACTCAGTCTTCTTCAGGTCTGATGCTCTTTCCACTGGATTTGATAGAGATGAAGATGAACATCTGATCAGCTCTATCTGATTACTAAATAGGGTCACACACTAGCAAATAGAACTGTCTGTCATATTTAGAATGTTTCATCATCACCATCATCATCATCTTCATAACAAGAACAACAGCTAGCATTCTACAACAAAAGATAAACATTGCTTTAAAGTCTGCAAAGCATTTTACTTTATGCTCTTTTTTCTTCACAACAAGCCTGGGAAGTAGGTGCTATTGTCCCATTTTATAGTTGAGGAAACCGAGACTTAGTGACTTCTTCAGGGTCACACAGCTAATGTCTAAGGTTAAATGGGAACTCAAATTTTCCTAACTAGTTGAAGGCCCAATGCTCCATCCATCTGTGTGAGATTACTGGGCTATAGGATTTCATGATGGAAGTCCAATGCTTTCCTTTTACAAATGGGGAAAATAAGGCCAATGAAAGGGGTAATACCTTCCCAAGGGTAATGAACTATCAAAGCTAGAATTTGAACACAGTTCCTTTTTTTTTTTTAAGGAAAAGCATACTCATAGTTTTTATGGCCTGCTGATTTTGGATTACACATTCATTGGATCAAATGGTAGATAGAACACAGTTCCTTTCACTCCAAGTTCAGTGCTAATACAAAATGTTGTACCTAGAGTCAGGAAACTTGGATTAAAATCCAGACTCAGACATTATTAGCTATAAAATCATAGACCAGTCAATTAATTTCCTATAAGCTCAATTTCCTCTTCTGTAAAATGGGGGTAATATTATTTGGATTACTTGATTTGCAAGATTATTATAAGAAAAATAGAAATCTTAACTTGTTGCAGAAATGTGAATGTGTTATTAGTTTAGAATTTAATTAAAATTATTAGTTTAGAAGAGAATTATCATTAGTTCCATAACATCACATTGAGGTGGGTCCCATTTTTATTTTTATTCTCTCAGTTGCATAGTGCTTCAAGCTTCCTGAGCCACTTCTTTAAAATAAGAATGATAATAATAATGCCTGCAATAAGCTTAAGCATTATCTGTTTTCCTTTGCCTAACCCAATCCTCCCTTCAAGATCTAATAGCACAGTGGATAAGAGTGCTGTCCCTAAAATCAGAAAGAACTAAGTTCAAACCTGAATTCAGACATTTAATAATTGCACTACCCTGGACACTTCCCTATCTGCTTCAGTTTCTCACCTGTAAAATGGGGACATACTGGAGAAGGAAATGTCAAACCATTCCAGTATCTTTGCCAGGAAAAACTCATGGACGTAGTCCATGAAATCACCAAGAGCCAGACATGATGGAATGACTCAATAACAACAACAAACTCCTTTCCCCTACTTTTTTCTATTCCAGAGGCTCTTTCTTCCCTCCTACCTACCTAGAACTCTTTTCTATAAAATTAAAGCACTGAACTCACAAGTCTCTAAAGTTTCCTCTTGCTCTAAATCTTTAATTCTGGGAAATTCTTGTTCACATCTTCTTATAGAACCTCAGTAGAGGATGTGTTCAACACCAGATAGTTTTGATAATTTACATAGATACCATCTCATATTACCACATGAACTGCCCATCTGTTATCCTGTACTATGGCGCCATGCCCATTTCTCTGGTCTCCATTTATAAAAGGCTAAGCTGAGGACAGGTGAGATTAAGTCATTTGTTCAAGGTTACCCAGACAAATAGCAGAACCAGGATTTCAATTCAGATACTTTATTTCTGTAAAGTCAGAATTATTTTCACTCCACCACAGCTGTCAATACATACTACTAATAATCCAGTGAGGAAAATAAGGGTATTTATAAAGAAAAAACATTCCTATGACTTTTTATTTATTTATTTTATAATTTATTTTTCAGGTGGATGTATCCAGGCTTGTGTAAAAGAGGACCATAGGTTCTGAGTTTATTGAGTGGAGCTGACCAATGATAAGGACTGTTTCTTCATCAGGGTAAAAAAAAGACCACTAGCAGAAGAAATGGACCTGGAAGCTTTTGAATGGACAGTGAAAATGGATATCAAAAGTCATTTGGAAAAAAATGTTTCAAATCACTAATAATTAAAGGAGTGGAAATTAAAGCAGTCTTCTACTCCAAAGCATCAAATTGGCAAAGCTAACAAAAGAGAAAAACAACAAATGTTGGAAGGGCTGTGGGGGAAAAGGCATTTTTATGCAATGTTGGTGAAGTTTTGAATTAGTCCAGCCCTTCAATTTGGACCTATGGCCCCAAAGTTACTAAACTAAGCACCCCCTTTGTACCAAGAAATACTATCACTATCGCACATGCACCAATAATTAGTAGCAACTCTTTTTGTGCTAACAAAGAACTGGAAATTAAGAAGATAACCTTCAATTTGGAATGCTTTACAAAGTATAATCTATGAATTGAGGGGATATTATTATGCTCAAAGAAATCCTGAAATAGATGGTTTTCAGAGAAACCTGGGAACACTTCTATGAACTAATGTAGAGTAAAATGAGCAGAATCTTGAGAACAATTTATGACATAATAAAAAACAAAATTTGAAAAACATAAGAATTGGTAAAATGACCAACCATGATTGCAAAGAACTGATGGAGGATGCTGCCCATTTTCTAATATAGGGATCATGGGCTTAGTATGCAGAATGAGACACACATTTTTTTGGACATGGTCAACATGTAAATGTGTCCAACTTGACTATAAACATTTGTTACAAGGGTTTTGCTTTTTTTTCTGGGGGAGGGGGATAAATACTTGTTAATTGAAAAAAGATAGAAGAAAATTTTAATTAAAGACTTCAATTTAAATCTTACCTTAAATACTAGCTATGTAATTTTGGACAAATCATATAATCTCAGCCACAGCTTCCCCATCTCTAAAATGAGATGAATAAGGACTTTACAAGGTTGTTGTAAAGCTCAAATGTGTATGTGATGTGTTATATATATATATATATACACATATAAAATTACATAATTATATAACATATGACTGTATTCCTGCATTACATACCTATATATAAATAAATAAAATATAAACATAAAATGCTTCACAAATCTTAAAGCATCATATAAATATAAACTATTACTACTTCACCAATAGGTAATAAATTGCCTATATTAACCACATTACATACTAAGTACTCTTTTACTCCTCTCCTTTGGGGAAACCTAGCTTTAAGCCAAAATCTAAAGTTTGAAGAATTTGTTGGGTACTTGGGTAAAGCCTGGAGCCAGGTACCTTCCCCTTGAGAAGGCAGGCTACTCTAGGAGTGACCATTGTAATGCCCAGGTCTAGAGCTGAGGAAGGGCTTCTTAATGGAAATGAAATGGGAAAAAATGCCACCGTGCCTCATGAAGCACTGGCACCATTGAGTTAACTGCAAACAAACTTGTTTGAATGTAGCATTGATCAAAGGGGTTCCTACCATTCGTGAGGAAAGGGTGAGGTCCAGAAGGTTGGGCTCCTAAGTGGGAGGGGCACTTTGGGGGAAAGGAGGTGAACCAGTCCTGTGACCTTTGCCAAAGTTTGGCACAGGAAGCCCAAGCCTTTTGCAAGAGGTTTTTCCATCATTCTCCTCCCACCCCCTATCCCTAGTACCCCCATTTTCCTTTGGTCCCAAAGAGATTTTACTTTTGCCTCCTTGTTTTAATGTAGAGAGTTGCCAGAAGTTCCCATATGTGTGTATGTGTGTGCGTTTGTGTATATACATAAAATGTAAAAGAATCAATTAATGAGTCAACAAGCAGTCATTAAAACTCTTAAAGTTGTCAAGCCCTCTCAATGCTAGATGGTGAGGATTCAAAAAGAGAGAGTCCTTGCTCATTCCCAACTTTTATTCTTTAATAATTATCATTTAAACAAGTTTCCAAAGTGCTTTACAAAATTAAAAATAGCATTTATTTGTTATTAATTTTCAATACATTTAATTTCATTTTTTTTTTTTTTGGCTGAGGCAATTGGGGTTAAGTGACTTGCCCAGGGTCACACAGCTAGGGAATATTAAGCGTCTGAGACCAGATTTGAACTCAGGTCCTCCTGACTTCAGGGCTGGTGCTCTATCCACTGCGCCACCTAGCTGCCCCATTTAATTTCATTTTTAAAACTATTTCAATTAGTTTATACAATAGGATGTAATTGGAGTTAACCTTCAAATAATTTAATTAATTAAATTAGTGAGCTCATTTTATTCTCACATCCACTCTGGAAGATGGGTATTTTTATTTATCCCCATTTTACAAATGAGGAAAATAAGGAGAGAGAGTAAATTAAATAACTCTTCCCAAATCACACACAAGTTATGTTTATGGTTGGATTTGAATTTATAAATATATTTTTTAAAGTACATAGAACTGTTTCCAGCAACTTTTTTTTCATTAGAACAAAAAGGGTAAAACCAATTGGAGGGTTGGGAAATGGAAGTTGGTAAGATATAAAACTTTGGAAAATAGACAATCAAGGTAACTCATGACATATTAAAAGGGAGATCTTAATAGCAATATATATTAGTTTATTGTTTAATTTTTTATGTTTGTATTTTTAATTTTTGTTAAGTATTTACAAGAAATTGTGGTAAATTTCACAACTACACTGGATGATATTATTTATCCCCATACTACAAATGAGGAAACTATCCCCATTTTACAAATAAAAAAAAAAATAAGGCAGACATAAGTGATCTGTCCAGTCATCCACAACTAATGTTTATGGTCAGGTTTGAACTTATAAATAATGCTTATTTTATGTATTGTGATTATTTTATAATGACTTTGTTGCTGCTCAATCCGACTCTTTGTTCTCTTACTTGGGGGGCTTCCTTGGCAGAGATTTTTCTTCTTCAGCTCATTTTACAGACGAGGAAATTAAGGCAAAGAAGGTGACATGATTCCCCAAGGGTGTTTTCTGAGGTCAAATTTGAACCGTGGACCTCCAGGGCCGGTGCTCTCCCCACAGCGCCACCAAGCGGGAGGGAAAGAGAAGGGGGCAGGGTGAAGGACCCGGCTGCGCGCGGCGCGGATCGCCGCCACGATCCTCCAGCCGCCAGGTGGCGGGGCAGACCAAGCGCCGCTTTCTCTTCTCGGCCGCCGCCCCCTCTCTTTTCCCGCCCCACTCCTGGCGGAGGAAGCCGGCGCCGCGCTTGCTCAGTGGAAGCACGTTTTCCTCTTCAGCCAGTCACGGCCACGGCTCCGGCCGCCCGCCAGTTTGCCCCATGCCATGTCGCCCCATGCTGTCTCGGCGGTGACGTTCCGCCGGATCCTGGCGAACTTCCCCGAGAACCTGAGCCTAGCCTTCGCCTACGGCTCCGGGGTGTACCGCCAGGCGGGGCCCAACGGTAGTCGCGAGGTGAGCCTCACCGGCCCCCGCCCCTCTGGGAGGACCTCTGCGCGCGCCCCCATTACTCTGAAAGGGACGAGGGAGACTCGGGGGCAACCCTGCCTTCCCTGCCCCCCCCCAGCCACGTGCACCTGCCGTGCGTCTCCCAGAGAAAGGGAAGCCGGGGAGCCAGAAAGCCCGCGCCCCGGGAGGTCCTGAGCCTTCAGACTCGAGGTCAAGGCACGCCCTCTTGCCCAGGGCCCAAGAACCCTAACAAATACGTCCACTTTACGAGCCAAGGAAGACATTGGTTGTGCCGGGGGTGGGGGGCACCGGGGGACTTGACCCTGCCCCCCACAGCCTCGGAATGGAGCTTCCCTTATGACCTTGGGAAGGAAACTCCCCGAATATTACAAAATAGCCTGCCCTTACAAATAAGGAAACGGCCATAGAGTGAAGGTGGCGCCTCCAAAGCCATGCCGATACTAAGGGTCCCCGACAGGATATGAATCCAGGGCCGCCCCGAACCTGCACCAGTCTCAGACAGCCCGTCCATGCTCATGTTTAACGTGCGCCCCTTCTTTCTCCTCCTCCAGAATGTGATGCTGGACTTTGTGTTCACAGTAGATGACGCGGTAACATGGCATTCAAAAAATTTGCAAAAAAACCGCCACCACTACTCATTCTTGAGATTTTTGGGCCCCAAATTTATTGCTAAAGTCCAGAATAACTATGGAGCAGGAATCTACTACAACACCATGATAACGTGTGCTGATAAGGTGAGTGACCCCTCCCCTGTTTCTGAGCTTTAGACGCCTTCTTGCTGATTTCTAACCAAATTATAATAAAACAGGAAATTGATTTCAGTGTTTAATTACAGTTAATTACCATAACTGTAATTTACGGTTTGGCTAAGTGGTGAATGGCCTGACTGAGGACAGAGACGTTTTAATTTTGTCTTCCTGCCAGACTGTGAGGGTTTCCTCACTTTACAAAGTTTTTGCTGAGATAATTGGGAAAACTAAAGCCTTCGTCTTCAGGACAACTCTGTCTTCCTTCTTCTTTACAGGTAGGATGGACACCACCCAGGGTTCACTCAAAGCCAAAGGATGCCTGTCTGGTCCTTTGGTATGTCAATGGGTAATCCTTCTGTGAGCATAGGCAGCTTTGCTTTTGGACAACTTGCATGGAACTAGGGAGCTGAACCCTAAAATAAGAGCACTTCAGCTGGTAGCAGAAAACTGGAACAGATTGAGCACCAATACATGGCTCCTTAATCCAACCCCCTCTTTTAAAGATGAGGAAACCAAGACACAGAAAGGGGTGATTTGACCAAGGTCCCGTTGATAATAGATGCAGAAGCAGAATTCAAACCTAGGCCCTCTCCCAATCTAGCTCTCTTCTTTTTGCCACATTGCATTGATCCATCTCCCTTGTGTACGTGGCAAGTATGGTTCAGACAAAGGAAGCGTTAGCACTGCCCTTTCAGGAAAGTGGGTGTCCCAAGGGAGGCAGAACCTGGGGAGCCAGGAGGAGGCGACCGTCTCAACCAGGACACACCTAAGCCATGCCAGACAGACAGGAACTGTGGGAGCACAGGATCCGAGGACAAGGAGACAGCAGAGCATCTTTTCAGTCGTAGCTGACATTGATAGAGTGCTTTAAGATTTTCAGAACACTTTGAACTTTATCTCATTTGAACCTTGGGAAGATACAGGTGTTAAAAATATCCCCATTTTACAGAAGAGAAAGTTGAAGTGTAGAGTCACAAGGTGATGTTAGAAGTAGCATACAAAGGACTAAATAGATGAATGAGTGGAAAGGCATTTTTTAAATGTTTACTATGTATAAAACACCAGAGATAGAAAAGCAAGACAGTCCTGCCCTCATGAAGCTCATGCTCTAACAGGAGAGACAGAAGATAGACAGACAAATAGCTGGAGCTGCAAGTCAAGGTTCTTTCAGACTTGGCATAAATTTCACTGTTCACACAGAATACACTTCAGGGACTAAGAAGTTTTAAAATTGAGAGATTAGGGCAGGGACCAGTAGGCTAAGATTTCAGCCAGAGGACTTGGTCTGCAGAGACTAGAATTCTTAGGGGTCTTTTTGGCAACTGGAACATAAGGTGAACAAAAATGAGAAAAGAGCTGGGTACAGAACCACCTTTTTAGCTTCAAAGCTTTTATAACTTATTTTTATAGAGGGACTCACTGGGTACAAAGTTCTTTTAACTGTGAAGCAAATTAAGTATTATCTTCATTTTACAAATGAGAGAACTAGACCCGAGAAAGGTTAAATAATTTTTGCTCATTGCTACACAGATAAGCAGCAGAACTGGTACTGGAGGCCAAGATTTTTAAGTCTAAATCCAGGGCTTACATTTTTTTCTCCTTGGAAAGGCAGGAATCCTTGCAGGGAAAGTGAAGAGGTTTGGGAGTCAGTGAAAGCAGAGTAGTCCCTGCTGAGCAAAGGCTTACACTAACTATATGAGAAGTTCATCAGTGGGATTAAAGGAGAATGACTACAGATAAATTATATTCTGAAAGTCATTTGAATGTAAAAAAAAATTCTTGGTATTTAGTGTTCCTATTTGCCATCTGAATTTATTTCAAAAGTTCTTAGTTGTTAGTCATTTTGTAACTCTTAAAATATATCTGTAATAGTAGGACTTTAAGAACTGGGAGGCAGCTTAGAGATCAATTCATTCAGTGCCATAATTTTACAGATAAGAACCTTGTTCTGAAGGGCATGTCCAAAGTTATGGGTAGGTAATGGGAGAGACACAAGTAGCACCCAGATCTCAGGGCTGTCAGTTTGAGATTCTTCCTTCTGCATTACCAGCTCGTTTAAAGGTGGGAGGATAGGGGTCAGCATTGTCGGGTCCTTTCTGGGTTTACAGATTGTCCTAAATCTGTGATTTGAAGGGGAAATTGTGCATTTTCAAAATGGAGAAGTCAGCTTCAATATAGAACAAAATAAATAAAATTTTACTATTCCTTGGAAGCAACAGAAGCCAGTGGTGGGAGGGCATTGAACCTGGCCCAACTTCCAGCTCTCCTTTTGCTTCTGAAACCATGGAAAAGCTCCTTCACGTCATGGGCCTCAGCTCCCTCCTCTGTCAGGTGACCTCTTAAACCCCTTCTAGCTCTAGCCATCAATGTAGTTGCCATCTTGGTGAGAAGAACTGACTCCCACATAGCACTTCACCCATAAAGCACTCTTATACATGAATTTGCCACCACATAACAGTTGCCAACAGTTATGTCTGATTAGTCATGGTTTCTCACTATTACCAGTGACCCATTGCAGGAGCCTGTCATTTACAGATTGCTTTACCATTCCAAAATAATACTATAAAAGCCCACTGAGTCACAGTAGTCTATACTGAGTATAGAGTATCTCCAGCCTTAGACCCTTGCAGAACGCATTCACGCCTCCATTGCCTGGTGATTTCCAACACTAAGCCGAGACTACTACAAATTGGCAATGTATAAACCCAGCAAGGCCATTCCCTTTTTCACCTTTCCTGTTTTTCCCAGTGTATGTAGTCTGCTTCTCCCACCATTGCTTAATATTGACAAGTCACTAGGATGGCAACGGGTCCAAAGCTTGGCCTATGCTGGAACCTGTACTGCTCTTTCTCTCACCCTCATGGTGTCCCCTGGTTCCTGCTTCCCTTTAAGATTCCATGCTTCAGGGACACAAGGGCTGGATTTGGTTTAGATCCAACCTCATCTACCTGTTGTTTCTCTCTTCTGGACCTCATTTTCTTCATCTGTAATATGAGTAGTTTTGATTAGATAAGATATTATCAGTCTTCTTTGTGTTAACTCCTCAGAATCATGTTTTTAAAAACATAGGATTACAAAGAAAAACAGTTATGTTGATATAGAGTTCAGGGACCCCAGGTTGAGTGCCTGGACTAGAAGGCTCTAAGTTTCTTTCCAGCTCTAAATCCTCAGATATGAGAGATGAGTGTGTATTTGTGTGTGTGTGAGTGCGCACCAATATGGATAAAAAAAATGAATCTTTGATTTTGTTGGTATACACTCTCCTGTGTGAGGAAACTCCTACCAAAATGAGCTGGCCCCTTGCTAGATGCCAGAACACTTGGAGGTTAAGTGACAGGGTTTTATCACCAGTATGTGTTAGTGACAGAATTGGAACCCTGCATTTTCCTGGCTTTGAGTCTCCTTCTCTTTCCATTACATCAAAATGTCTTGTGTCCAAATTCTGTCCAATATTTTAATAGAAATTATTTTTGTATCTCCAGTATAGAGCAGAGATAGTCTTGAAAAGCCAGCTATGAATCAAATGCTATATATTGAATCTTCTTTCTAGTAGCTTTCACATTTATGAATTTATGAAAACATATGAATATAATTTCATAAATTAAAGTACACATATTTTATGATTAACATAAACTATGGACAGATCACATTATGTCCCAGACCTTGATTTTCTCTTCTATAAAAGGATGACATGTCCTATGTTGTGTCTCCCAGATTGGTTCAGAAGAAAGCTCCATGTAAACTAGTTTATGATATAGTCTCTGAGCCAGCACTTTCATCATTTCCCTGTGTTTGTGGGACAGAATGCTAAAAATGCTCTCAGCCTGGCTGCTCTTCATGTTGGACATGCTGCTCTTATTCATTTCTACCACTCAATGGTATAAGGAAGGTCCTTCCTTTAGATTATGTTTCTCAGAATGTCATCTTGCCTTTTAGCCTCCCCCACCCCATGCCTGCCTGCCCACTGACCCAGTATCTAATGCATTATCCCAATCAACTTGTCACTGAGAATGTAAGAATACCAGTGTGTCATTTGTCTCCAGTGTCAGTAAGCATGTGAGAAAGCTCACAACACACAAGAAAACTCATTTTTCTCTGTGACTTTGGTATTTCAACTTCCATACACGACTAGTGCCATTCTTTGTTAGTGTCTCCACTGTTCCCCATCGGAGGAAATAAAATCCGCTCTCAGTTAGGGTTCTCTCTCCAGACAACTAGCCTCATTTGGGTTCTCCAACGTCCATCCCAGTTGGCTCAGGCTTTTGGTCTCTGCCTAACTCATTGTTCTTTCATCTCCTCTTGCCAGGCATTTTTTACTCAAACATACTTGCGCCAACTTATGTTCTGTCCATTGTGTAAGCTTGGTTAATACATTTCTAGATCTTTACAAACTAGCACCTCTAATTTCACACTTACAGTAGGCACTTATAATAATCACTTATTTATATAGGCTTTAAAGTATATGAAACACTGTCCCCATAATAGCCTTATCAAGTGGTTTCTGCCTATGACATAAAAGGGAAACCAACATTTGGGAAAAGGGCAATTCGAAGCTTATTTCTACTTTGTTGATGATTTATTTTCAAAATGCCAGTTTGTTTTGTCAATTAATATTATCCTCAGTTTACCTTTAATTTGAAAATATTGTCAGATAACAAACCCTAATGAACACATCCATGTTTATATTCCTAGTACATATAATAATGAACCAGAAGAAAAAGACTTACTAATCAAAAGTGTGTGGCTGCTTTTTGGAAGCCCAAGAAAAATGTTTTGGTTTATGAAGCTATAAGAAAGCAATATGATAGTCTATGACCATTTGTGGATGAAAATGGAATTATATAAACTAGGAAGAATTACAGCCATCATTGAAATGAAGTTGGTCATAATTGTCAGATGTTTTAGCATTTATAAAGGGAAAAGCTTATTCATTAGAAAAGTATTTGAAAATTCAGGGTTTTTGCAGAATATCAGTGAAAGTTTTAATGTATTGAGAATTACTATTTGCCGTGATCTGTAATCTGCACTATCTGGCCTAAGCTGCAAGGCCAAGTTCTAGGTCCAGTTGATGACCCTCAGCAAATCACTGAATCTCCTTGGGCTTCCATGCCCACCTCTCTAAAAAGTCTGATTGATTTGAGATTGGACTAGATCACCCACAAGCTCTAAGTAAATCAACAGATGCTTCCAAGGGCTGCTCCTTTCACTGCCGATGCCTTATCAGGTCTTATCTTGAAGAGTCACTGTGAGGGTCCCAGGAAACTAACATGGATTCAACTCATGCATTTTGTGTTTGAATAGGGCTGATGGTATGTGTTGTCCTTTTTTCTTCTACAGCTTATCAAATATGGAGTCATTAGCACTGAAACCCTAATTAAGGATCTGCTTAATTGGAATACCTTATATGTTGCTGGACGCCTACAAAAGCCGGTGAGTGACTAAGCTGCTTTCTCCTGAAACATTAACCTTAGTTAATGAATATAAAACCTAGCAGTGAGCTTCAGGATCCAGGTGGCCCACCTAGCTTTGTCACTCCTTTTTAAGTACTCTTTGTTGGTTGGGAAAAGTGGGCTCTGTAATCAGTTCAGTGATCAGTTCATGAAACATATGTTAAGCATCAACTTTGTGCCAAGCACTGCTAATTTCTGGAGATGAATATACAAAAGAAGATTCCCTCCCCTTAGAGTTTATATGCCTACTTCTGCCCATCCTCCCCTCATCAAAATGTAATTGCCAGAAAACCTGTTGTATCTTCTCCTGGGATCATTTTGTTTCTTTCTGTCTCTGTAGCCTCAGTACCCAGCACTGACCCGGACATAATAGACACTTAATAACTGCTTGTTGGATTGGATTAGATTGGATATAAGGGGCAGTGGCAGGATTATTATGGCTTGTAAACAAAGAAATAGGATAAAAGTTATAGGGTGTTTGGGCCAGCTAGGTGGCACAGTGGATAGAGTACCAGCCCTGAAGTCAGGAGGACCTGAGTTCAAATCTGGTCTCAGACACAACATTCCCTAGCTGTGTGACCCTGGGCAAGTCACTTAACCTCAATTGCCTCAGCAAAAAGCGAAAAAGAAAAAAAAAAGTTATAGGATGTTTTAAAGGCAAAGAAAAGAACATAAGAGCTTGTAAAAATGGGAGGGACAGAAAACATTCCAAATGGTTAGGAGCTCTGACTTGGAAAATTGTTGTGATGCTGCTATATTTCTGCGTCTGCCCAATGTATTCCATGGAAATAGCACACCTGTGTCTCAGGGAAATCAGCAGATTTGCCACTGTAATTTATGGTTTGTGTCAATGAAGCTTTCTATCATATAGGTTCAATAACTTGTAAAGCACAGAGAGGACTAAAAAACAAGGATAGCCAGGGCTGATGGAGCAAAAAGGATCCCCTTCTTCCTCCCTGTCCCCCTTTCCCCAAGAGAGGCTCCATACACACAACTGCTGGGAGAGCAGGTATAGCAGGGCTTCCTGCATCCTTTGGGAAGCTCCCAGTGTGGGGGAGGTGGGGAAGACTGAGAAATTGACTGTATTTCAACTGTAGGGAGTGACCTGGGTTTTTCCCTCCTTTCTCCCTTTGTGATGTGGTGCCCCAGACATGAGCTTATTTGATATCTCTTGTGCTCTCCTGGATATCTCCCATGATCCAGTCGGGCCTGTGCTTCTGTCCAGTCAGAACAGAGGATCCATCCAGGAAGGGGCCTCAGCATTGACGATGTATCCTACAGATTCAACCTGAAGCTGCATATTCAATTCCATAACTAAGCTCAGTTTCCAGTTATTTTGGAAGATTGATCAGTAAGAGACATCTTCCTGTTACAAGCTCTTTAACACATACAATAAAAATATAAATCCAAACTAGTAGGAACAGCTAGTTTTTAGTAATAAAAGTGAAGTGTAAAAGTAAGTATTCTATTGTTAGAACTTAACTCATCTCTTTTCAAAGAAGAAAATGATAGTGAGCAATCTCAGAGAGTTTAGAAAAATAGCTGAGTCTCTGAATATATGAGTCCTGTCCCTAGATAGTGGCCAACAGGCCTCCAGCTGGCTGGCAACCTCCACCCAGAAGTGATTAACACCTCCCACTCTGCCCAAGTGGAAGTAAGATCTGCTGGGGGCATGGCTGGTGGTGAAAGCAGAGGCTTGCCTGAAGTTCTTTGCCTCTGAAAGAAGGAGATTGAATTCAGTTGTTTTGGCTAACATGATTTTTCTCCAGGAGATTTTTGAGTTAGAGCCTGTTGATAGACAGCACACTTGGTAGCTTTTGAACATGTAAAAGATAAAAAGGCATATTTGGAGGCATCTTGTTGGACAGAATCAGGTGTTTTCAAAAAGCAAAATTTGAATTGGAATTTTGCTTTAAACACTTTTTGTTCTTTGACTAGTTTCAAAGACAGTTTATTTTAACTTTTGCTTTGGTCTTCCTTTGGCAAAGATTCCTTATACTAGCCTGAAATAAGTTTACTAGAGGAATTTCCATAATGGGAAATTTTTTCCCCCCAGATAATTTTCTTGGATGTATTAGGCTTCACTCAATTGTGATAAAAGGATTTTGTTCAAGGACTAGATATTTCATAGAATCAAAATTTGGGGGCTGCAGGAAGACTTTAGAAATCAGGTAGTCTAATTATTCTAAGATCAGAGAAGTAAAAGGGTATTACCATTGATGACTCCAACCCAGTTAACTTCATTCATCCCAGTTGTGTATCTCTGGAGTTCTCTTTTCCTTCTTTTACCTAATACTATGTAGTTTTGGGGATTTTCCTTATTTAGGTAGAAAAATCTCAGTAATAATTTTGAAGAGCACTGTCCTCAAGAATGGTAACAGTAAGACCAGGGCTCTGGGTCCTGGTTCTGCCCCCATCCAACAATCGGACCTTAATCAGGTTACTTCCTTTCTCTCTTCCTCAGTCTTCCTATCTTTGAAATGAGAATATTGAGCAAATGATCTCTGAGATCCCATCCTAAAATTTTCCCTTACCTAAAGCTTTCCATCCTTCACAGTGGGAATCTTCCGCAATTTTGCTCTTGGTCTAAATGGAAAAGTCCTGAGTACTAAAGTTGTTTGTTTAGTGGTTAAGGACTAGAACACTCACTGGGGTTGGGGCTTCAGTGGTCTCAGTGTTGACAGCATTTTTGCTCTGAGTTGAGCTCTCCAGGTTACAAAATTGAAGTAGAAGCCACGTGTGGATTTTCCCTTTTCCTGTATTCAAACATGCACACCCATCTTAGTTCCTCTTTTTAAAATAGCTCCAAGCATAGTAGTCCCGCCCTCCCTCAAAGATTTTCTTTGTGGCACTAGGGCTAACATTACCCAGGCAGTTCAGGTCAGGACATCTCTAGTGAGATACAAACAGCTATTCACAAATAGGAGAACTAGGGTTTTTCCCAGGCCTCTTGGGCAGTGCCTCAAGAGGTCACTGGCTTTTCACTCTAAACACCACACAGCAGTGTTAGGAAGCCAAGTTCCTATTTCACCTAAACTAGATCAACACAATGGCAGAGTCCTCTAAATTTGGCTCCTTAAGTACAGAGGCTTTATTTTTCACGATCTTGGCCTTTAAAAACATTTATGATTACCCCAATTTAAAAAAAAAAACCTAAGAGAACAAACTGATATATTGTTAAACATCAACCAAAAAAGAAAGAAATCATTGCCCCCAAAATGCTACTTTGTTTTGTTTATCTCAGGTTAACAAACTATCTCAATGTCATTGAATTTGTAGAGGAAGCAGGCAAAAAAGAAATCAAAAAAGGTAGCATGCTTTGGTGGGAAATTAACAGTATTACAAATTTGGGGTCTTAGTTCTAGGATCTTCCTACAAATCACTAGATGTGTAGCTTAGGGCAGGCTTCCCCAGCACTCTGGATTCAGAGGCTCATTTGTAAGGTAAAGGGGTTAGATTTTACCTCCAAGGACCCCTCTAGGTGTAACTCTATGAACCTGAATCTGATTTGGAAACAGGCTGTTATCCTGACTTTTCCAACTGATTCATATGTCCTTAGGCAAATCGAACTTTGAGTCTGTGACTTGATTTTGCTATTTGTTTAATGGTTGCTTTTAAATCCTTGTAATTGCATAAGTATCTATTAAAATTGTTTCATTGTGGCCTGGAGGTGACAGCGTTTTTGCCAAGAAAACACAAGTTCTGGCAGGCCCCACTAAGCTGGGAAAAGTTGAATATGAGCCTGGCAGTGGACTCTAGCTTGTGTCAGAGGTTCAGTCCAGTTAAAGTTCAGAGAAGTTCTTCATAAGAAGGTCATCCTCTAGTCTGAGTTGATTTTTTTCAAACACACTAACTGCTTAAACTATTTACTAAGATATTGAGAGGAGTTGTAATTTGAATTAGTTAAGGGAGCAGTGAAATCCCAGGTTCCCAAAGTTTGAAATAATTACATGAAAGGCTCAAGGAAAGGGCAAGGTAATATAATGATAATAATGATAATTGCTAACAAATCAGCTTTAAGGTTTATAAAGTACTTTAAGGTTTTTTAAGCACTTTACAAAATGTTATCCTCACTGGATAACTGGAGATAACTGCTGTTATCTTTCATTCTATGAGGAAATTGAGGCAGACAGAGGTCTTGCCTCGGGTCACACAGTTGTTTGAGGCAGAATTGGACTCCAAATCCATCATTTTATCCTCTCTATCACCTACCAATAGTTTGATTGTGAAAGATTTTTTTTTCTTTTCAGAAAAAAATTTCTAGATATGTTTAAACTAAACTTTGTTATCTGTGTTTTCTGCCCTCCTGTGACAAGTTCAAATTAAAGTGAAGCTCTTTCCCCCACCCTTTCCTCTTTATTTATGTGGTCTTTCGCTTTTATAACCTCTTATATGAGATTATAAATCCTACCCTCCCAACTCTAGCTCCTTCCTACTTTCTTCCCCCCAAAAAAACTTTTGTCTCATATCATTTCCTCTTTGACCCTTGTTGGCATTAAGGTTCTGAATTGACTTTTGTCAATTCTTCCTTGTTAAAGTACAAACACTTCATCCTTGTGTAGTCCCTTCTAATCACAAACATTTTTTGGCTATTGTCTGAACTCAGCTCTAATCTTTTATCAAAAATGTTTAAAAAATATTGTAAGGTCCATATTCCCCTATAGGATTATCTTCACTGTTGTCTAGTAAATTCTTCTTAGTGTAAGCCTATATTTTGCCTTTTGGATTATTTTATTCCAAGGTCTCCATTTCTTTTTTAGGAGTAGCTGCTAAATCTGGGTAATCTTGACTGGCTTGTCAGTATTTTAACTCATTTTAGCTGTTCTATTTTGTTCTATTTTGGCTATAACTTTCCTGGGAGTTTTTGTTTTGTGCTTTCTTTCAAGTAGGTGATTAAGATGATTAAGATTTCTATTTCTACTTGCCCTTCACTTCTGAAAGATTTCCAGAAAGTTTTCTTTAATGATTTCTTGAATCAAATCTAGATTTTTTTGTTGGCTTTTTGTTTTGTTTTGGCTTTCTGATAGTCCAGTGTTTCTTAAATTGTCTCTCTATCAGTTTTCCATGTAAGTCTGATATAAAGCACCTTATATTCTATTTCAATGTTGAAAAATGAAAATCAGTCTCATTAACATTGTTAGGATCTTGTCTAATGATAGGATTGATTTCCTATTGACCTTGAGTGGGGGAATTTGACATCTAATCACAATCTTGGTCACTTTAGTTAATTGATTCTTCTTTACTGTAGCATTGGCAAGGTCTAACTTCAAAATGAAAGATTTTTTTAAGAAAAATTCATTCAGTAAACATTTCTTAATTGCTACTATGTGCCAAGTACCATGCTAAATGCTGAGGATTCAAAAATAGGCAAAAAGATAATCCCTGCCTTCAAGGAGTTTATAATCTAACCGAGGAGACAAGAATCAAATAAACATGTGCAAAGCAAGTTGGGTACTGGATAAAAAGGAAATAATTAACAGAGGAAAGGCACTGGAGTTAAGAGGGGTTGGGGAAGGCTTCCTAGAAGGTGGGATTTTTGTTGGGACTTAAAGAGAGAAGTAGGAACAGAGGAGGAAGAGCATTCCAGGCATAGGAGTCAGCCAGAGAGAATGCCTGGAGCCAGGGGATGGAGTGCCATTTATGAAGATAGCTTGTGGAATAGGCTCTTCTCCCTGGAGCCGGAATGGAAAGAGTATGCATATTGGGGGAGCAAGGTGTAAGAAGACTAAAAAAAGGCAGGAAAGGCTGATAATAAAAGGCTTTCTAGGCTAATCAGAGCATTTTGTATTTGCAACTGCAGACAATAAGGAGCTACTGGAGTTTTTTAGTGGGGAGATAACATGGAGGAGATATTTTGAAAAAATCACTTTGGTGGCTGAATGGAAGAGCGATTGGAATGAGTAGAGTTGAGGCAGGCAGACTTACTAGCAGTCTACTTCAATAATCCAGGTGTATGGTGATAAGAGCCTGCCTTAGAGTGGGGGCGTTGTCAGAGGAGAGAAGGGGGGCTTATGCCAGAGATGTTGCAAAGGTGAAATTGACAGACTTTGACAATAGATTAGATATGGAAGGTGAGAGATCGTAAGGTATCCAGGGTCACTCCTAAATTGTGAGACTGCAGGCTTGGGATGATAGTGTTGCCCTCTGTGATATTAGAGGAGATAGGAAGAGTAGAGGGTTTATTGGAAGAGAGTTTAAGACAGACAAACAGTTTGAGACATCTGAAGGGCAGCTGGAAATTTGAGATTGGAGGTCAACAAAGAGATGGGGCAAAGAAGGCATATCTAGGAATCGTTAGCATGAAAACGATAATTAAATCTGAGAGCCAATGAGATCACCAAGGGAAGTAGTATAAAGGAAGAAGAGAAGGGAATACAGGACAGAATCCTGAGGGGCACAAATGGTTTGAGGGTGTGATCTGGAGGAAGATCCAGCAAAGGAGACAAAGAAGGAGCAGCCCTAGAAGTAGAAGAACAACCAGGAGAGAGGATGTCCTGGAAAAATGGAGAGAAAAGAGAATCAAGGAGAGGGAGTGTCAGAGGTTGCAGAGAGGTCCAAGAGAATGAGAACTGAGAAAAAGCCATTGGGTTTGACAGGTAAGAGACTATAGGTTACTTTGGAGTGAGAATTTACAGTGTAATGAATGGATCAGAAGCCAAATAGTGAGAGGCTAAGAAAGAGTGAGAAAAGTGAAAGCAGAGCTCCTTTCTTTCCCACCCCCACCCCACCACCCCCCATCTAGCCAGCCTTTCCAAATTTAGCAGGGTTGGAAGGTCAAAAAAGCACATTATAAATATCACCCTTTTTGAACCTCACAACAACTCTGGGAGGTTGGTGCTGTTATGATTCCTATTTTACAAATGAGGAAAGGGAGAGAAACAGATTAGTGACTTGTCCATAATTAACCTAGTTTGGGGGGGGGGGATTTGCACTTCAGTCCATGCTGTCAGAATTTTGGCCAATCTCACTCTGCTTTTTGTGAGAATGTAACTTGAGGAATGCCATACTGGTTATATCTTACTACTCTTAATATTTTATTTTGAATGCAAACTCAAAAAAAATCATTCCCATACAAATAGTAGAATGCATAAGGAGGATGCCCTATATTTCCATTTCATACTGCTTTTCTTTTCTTTTTTGGGGGGTGGGGGGGTGGAGTTGGGATTAAGTGTTTTGCCCAGGGTCAACAAGCTAGTAACTGTCAAATGTCTGAGGCTGATTTGAACTCGGGTACTTCTGATTCCAAGTCAGGTGCTCTATCCAAGATGCCACCTAACTTGCTTTTTTTTTTTTTTTTGTAATTAAAGCTTTTTATTTTATTTGCATAACATATGTATGGGTAGTTCTTCAACATTGACCATTATAAAGCTTTCCACTACAAATTTTCCCCCCTATTCCCCTCCCCTCCCCCAGATGGCAGGAAGTCCACTACATGTTAATTATATTAAAATACTTGACAAGTGAAATATATGTATACATATTTCCATACTTATCTTGCTGTGCAAGAAGAATCGTATCTACATGAACAAAAAATATCTGAAAAAGGAAACACAATGCAAGCAAACATCAATATAGAGCATGAAAATGATATGTTGTAGTCTATATCTCATATCCGCTCTCTGGGTTATATGGCCTTATTTACTGAACAACTGGAACTGGTTTGAAACATTTCATTGTTGAAGAGAGCCATGTCCCTCAGAATTGATCATCATATAGTCTTGTTGCTGTGTACAACGATCTCCTGGTTCTGCTCATCTCACTCAGCATCACTTCATGCAAGTCTCTCCAGGCCTCTCTGAAATCGTCCTGTTGGTCGTTTCTTACAGAGCAATAATATTCCATTACATTCATATACCATAATTTATTCATCCATTCTCCAATTGATGGGCATCTACTCAGTTTCCAGTTTCTAGCCACCACAAAAAGAGCTGCCACAAACATCCTTGCACATGTGGGGCCCTTTCCTTCCTTTATGATTTCTTTGGGATATAAGCCCAATAGAAACACTGCTGGGTCAAAGGGTATGCACAGTTTGATAACTTTTTGAGCATAGCTCCAAATTGCTCTCCAGAATGGTTGGATCCGTTCACAGCTCCACCAACAATGCATCAGTGTCCCAGTCTTCCCACATCCCCTCCAACATTCATCGTTATCTTTTCCTGTCATTTTAGCCAATCTGACAGGTGTGTAGTGGTACCTCAGAGTTGTCTTAATTTGCATTTCTCTGATCAATAGTGATTTGGAGCACCTTTTCATATGATTATAAGTAGTTTTAATTTCATCCTAGCTTGCTTTTTAACAAAATGTCATAAGTCCTTCACTTTCACAACTGTTTTATTTATCTGAACTTTCTTCTGAACTCCCTCCTGCTCTCACACTGGTTGTTTATACAGATACAGCCAGGGAAGGGGGGGGGGGAGAAAGAAAGAAACAAATTCTAGATGGGGGGCAGAGAAAAGAAGAGACCCAGCCATATCCTGTCTGCCCTTCTCCCCCTCAGGTGAGAATCTTGAGCTTGAAAGAGAACACTGTGCTCCGTGCAGCGCTTGAATCGAACCTGCAAAGTGCCGTCACTGCTGCTTTTCTCATGCTCCCAGAAAGTTTCTCAGAAGAAGATCTCTTTGTGCGGATCGCTGGCCTCTCCTACTCTGGTAAGCAAGGCCTGAGCATCTGCCCCCTTCACTGGGGCTGTGGCAGCCTGGGAGGCCCTCTTGGTTCTCTTCCTGGTCTGTAGCCTCACACACTAAGGAAGCTGCATGACCTTTACAATTCAATCCATTTCTGCTTCTGTTTTCTCAGCTGTAAAATGAGGAGGGTAATGATAATAGCACCGCCCTCCTGGGGTTGTGAGGATCAGATGATCTTTGATTATTTATCAAGTGCTTAGCACAGTGCTGGGCACATAGTAGGAGCTATATAAATCTATATTTCTTTTCCCTTCCCTGCTCTGGTTACTGCATAGTGTGGCTTTGGAGTCAGGAGACCTGGCCTTAAACAAATTTATACAAGATAATTTCAGGAGGGACATCAGGAATGGCCTTATGTAGGAAGTGGTATCTGGGCTCAACTTTGAGAAAGGTTTGGGTTTCTATGAGATAGAGTCTACACATTCTAGGTGTAGAGGTGATGCACAAGCAAGAAAGCAGGAGATGATATTTTCTATTCAGGGAGCAGCTGCCAAGCCAAGCAGAGACACAGGGGGGAGAATACAAAATAAAACTGGAAGAATAGGGTCATCTGGCTGGTAGAGAACTTTTTTGTATTTTAGCCCAAAGCTGTAGGAAACCACTAAAAGCTTTTTTGAAAAAGTGAGGTTGGGGGACTTCCCTCTGGTATTTGGAGCCTGGATAATGTCCTTCCTTGCTCCATATCCTGCACCCTTCCATTCCTGCAAGAGTCTCTTTCTCTTCCTCCTTCTTGCTTGTACATCCTTTAAGGGTCATTCAAGTACCTCCTCCTAAGTGAAGCCTTCCAAATAGCCTCAATTTCACTTAGATCCCGTTTATTTTCATTTCTCCTAAAGCACATATAGCTTCTACCCCCTACAGGTTAGCTCCTAATTATACTGACTCATTGATAATTAGAGATGTTGCTCACAGTTTTGTGTGTTAGCACATATTCCTTATCAATAAAATGAGATTATTGGATTTGATGATGTCCAAATGCCTTTTCAACTCTTTAAGTACCACAGATCTGTGTGATCTCTCCTTGAAGACAGATGCCCTGGCCGATAGCTTTCTTTGCCCCATAACTGCTAGCTTGAGATCCCAACATATAAAGGTGGCCATCTTTCATGCTTTCTTTTCTCAGTTTCAGTAAGCCCAGTCTGAATTTATGTGGGGAAAAGTGATAAACTACAGTTTCATGTTTTCATGTTTTCTGTTACTTCTGGCATCTCCCACAATCCAAAAGCGCTGATGTTTTATGAAACTTCTGCTTTTATACTTTTCTAGGCTTTACCAAAAAAAAAAAAACAAAAAAAAAAACAAGGCTCTTAGAGTACAGTGACATTGCTAAAGTATTAAAGACAAAAACCTGGATAAAATTAGCTAGTCAGAAATCAGTGTGACCAGATGAATTTGGCCAAGACGTTTATCATATTAGAGCTATCATCAAATTACAGAACACATTTACTCTGGTGGCAGATTTTAAGTAGAAATAAAGAGGCTCTCAGCCTCTATGATCAGTGGCTACCTGGGAGTGTGCTCATGTGTCTACATCTCTGAATTTGAGTGGTCTTAGAAGTTAGCAAAATATTTTCTTCTTTGCACTGATGACAGTTTGTTTTCCAGATTCATAGACCTAAAACTCTAGACTGGACAAGTCATTTGATCTAGACTCATTTTACAGGTGAGGAACTGATGCTCCAAGAGTTAAAGTGGATGGTCCTGAGCCACAGGTCAGGGTTTGAGCTCAGGTCTCCTGACTCATCCACTATCATACTACCTTCTCTCTCATCATTCTAGTTGACACTTCAGATACTACAGGTAATTGGCCAATTTTGAATTGAGCATCTCAGAAATTAATTTGTCTTATTTGGCAAAGCTGAGCCTTTTTTTTTTTTTTAAACAAGTTACTTTTAATTTGTCATTTTTAGAAATGCTCAAGAGTAGTTTGCCACAGTGGACTCAGTAAATCAACAGGGAGTTCATTCCCTGTAGAACTGACACGGGTGAAAGTCCTTCCCCACAAAAAGAGCTTTCATATATTTTTTTTTTTTTTTTGCATTCCTGTATAATTCTGAGAAAGAGAAAGGAAAACTGACTCAAGATCATGTTGATATTTGCATCAGCTATTTCTTTCCCCATCCCTCCCACACTTGGTGTGGGAATGTTTTTGAGTAAGATGAGACAGTGCTTCAAGCTTTGCTAGAAACTCCAGTATAGATTGACTTTGTCCAGATGAGAATTTGTTTGCCATGCTAGCTTAAGTTTTCCTGAAGTATTTTAGTGAGACACAATATAATTATTGGAACAAAAAAGAATAAACTCAAAACAAGTAGTCCCTCATTTATTATCTGTTATAACAGTTGAAAACCCTGACTTTTCTGTCTCCATCTAAGGCCCAAGCAGCCACTAATAGGGCAGTCACAAGGTGAGCTAAACATGAATATCTCTGAATGTAAAGGTATGAATGACTGCTGCTGAGAGCATATCTGGGTACATTCCCAAATCAAATATAATTAGGCCTTTAGATTGTATTGGGGTGGGTTTTCCTAGTATGAATAATGGGAAAGTTAAATGATAGTTGAAATGAGAGTTTCAATGATACGGCCTATCTGGAAATGGAAGACTGCTGCTTAATGTTCACTGATGGTCAGCACTTTCAATAGTCTGCTTTATTTATTTGATTTAGAGAAGAGCTGAGCTTTCATAATTTATTGGTAGCTAAGCCACATAAGTCTAAGCTTTTTCACCCTGCAGAAGTTTAAGAAAATCATTCCAGTGCCTTCAAATATAAAATGTCTTCTACCTCTGCCTTCATTCACTCTTCCTGGGGCATGAGTTATTTTGGTTTTGAATGTTCATTTAAAAAAAAAATGTACTGTGAAATCTGAGCTCTTTTCTTTCTTTATGAAAAGGTTGTGGTTTTATTTTGCAAACTAAAGGGGAGAGAACAAGAAGAATGTTTAGAATTCAGGCCTGTGAGATAGGCCATGGATTCAGAGTTTGGGCCGGAGGGCTTGATCATCCTTTCACTGCCCTTTCCTTCCTGTATTTTCACCCTCTTGCTGCACTGACCATTCTTTCAGCCAGAGAAGTCAGGAATTGTTTTGGTTGGGAAGCTGTGGACCTGAAAATGCCCCCAAGCTTTGGAACACCCACTGTTGGGGTGTGGCCTTGGGTTTGTGGGTGCTCATCCGGGGCTTTTTGCTTTTGTCATGACTAGGTGACTTCCGGATGCTGATAGGAGAGGAGAAAGGGAAGGTGGTGAACATCGTGAAGCCCAACATCCCTCACTTCCGTGAGCTCTATAGTAAAATACTGTTCGAGAACCCCCAAGTGGTGTACAAGCAAAACCAGGGCAGACTGGAGGTAATGTGTCTATGTCTTTGTGTGTCAGTGCTTTGGGACTGACGTTGACTATTAAGCTGGTGCTCGTCACCTCAGGCAGATCACAGCCAGTCTTTGACATACTCGATGGCTGTCAGGATTCACTGGGGTCCCAAAATAGATCCCCTTTACCCAGCCTGGTCATGATGCTTTCCAATTTGATAGGACTTGGCAGAGCTTAAGAAGGCAAGCAATGTGATACCCATAATACATGTGAAATTATGCAAAACATTTTCATAATAACAATGTTGCCCAAGGGGGGGAGGTGCCACAAGAAAAATAAAGTAGTTTTTTAAAAAGTCTGTTTCAGTCTTCATGAAGATTTCGTTAGTTCTCTCCCTAGACTTGTATAGCATTTTCTATCATGTAACAGCATAGTTCAAATGAAACTGTGATCTCACTGGTGTGGGTACTCCTAGCACTGTTATAGATTGTAATAAAATCATTAAATGTGTTTGTTTTTTAAAGAGAATAGACTCCTAGTTAGCTAGTGAACTCCCTAGCATTAGAAGTGTTCAGAGATTTATGTCCATCTTTTCATGGACAATATAAAGAACTACCCTTATTGCATTTCGAAGTTAGCCTTGATCAACATTTCTCAAACAGTTCTTGGATAAAAGAAGGGTTTCTTTGAAGTTGTAATGATAGATGAGTGTCTATAATAATTCTACTCGTTTTGCTCTCCGTGTCATTTTTTGTGAATGTGTCCATTCAGGCAGTGTAGAAAACCATTGGAAATTAGTTGAAATTGAACCCTGGCTGATTGATCATTTGATTTCTCTTAGTTGAGAATCAGTTTTTATAAATATGTTCATTAATAAATGACTCACAATTATTTAATGATCAGTCTTTCTCAGCTTAGTGCATGCAGATTAAGCACTATCCATTTATATTCACAGATGTTATTGTGGCAGTGCAACTCATGGATAATTGGTAAAACTTGGGGAATTTGGATAGTCAAGATAACCAAAGGATTAGTAACCAAGGCTATGTAAGTGAAATTAGTAACTACGAATAACTTTTGAATACAGAAGCCCAGATAATAGTGCCTACCTTACATGGTTGTTGTGAGGATAAAGCAAACTATTTGTGAATTACTTTGCAAACTTTAAAGTGCTATAAAAATGCTAGCTATTATCTCTAATTTGGGTTTGACATGTGTTATACCACCAAATTTTTAAAAATACTTCCATGCTTCTAAGTTACAAAAGCATTTAAACACAAATAAAACTCTAGATTTTTTAAAGCAAAATGTGAGGATCCCTAAACATTGTTGCTAGCTGATCTGTAACCCATTGTCTTCTTCAAAAGAAGAGTGCTATTAGTTACTTTCTATCAGTTCTTGAAGTTTCTATGTGAAAAGATGTCTTAAGTGGCCATGTGTACTATTAGAGGGAATGCTACCTACGCCAGTAAGATCACAGATAAGCTAAAGAGGGAGAATTAGTAAAGGAGGCCCAAGCACAGGGGAGCCCACAGGCTCTTTGAACCAGCTGTCCAGCTTCCTGAATCTCTCCTCTGAGTAAATGTTCTCGAGCCCAGCACAGGCAAAAGCACATGTGTACTGGGGCTTAGGCGGTCCGGGCACTAGGCCCAGCTCTACTCCTAACCAGTCATGCGTCTATAGACAAAAGCAGTCAGTGTCTCTGGACCTTTGCCTTCTCATCAGACAAATGAGGCCGACCAACTGACCATAAGCCCTCTGCCAACCCTTCAGCAGGTCCATGATTGTGTAAGAATAAGTTATATAACTATCCTCCGGGAAGGGGGGGGGGGGCCCGCGAATTCTGTCTCATTTCAATGTGATGTGATATGAAATTGCTGCAGGGCTGCTGCCACCACTGCTGTGTGTGAACTCCAGACAGACCTCGATCCCAATGTGACAGATTTCTCCTACCTACCTCTTGAGTTTTCTCTACCCACAGAGCGCAGGGCCCTGGCAAGACTGGAAAGATTCAGATAGAAGCTTGGTGATAGATAGTGTGTACCTTGTCCTAGGACCACCCTAGCTTAGTTCAGAGAGGCTGTAGGGTGATGACTGTTTTGGCCTCAGCTTCCCTTGAAGGTTTGGAGAGAGCCCATCCCGTGAAATCCAGGCCTTCAGGTATCAAAACGTTAAGTAGACCTGGGGTTGGTTCTGCAAGTATTCCTTCTAACAGCATGGAAGGGAGTTTTCTTTCTATAGGCCACGGATGGGAACATGTATGTACATGCACCTGTAGGCTCAGAGCATTAGAACCAGAAGGGACCTCACAGATCTGAGAGTCCAAGCCCTTTACTCTGCACCTGGCAACACTGCAGCCCAGAGTGAGGAAGAAGTTACTTTACAAAAAGTACCAAGCTCTGGCCGGGTCACTCCCTTACAACTGTATGTTAGAGTGTTCTCTGCTGACAAATACACATTTTTCATTGCTTAGATTTTTGTCTTTTGAATGGTTCATATTGAAACTGATTTAAGCCAGATTTAATAGAATACATTGTAAAGATGGCGTATTTAAGACGATTTTAATCAGGATTGGTATTCTTAAATTATAAACTCAGCAGGCTCTGTATTGAAAAATGGTTAAGGCATAAATGGAATAAATCTCTAATAAGACTAAAATTCAAATAATTTGTATTTTGATTTTAACAACATGATATATTATCAGTTTGAACAAAGTAATAATAACAATCCATGTGTTCTGTTTCCCCTTATAGAATCCTATGTACTCGTCAGTGACCATTGTTTTTATGTTTTTGAGTTTTTTTTTTAAGTTAATTGGTTGCAGTTATTGTGTGTGTGTGGTGGTATTTTGCTGGATTTTCTGTACATCTTTTTGTATAGATTTTTCATAGCTCTTTGTAGTCTTCCTATTCACCCCTTTTTGTAGCACAAGAGTACTCCACTCTATTAATATGCCATGATTTATTTAACCATTCCATAATCATTAGACACATAGATCTCTTCCAGCTTTTCACATACATTATACATAAAAATAGCTGTGTTGATTTTCAACAAGAACATAAAATTGAAGATTTTCACTAGCATTTGTCCTTTTTCTTTACTACATCTGTGACTCTATTCTATATGTGGAGAAGAAACAGTTTTAATTAGCACTCAGATAAATCTATGTTATCAGTGGAGATTGCCACTTCAGGCCTGCCCATCTTCTTCATGTTTGCCCCTTACGTTTCCATAAGTTGCACGGTGATCCACTCAATGTCTTTGATGGAGGTTTTGCTCAATTTTTCTTAATTGAGCAAAATAATTATCTTAATACTATAATGTAATATTGGTGTATTTGGGCTATCTAACAGTTGACCCTTGTTTTACTGTTTGACTAGCTCATGTTTCTAGTCAAACATATCTCTAATAATATGTTACTCTGATTTAATCAATTAAATAAAAAAATTCAGTAAGAATAAATAATTTTTTTAAATTAGAATATAATTATTGATCTCATATCTTTGAAATCATATCTCTTTGGAAACCCAGTTGTATTTTTTCATTCAACAAATACTAAACACCTACTATTTATTTGATCAAGTTATTCTCGTTGATGTGGTATTCTAGTAACAAGTTAGGTACTGTGGAGAGACACATATGAACTGATGCTGAGTGAAATGAGCAGAACCAGATCATTGTACACAGCAACAAGATTATACTATGATCAGTTCTGACGTACGTGGCTCTTTTCAACAATGAGATGATTGAGGCCAGTTCCAATGATCTTGTGATAAAAAGAGCCATTAATGCCCAGAAAGAGGCATGTAGGAATTGAATATGGATCACAACATAGTATTTTCACCTTTTTTGTTGTTGTTTGCTTGCATTTTGTTTTCATTTTCATTTTTTTTCCTTTTTGATCTGATTTTTCTTGTGCAGCACGATAATTGTATAAATATGTGTGGATATAGTGGATTTAATGTATATTTTTATCATGTTTAACACATATTGGATTACTTGCCATCTAGGAGATGGGGTGGGGGGAAAGGGAAGAAATATGGAACACTAGGTTTTGCAGGGGTCAGTGTTGAAAAATTATCCATGCATATGTTTTTAAAATGAAAAGCTTTAATAATTAAAAAATAATAATAAGTTAGGCACTGTCCATATGCTCCAGGAATTTATGGTCTCTTCAGGAGCCTTGCAGCCTAGTAAGTTTTGTGAAAGCTGAGAAGTGTAATCACTGCTGTCCTGGCCTTTGTTCTGGTCTTTACCAAGGAAGGGTCAACCATGGTCCCCTACAGCTGCACATGCTCGTACCCCTCTTTGCTTTGAAATTGTGACCAGAGCCACTGTTCTCATGTGACCAGCCACCAGTGTTCCTCTCTGTGTTGGGACTGTGACCCAAAACTGTATAAGGGCAATAGGATTGTCAGGGTTAGCTCTACCCTGTGCCAGCAAAGGGGCCTTGTAATCTCCCTCTGAGCATTTATCAGATTCCTTCACTGAAACTGCTACCACTGTCTGTCACCCTCTGAGTGTGTCAATTCCAGACAAACCTCCACTCCAATGCTATAGATTTCTCCTACCTACCTCTTAAGTTTTCTAAGACTGGAAAAATATCTCCCAACTTTTGTTGGTTCTACCATTCCAAAATTTGATTTGAGGAATTACTTTAAAATTGTTTAGAGGGGAATGGGATAATTTAGCTGCTTGCTCTACCTAATTTGCCATTTTAGTTCCAGCTCACCTGAAATATGGTATTTAAGAAAATAAAAATCAATTCCAAGTGCAAGATGCTTAGCAAATCCATATATCAGTTATCTTAACCTTAAATCTAAAGAATAAAACAAAAACCAGCCTTTGAAAGCAAAGGTGTTTTTTTTTCCCCCTTTAGATATGAAACAATATAGAAAAACAACTTTATGAAAAGGTCACATAATTCTCTACATTTCTGCATTCAGCCTAGGAAAGAAAGCCTGCTTAGTCTTACTCAGACCGGGGAATTTGTATGTTTAACAGAATAGCTTCTATAGCTCTGGTTAATTATCTTCAGAACATTTCCCTGATCGACTTTTCCATTATCGTTGTTATTGTTAACTCAGATAGATAAAAGCCCAGAAGCCCAATTCACTCAGCTAATGACTTTGCCAAAAACCCTGCAGCAAGAAATAAGTTATCTTATGGACACTCCAGGGAGAAACAGAGATGTAGAAGAAACTTTATTACAAGTGGCTCATGATCCTGATTGCGGGAATGTGGTACGGCAAGGTACGTTTTTTTAATCTATTATCAAGGAAATGTTGGCCCTGGAGAAGAAGGTAGCTTATGAATTATATTTTTATTTGATCATCTAGAAGGGAAGCATTCTTTTGAAATTATCTCTAAGGAAAGAAAGCACCAATAATTGGAAATTATTCTTATACATATGCATTTCTTTCTCAATTCTGCAAAGAAATAGAGGGAGATAATGTCTTGGGGCTTGTGATTGACTGATAAAAATAAATATGTTCTAGGAATAATCTGGGCTAGCAAATGGATACATTTTTAAAATAACAAATATGTAACTTCGGCAAACTAATAATATCTAAGATTTGTAAAGCACTTTAAGGTTTATACAGCATTTTATAAATATTGTCTCATGAGAGTCTTACCCTAACTGTTAGGTGGAGGCTACTGTTCCCATTTTACAGATGGGGAAATTAAAACTGAGAGAGGTAAGTGATTAGCCAGGGTCATTTAGCTAGTAAGCCAGAGACAAGGTTTGAGCCCAGGCTTTCCTACAGCCTTGAATGTATTTCATAAATTATGACTAATACTCCATATTAGCTTAAGAGAGTAATATTCAGGATAAGATAAGCTTTAGAAACATGTTTTCTTTTCAGGGTGTTCATTTTATTTCATAAGATAAACCAGAAAAGAAACACAAAGCTGAAGATATGCCTCTTTGGATAAATGTTTTGTCATTCATAGTTCTGGAAATACGATGTAAATGCTATTGCCATTTTCTCATGTATGTTGCAGCACATATGAATGTTACCATAGTAGATACTGCCAAATTATCACAGCATATACTCAAATAAATGAGGACTTACTCTGAATTCATATCTTTTGAAACATTAAAAATCACTGAACAAATGGGGTTTTTGTGGGGTTGTTTTCTTGTTACATGACCCAATTTGTAGTTTAATAACTGTTGTCCGCTCAAGTCATAGGAAGGCTGAAAATATTGTTTTACTTGCAGGATTATATATGTTTGTGGAGGTTTTGTTATTTGGGAGCAGGAACTGTTCTTTGGCATCCAGCACTTTGGTAAAGATAATTGAATGAGAAGCCTTTAACAGATCTGAAATCTATATGACATTGAAACAGAAATCACTTTTGCTAATTTTATTGGGCTCAAAGAAAAAAATATATATCTTCATTTCAGTCTTTAAAGCTCTTCAAATGACTAACATCTATGTTTGATATTCTCCCTTGGTACAGGACTTTCAGGAATTGTGAGACCTTCTAGTCTAATGCAGAGCACCAAAGGGATCCTAACAGCAGGTAAGAAAGAACTTCAGAAATCCCATGTCTGATGAAGCCCTTGATTTCAGGGACAGCACAGTCACTGGTCAAATTCAGATCGTTACTCTTTTCTCAGACCTTTGCTAAATGCCTCGTTAGTCATTCCTTGCACCAGTTGGGAAGAACCCAAAAAAGGAGGTCGTCTTTGAGAAATTATAGTATCCTATGCCTCTAATATGCTAGTCTGAGGAATCAGATTTTGAGAGGTGATGTTTGAGTACCATTACAAGTTTTACATAGCTTTCCAAAATATTGATCTCCAAAGCAAGGGACATGGCAGGGCCCCAGGAAGCGTGTGATCAACTGGCTAGATGATAAGAAGTTCATAAGCATTTTTTAAGTGCCTTCTATGTGCCAAACACTGTCCTAAGCAAGGAGAATACAAAGAAAGGGGGACAGGGAATCCTGTCACTGCTCTCAAGGAGCTCACAAGAAATCTATGGGGTCAGGTGGAGAGAATCAGCAGAGGGAGGGCACTAGCGTCAAATGGGGAAAGTCAAAGGTTTCCTGGGCAAAGAGGGATTTTATGTAATACTTGAAAGAAGCCAGCAGGTGGAGGTGAGATGGGAGAGCATTCCAGTCTTGGGAGATGGTCAATCTGAATCAGATAATAAAGTCTTAGGCAAGAACTATCTGAGAGGCTGATAGCCCTGGGTGTTAGAGTACACAGAGGGAGAAATATGTAAGAGAACTGAAAAGGAAGGAGAGAGCCATGTAGAAAAGGTGGGTTAAGAGGCAAACCGAAGATTTTCTGTTTGATATAAATAGGGTTAGGGGATATGATTAGATGTGGGCTTTAGGAGCATGGGTTCCTCCCCAAGAGAGCCATCATACGTTTGCCTCAGCACAAGTAACCATTCCTTTTAGCTGTTACAGCTTCCCATTCCCCATCAGCCTCCCCTGCTTGCTCCAAACATTGGCCCCTCGAGGCAGTTAAAGCCTAAGATCATAACCTAGGCACAGGCTGTTTTTAACTTAACACCCCATTCCCTGTCTCCCAAACTCCCAGTCTACATCACAGCTATAGTGGCTGCCCCTTGGGTGCTGTATAGTAACCAGTGAGCAGGCTCCTTCCTTGTACCATCAGGGGAATAGAGTAAGTCACATGGATAGGTTTTGATGGACATTTCCCACCTCATTACATGATCTATCCCCCTCACCCCTCTTTTGTAGTTTCCCATTTTGGGTGAGAAGATCCTTCTCTTTTCACTTCTTCAGGTTTCCAGCTTCACTTCCCCACTATGGCCCGTCAATTTCCAAATGTTGTTTTATTTCAGCTTCTCTGGCATCTCATACCCTCTCTATATGAACCTGGCCTCCACCCTCATTCTGTCCCTTTACATCTCTTGCCTCATCTGCTTCAGGTCTGTCCCTACTTCATTCCATCCTCTACACACAGTGGCCTCAAACCCAGCATATGAGGATCTCTATAGACCACATAGCAACTTGGTTTTGATATATTTTTATCAATTTTGTTCAATATTTTCCAATAATATTTTAGTCTGGTTTGGGCAAAACTTGGGAGTATTGTGGGCCATGTTATAAGCTGAGCTTGACCTTTCTGCTCTATACACTTGTTAAGCTGATATTCCTAAAATCTAGATCTGACTGTGACATTTCATTTCCAGTGTCTTCCAAGTAAAAGTATGATAAAATATTGTTTCATCTTCATTTTCTCCTCTTTCCTTTGTAATCCTAACTTTTATGCATTTAAAAACATTCTGAAAAGTCTATAGACTTTACCCAACAGTCAAAGGGGTCCATGATACAAAAATATTACCAAAGTGGGCTTTTATCTACCACCTGACACATCCTGTGCTCTCATGTACAGAAGATCATCCCTTCACCCATACAATTCCTGCCTACCCCTTAAAACCCAGTCCCAATGCCTTCTCTCTAAAGCTCCATCTCTCGTTAGACTGAACCCCAAAGCACTGCCTCTACCTTAGTCTCACAATAACATGCAAGAGCACATCAATTCTGAGAGGACTTTGACTGTACATTTGCTCTCTCCTCCCTCACCTACACTCCTATAAAGCAAATACTTACTAATCTGGACTTGTTGAAGGGAAATAGAAGCAGCCATGGCTAAGAGGCCTGTCCTAAAGACTCTTCTCTGAGCTCGGTCTTCTTGAGACTTGTCCTTTTATAGCTAAGGTGGAGGGAAGCAGAGTTTTGTTAATAGCGAACACACTGTGCCCCACTGCACATGACATAGCCAGCACTTGAACCCAAGACTCCTTTTTTGTCCAATGTTCTATGCAGTATCTACAGCATGCTTCCTCATCTGGTTTAAGATGAGAAGCTTTTTATAAGAAGAGGCTTTATAATTGGTTTTCTATGTTTTGTTGGGGGGGGGTGTTATTTTGTATCTTTTTTGAGGCAGTCAGGGTTAAGTGACTTTCTCAGTGTCATCCAGACACTGGGAAGTGTCTGAGGCTGGCTTTGAACTCAGATCCTCCTGAATTCAGGGCCGGTGCTCTATCCACTGCACCATCAAGCTCCCTATTGATTATATATTCTGAAACAGAAGTCAGACTACATTGGTTTGACAAAGGCTAAATCGTTTGCTAAGCCTCATTAAACATTCTTTTCATGAAGTTAGGCTCTCCTGAACCATCTAGAACTTTCCTCCACATTGTTTTTTATACCTAGTTAGAGCTGAATACTGTACTTGGTGCTGCCAGCATTCAATGAGCCTTTGGACTCACTCCCATTGTCATAGTAGCAGAACTGTCTTTGCCAGCAGAGGGCAGCAGCCAGTGGGCACCTGCCAGAAACCTTGGGGGTGCCCAGCTGGGCTCTCGAATCACAGAGCCAGTGACCTCACCCTTTCTGTGAAGTGGTTATGTGGTTAGCAAATGTCTAGGACATTTTCCCTAAACTTACTTGTAAAAGAGTTAGAGGACATAAGAAAACTCTCTAAACATCATTTCCACACATTCATTTTCTTTATCTTATCCTGTAGGTGGATACTGTCTTTTTTCCAACAAACATTTCCTGATGGATTTTGGACAAACATTGTCTCAATATTTTATTTGAAGTTTATTCATTCTTCTTGACCCTTAAAATTCCCCAAATGGTATTGATAAGCATAGAGATCATCCTTTTTTCTATTTCATCTATTTCATAGAGATCAAAATACTTGACTGTAATGAATTGGTGGTTTATTTATACCCTCTGCTCCCTCCCTCCTCCTTCCATCACCCAGTCACTCCCCTCTCCTCCACCTTCTGGCTCACCTGGCAACTTTCTTGGCAGGAAACTTTCCTCTTCCAATTTTCCCACCCCTGAAGTTATCCATCCAGCTGATTATCTTGCAGCAGGTCTTTTCACTTTTTACTCATCCATTTTCAAATCGGTTAAGAAACCATGGAGCACTTGTTACTTTGCTCCCTTTTCTTTTATGGACATTTTTAGCCCTTTCCCTTTATTTGGACTTACAGTCTTACAGGTTTTAGAACTAAAGGAGGCCTTAATTTATCCCCCTTATTATAAATCTTTATCAATAAAATCATTTTCCTTTCATTTCTCTCTAAAACCAAAAGGGGGGAGGGACTTGCTCAAGATCATGCCAATAATTAAGGAATTTAAAAAGGTTTATTTCCTCCCCAAGTTCAGCCTTCCCTTAATTACCTTTCTTCCTCCTTAGGGAGGATGTAATAAGCAAGCAAAATAACTAGTTTAGGGAAAGAATGTCAAAATTCAGAAAATTGGGGCAGCTAGGTGGCGCAGTGGATAGAGCACCAGCCCTGAAGTCAGGAGGACCTGAGTTCAAATGTGGTCTCAGACACTTAACATTCCCAAGCTGTGTGACCCTGGGCAAGTCACTTAACCCCAATTGCCTCAGCAAAAAGGAAAAAAAAAAATTCAGAAAATCAACATTCTCAACCTGGGAAGTGATGCAATTCATTCCCCAAAAAAGAGAGTAGTAGTGGAAGGTGCATGGACTCATAGAACAAGAAAGGACCTAGAAGGTGATGGGGTTTGGTGCCTGTCAGAGCTGGACAATGTTCTAATTCTTTCTGGCTCAAGTCATCACTATACTTCTCCATTATTTTAATAATTATATAATTTCCCAGGATATTTAGAACATATCCACATTCAAATGTAAGTTCAAAAATGTACTATAAAGATAAACAAATGACTTCCAAATTATTTGTTCCAGTGCTTTCCATAGCCAGAGAGGGAAATGGTAGGTAGTGTGGAAGGTATCATTCCTTCCATCACTGAAACAAAATTGAGTTATAGAGTTTGGGGGCTAATTTTTGAGACCCTCTAAGAGTATTTGGTTCAAGTATTAACAGGACTGAATCCAGGAAGTTAATGACTTGTCCATAGTCACTTCTAGCAGAGTTGGGACTAGAGCCCTTTTCCTCCCACCCCCACTCCTCCTATCCCATCCCCACTCCCCCAGTTCACCAAGAGGGCTTACTGCTTTGCCATTAGAGAACTGGAAAGAATCATGCTATTAAATGATGTGCAGAACATGCCAATTATCAGTTATTGGGTTTTTAAAAAACAAAGCCATGTGGCTAGAAACTGGAAACTGAAGGGATGCCCATCAATTGGAGAGTGGCTGAATAAATTATGGTATATGAATGTTATGGAATATTATTGCTCTGTAAGAAATGACCAGCAGGACGATTTCAGAGAGGCCTGGAGAGACTTGCATGAACTGATGCTGAGTGAAACGAGCAGAACCAGGAGATCATCATACACAGCAACAACAGCATTACATGATGATCAATTCTGATGGACATGGCTCTCTGCAACGAAGAATTGTCTCAAACCAGTCCCAGTTGTTCACTGAAGAAAACCATATACACCCAGAGAGAGGGAAATGAAATATGGACTACAACATAACATTTTCATGATCTCTACTGACATTTGTTTGCATTGTGTTGCCTTTCTCTGATTCTTTTTTTTTTCTTGTAGATAGGATTTTTCTTGCATAACTTCTCAAGCATTTCAACATTATTAGCATGTAGTGGACTTCCTGCCATCTAGGGGAGGGGAGGGGACTGGGGGTAAAATTTGTAATGGAAAGCTTTGTGAAGATCAATGTTGGGGAACTACCCATACATATGTTATACAAATAAAAAGCTTTAACAAAAAAAAAAAAAACAAAAAACAAAGCCATGGGTCCCAGATTCAGAACTCCCACCACAAAGATTTCAGAAGTGTCTTGTGGCATGTATCACAATATTTGGTGATGACCAATACTTTGCTCATTAAAGCATTCTGATACCTCCAGCATCTTGCAAATGGATGAAGTGGGTGGCAGGCAGGTTTCTCCCTCTCAGTGTAAGGACTTTTTTTCTCTCTCTCCACTAGGTTGGAGCCATGTAGCCCACCTGCATGTATCTGTTCTTTGCCATCTGCTGTCATAAAAAACAGACCCTCTCTTCTCTCCCAACCCGGTTCTCAGTGAAAGCATGAGCTTCAAAATATGACTGCTCTCTTCTTCTGGGCAGCTTTGGGGGAAGGTCCTGGATGTTTTTTTAGTCCAGAAAAAAGTACCCAGTGTGAGGCGTGTTAAGGCTTGTACTAAACGAGTTTCTGGCATGCCCGAGTTGCTGTTTACCAGCTCTGCTTTGAAGGCAACAAAATGGCTCACTTATTAACCACAATTTGTGTTAGAGGCAAACAGGCAAGTGGACTGGCTGAAACTGCTGATTCCATATAACTGAACTCATTTCTCCTATTTATTTTGAGCATTACCTATGAAAACAGCGCAAGACAAGCTGGTATTATTAGTAAAGACTGGAGAGATTTATTTATCTTTTGGGTCTAATCCTTTGGGGTTTTGTGTAATTTGCATTTATATATGTTTTTTGTCTTTACTTGTTCCTTAGGAAAGATTTTCTTGATAGATACAGCTAGTTTGATTAGAAAGAAACTTAATTAGAAGAAACATCTGGTGTTTAAAGTTATGAGAAGATGTATTTTCCCTTCAGTCTATTTCTTTCATTTCTGACTTCATCATTAACCTGGGGGACTTTGAATTGATCCTTGTGAACTACCAGGTGTTCATAGTTGATGAACCCAAAAAAGCAAACTCTGTGTATGTTTAGTTACCAGAGTTTGAGTTTTAACAGTGTTTTCCTGGTGGTTGATCCTACATGCCACTACTGTGTGCTAGGTACCAGAGTAACAAAAATGGGAAACTCACATAGTCCCTTACCTCCAAGAGGTTATAGTCTGATATAGGAGAAGCATGGACACAATGATGACATAAGTTGTATTATAAGATCCTTAGAAGAAGTCAAACAGATATGAGAAAGGAGAGATAAATTCTGGTTAGGTACAATTGGAAGATTTCATGGAGGAAGTGACACTTGAAGAATTCTGAAGTGGAAAAAGACAGGCATGTCTCTTTCAGACATGGTAGCCAGTGTGTGCAAATACATAGAAGTGGGAGAAAATAGTACATGGTTTAGTTTCACAGTATTTGATAGTGAGTTAAGTCTGGGCCCTTGAATGTCAGATTAAGAAGTTGGGGTTTTGTTTGTTAAGCAGTGGAGAGTCCATACAGGCTTTTAAGCAGAGAAAGACAAGATCTGAATTGTCTATATTGGGAACACTATCTTCACAGCAGTCAAAAAGCTGGACTGAAAAGAGGGCAAATGCAAGAAGTGATGAGAAAGTGAAGTGAGGCTGGTGGAGTACACCAGGCCATCGAAAGACCAAAGCAAGAGATATTCTGGAGATGACATGAAGATATCTAGCAATAGATTAGGATGTGGGGGTTTCAGGAAGAGTAAAAGTGTGCTCAGATGTCCACAGAAACCAAATGGACTTTAGGAACCAAGTAAGAGAAGCAGGACAGAACCTGAACTCACATTCAGTAGGCTTGGGTTCAGTCCTGCCTGAGACACTAGCTGAGTGACCCTACCAAGTCACCTATTCTCTGTGATCCTCAGTCTTCATCTGCCAGAGGCATAAAACAATACCTTTAGTACTGTTAGATAAGATGGTGTATACAAGGGCATGAGCACATTTTAAAGTATTGGATGTGTGTTAGCTGTTGTCGAGATGTGT
The DNA here is from genome assembly GCA_023553655.1 of Myrmecobius fasciatus. Taxonomy (NCBI): domain Eukaryota; kingdom Metazoa; phylum Chordata; class Mammalia; order Dasyuromorphia; family Myrmecobiidae; genus Myrmecobius; species Myrmecobius fasciatus. Next base: position 584,767 of record JAJPUD010000316.1, read on the forward strand.
GGTATGATAGATGGAACACTGCTGGTGAAAGGGACTCCTGGGTTTAGAAATGGGGTTCTAACCTACAACTGGAGCCAAGAGCTGTCTGACAAAGAAGTAGTAGTAATAATAGAGGTAGATTAGTGTTCTAAGCAAAGTCAGACTGTAAGAGTCTAGGTTAGTCATAAAGAACTAATTGACACAGGATTGGTAAGTCGCTGTGTGATGTAAGTCAAGGGAACAGAATTTTTATCCATTTCAGTAACATAGGTAGCTTCCATCTTCATGAAAATTAGAGTTTTCATAGTAGCATCTAAGCCAAACCCCTTACTTTTACAGATGAGGCAGTGAAGACCCAACGAGCATGCGACCTGTTCAAAGTCATGTAGCTAGTTGGTGATAAAGTAGGAATTAGAATCCAGATCACCTACCTGCCCAACCATTGTTCTTTTCAATACATCCTACTGTTCTGTGTCCTGTAAAGAATATTTCCTACAAAATGTAAGCCCCTTGAGGGCAGGAACCAACTTAGTTTTATATTTGTATACTTAGCACCTAGTCCTGTCTACTAAGTGTTTACTAAATTCTCGTTGATTGATTCTGGGATTTAAACTGAAGTGCTACAAGATTTCCATTTTTAAAAGATGCCTCTTTTTAAGGTGTATGCCTATGTGTGTCTTTCCACAGAAAGCAAAGAACTAACAAAAGTCTTATTTTTCCCTCCTTATTTTCTCTTCACATCATTGAAAAAGAAATCTCTTGTAACAAATCAATATAGACAGTATATGAACCAATGCAAAGTGAAATGAGAAACAGGAGAACATTGTACACAATTAACAGTCACATTTTACAGTAATCAACTATGAATGACTTAGCTATTCTCAACAATACAATGATCCAGGACAATTCTGAAGAACTCATGGTGAAAAATGCTATTCACCTCCAGAGAAAGAACTGATGGATACTGAGTGCATATCTAAGCATACTTTTTTTTAAACTTACTTTATTTCTCTTGGGGATTTGGGTTTGTTTTTTTTGTTTTGTTTTGTGTTTTTTGTTTTTTAATTTTGTCTTTTTCCTGTGTGGCTAATATGGAAATAGATGTTGCAAGACTGCAGGTATGTAATCTAGATTGAGTTTTTTGTCTTTTTAAGGCAGAGAAAAGGGAAAAAGGGGGGGGGGGATTCAAAAGAACCAAGAATCTGAATTGGGTTTGAAAATTTGCTTGATTCAGATGGGAATGTAAAATCTTCTCCTATACATTCCAGCCTTAGTATATAAGTAGGTAAGGTTTGTTGAGAATGGTTGCTTCAGGGAGAACATTAAAGGGGATGTCCTGAGTCATTGCAAGGTTGAGTGTTCATACTGATTATGAAGCCTTATAGTATTTCATTTGTCAAGGTCCATGACTGCTTATCTGTTTAGAGTTTTTTTTGGAGGTATTCCACTGATAAGAATTATCACTGCATTTCCACTAAATAATCCTATTTTTTTCTTTTCTTTTTCACTCAGGTGTGAGGAAATCGTTGATTTATAGTTCACTGAAAGTGCAAAAAATGTGGATCGGATGGAAAAAGACGACTTCCTAATGTTGTTTGCTTTTGTAAATGTTGTGTATAGTTGAATAAAGTGTCTGATCTTTTTGTCAGAACAGCATTAATTATTTTTACCTACTATTTAATTTCTTTGGAAACCTTGGGACAAATAGGAAAGGATTACATACATGTGGTTTGGAGCAGTTCTATGACAAGTAGATTATTCTGTTCAGATAGATGTTCAGCTGTGTGGATTCAGTTTTCATTAGGACTTGAATTGACATGTTTTCTAGGCTCATTAGTGTCAGAGATGTCTGAAGTGGCTCACATTTGTGTGGAGTATTTGGCCCCTGGATGATAGGTTTAGGAAGCTTTCCTTCTCTGCTTGTCTTTGCATTATCTATCCGGCTTCCACACATTTGGTTTTTTCCAATCAGAATTCTAAAGTGTTAAATTGAAGTTACTGAGGTGAAGCTTTTATTTTTGATAGCCTTTAAAATGACTGGTAATCACAGTCTCATGTGCTACCATCTTTGGGCCTCATAGCAGTGATAGTCAAGTTCTATTTTGTTTTCTCCTTTTGAGCCATGTATCTTCTCTTCTCATATATAAGTTGTTAGAAACATGGTGCTAGGCTAGAAATCTAGGGGAGCTGTGTCTCTAAAGCCAATGTGTCACCAATTCTGTCCTTTGTTCCTCTGATTTATCCATCATCTTTGTCCCAGATTCTCCATCCCTGCTGCCAGTACCAGGATAAAGGTTCTTCTAATCTCATCACCAGTCCTTTCTCACCTCCCTGTTGCCCCTCTTCTTCAGTTCATCCGGATCAGTCTCAAATCAGTGGCTTTGTCCTGGGATTCTGCCTTCCGAAGCTAGATGAGAGCTCCTTTTTAAATCATCTTGACAAGTTCTCCATCTCTCTAGTCCCATCTTTCTCTGTATTTCCCTCTTGTATTCCCTAGCATACTACTTAAAGCAAGTACCTAATAGATCTTTCTTAAGTAAGGACCATGATTTCATTGAAGCAGGTATTTCAAGAGATCCAGATTTTGATGTCCTTCCTCACATCAACAAATGATTTCATGTTGCTGTGCCCCAAAATCCTTGTCACCTGCTGGCCAACTTTGTGATCAGTTTCTCTGAACAAAACTGGTCCTCATGAGACAGATGCAGAATCATCACTGGACCCTTCAAAGCCATCTCCAGAATCACCATATGATGGTGAAATTTTGGAAAGAAGTTCAATAATTAGAGTACAGCATTTTAAATCCTCCAGACCATTTAGTCTGCTGTCATTTTCTAGGCAAAGAGAATCAGGCCCAGAAATTGATTTTCTAAGCACATGTGACTGTAGTTATTGAGAGAGTTTGAACTTGAACCCAGGGATCCTGACTCTTAGGTTTGTACTTCTTTCATTTCATGATACTTTCCAAATATCATTCAACTTATTAAGTACCTGTGTTTAACAATTCCCAAGACATTTTAGGTGTTGCTGTAATCAGTTGCTATTGGATCAGGAAACGGACGGGAGTCAGTGATTAAAAATGACCACCCAAGCAAATTGATTAAATAGCCTGATTTACAATAAAGAGTTGTTCTTTTCCCCAATATATTAGCAGAAAGCAGAGGGCTACAGTGTTCGGAAGTGATGTTTTAAAATATATCTCTTTTAAAAGAAAGCATTCGTCTTGGAATTTGAATATTGGCTCTGCTATCTACCAGCTGTGATGGGTTAAAAAATCCTGTCACTTATCTGATCCACACTAAGGGATTGTGGGAAAAGTGTACATTTGAAGGTCTCATCATTGTGAAGTTTTATTGCTGTTTTATAGAGAACTTCTAACTTAGCTGTATTTTTTAGTATCACTTTCCATCCTTTCTTTTAAGTAGTGGGTAGGGGAACAGGAAAAGGCCTGTAGGATTGATTGAAGACTGTACACTTCATTTATAACTGATACTTCTACTATAGATTTTGATCAGGGGTGATGGATGAGCCATAGCCTCCCTGTGGAATCGTGTAAATTCTGGTCCTCTGAACTTACTCCTAGTCACGCATGTGTAGTTAGAATATCACTAGTCAAAGATCTCTATTGAAGCTCCACAGATATCACTCTTGGGTAACTCATTCCCCTCTCTGAATCTGCCCAAACTGGGCTAATAATTGCCCAATCTACTTTATCATGAACTTACATGAATTTATTTAAATTCTTCGTAGATTTTAGAGTAGCCTCTATAACTGTAGCACAGAAGGGGCAAACACCCTGACCACATGCAGCCCACACTACAACAGTCCTAAGTGTGTCCAAATCAAATTAAAATTTAATTGGGAAATATTTAACAAAATAAAAATAACAAAACATGAATAAATAGTACAACTTAAAACAAAAAGCAACATGCAGCCAACAGGGATCATAGGTGGGTATAAATGACCTCTCTCCATTTGAGCTTGACTGGTGCAACAAAATATAAAATGGCAATCATTGCTGGGAATTCTTTTGTGCCATTCATGGAAATGGATACTATTGTCTAACAAGTCTGTCCATTTGTAGGTTTTACATGAAAATCTCTACCTTTTTGGATTTGTTTCATTTTGCATTTTTACCCAGCAGCTCTCTGAAGGCAGGTCTTGACTTTTATCAAAAAAAAATTCCCTACATTCTCATGTTGCTAATTTATTTCCTCTTCATTACAGGGAAAGAGATGATCAATACAACAGAATCTCTAGGAATAGTAAACTTGAAGACAATGTGCTAGAAATGCCAGCTAATTATGTGTTCTTGGGCAAGCCTCAGTTTCCTTATCTGTAATGGGTGGAGAGGGAGGGATGATTTGAACAAGACAAACTTTTAAATTCTTTTTTAGCTCTGAAATCTGATGCATGCATGATTTCAGGCAACTAGGGAAGTTTTTTAAAAGACCATTTTGAACTGACAAAATGTATTTTGACTTTGGGGTAGCTCAGTGATTCTGGTTAGAGCTCTGGACCTACAGCAAGAACACTTATCTTCATGAGTTCAAATCCAGCTCATACATTTACTAGCTGTGTGACCCTGAACAAGTCATTTAATCCCCTGTTTGCCTCAGCTTCTTGTCTATAAAATACACTGGAGAAGAAAATGGCAAACCACACCAGTATCTTTGCCAAGAAAACCCAAATGGGGTCACAAAGAATCAGATTTGACTGAAAAATGAAAAAATGTTTCAGCAACTTCCAATTTTAGCTGATAGCCCAGACTTGACAAGAGAGTTGCTCTCTTGGAAAATGGGAATGTACTGCTGTTGGTTCCACAATTGACTAAAGTGTATGATGGACATTTTAATGAGTATGGGTGTATTTGAACATAGGTCAATCTGTGGCTCCTGCTGGTGACACCATACTTAAAGCTATTAAGGGAACTGGTGTGAAACTGGATTACTTTGATTTTAACTATCTATTCAGAAACCAACAAGTCCATCTTAGTTTGTAGGATATCTCTTGGTTTGAAATTAACTTGCATCGTGGATAAGTGTTTTATGTTTTAATAATGTCAATGATGCACATCATTCATTGATATTTTATAAATATTTTAAGACCAGAGCAAATCATTTTACTAGGAAAAAACTCGTGGAAAGGACTTGAAGAGTTTTCTAGTCTTAATTTTACAGAAAAGAAAACTCAAGACCCAGAGTAAAAGTGATTTGCATGAGCCACATGCAAGGTCACAAAGCAGCAAAATAGAATTTGTGGAAATGGATTGGTTAATAACTAGTAACCACCTTGATTTGCTCAAGTTCCCTTAATATCCAGAAGAGGCCAGGCTGACCTGGGAATCAGAATCAGCCAAGCAAGAGACAAACAGTCTTAAACTGGGCACAACTCCTCAAGAAGTATTCACATGTTGAACCCAGAACTCTCCCTGCTATGCTATAAAACCAAAACCTGGCTCATGTCAACACCCCGGTCTGAAAAACAGCCCAGCCCAGAGATAACCTGATCAGACAACTAATGCCTCTCTCCCCCTTCCCTGACTTGGATTTTTGCCTTTATAACCCCCGATGCCTACATCCATCCCAAACTCAGTTTTTGACTGGCTCCCATGCTACATGTCTTGTCTGTTAGTTTAGAGAGGAATAAGAAGCCTGCTGACAATCTAATAACTGTCTTTCTTAGACCCAACTCAGAACGTTGACAAATTAGAACCCAGTTCTCCTGTCAGCCAAGAGAGAGCCAATTGCTGGTTAAGGACCATGCAGCTTCCCATTTCTCCTCAACAAAGTCCTGTGGTCTGAAAAACTTTGTTTTGCCTGGGTCCAGGCTTCTGCAGATCCATTTTATCTCTTTTTCTCTACCTTTTTAAGTGCCCAACCTCATCCCTGGAGGCCATGGAGCTTCACACGAATTATCTTCCTTTTGGTAGAAGTCCAATAATGAATGAGCCATGACTCACCGAGGGCTACGTGTGACTAATTCTTGTTCAGATTAAAGGTACACCTTCCCACAGTAGGTTACTTCATTGCCTGCCCCCCTAGAAACACACACACACACACACACACACACACACACTCACATATACATGCAAATTGCTCTATTTGGAGATGGGAGGAGGAAGAAGATCAGTAAGTAATACATGAAACTCTACAAAATCAGAACTCGAAAAATTGTGCTGAATTAAACCTTTGCTCCTTAGAACTGTAACTAAGTCAAGAAAGCTGGTTCTAAAGGTTGGTGGCTGCCTGAGTTTGAGAGTAAAATGCTTAGTGTGGGGAGAGAACAAGCAGGTTCAGACAGGGAGAGGTGTCTACACTTGTCAAGTTCAAGCATCTCAAAGCAGTCTCTCCGACACTGAAGGGAAAGGGCTCTGAACCCCGGATTTGGAGAGCTTGCTGAAGCATTGAGGGAAGGAGAATCAAAGAAGGACCATTTCAGACAATTTATTTGTAAAATTAGACTAGAAAACTCTTCAGGTCCTTTCTATGAGTTTTATTCTAATGATTTGTTCTGGTCTTAAAATATTGGTAAAGGAAAGATCTTAAAGGTCATCTTGGCATGGCCTTAGCATGGGCAGCTAGTACATGGAGCACCTGTTCAGGAAGGCTCATTTTTAGGAATTCAAATCCAGCCTCAGATACTTCCTAGTTTGTAGTTATGATTAGTTTTAAGACATATTTAACTATTTGCCTCATCTGTAAAATGAACTGGAGAAAGAAATGGCAATCCCTTCCAGTATCCCTGCCAAGAAAACTCCAAATAGGGTCATGAAGAAAAACAACTGAACAACCACCATGGTGAGATAGAAAATGCTGGATTAAGAGAAAGGCACTAAATTCAGATCTCACCTCTGCTACTGATTATTGTTATAGATATTGGGGAAGTAAATCTCTCCACCTCTCTGAACCTCTGCCTCCTCATCTGCCCAGGGTCACACAGCCAGCTTAAATCTGAGGCAGGTCTCCTTAACTCTGACATCGTCCCTCTTTCCAATGGTCTATACCTGTAACATTTCTGGATTTTCACAGAAGGAATGACTGATTAATGGTGGAAATTTCAGACCCAGTAGGAGAAGCTTGTATGACAGGCCACTGGGTGAGAGATTTGGGATTTTGTGGGACAACAGGGACCTTATGGCTGCTTTGTCCATTGCTTTGTAAGGCTGGCGTGAATTTGAGGAAAATTATGGCCTGAATTTTGTTCTTGCTAAAGGCAAAGATTAACTGGAATATTTAAGCAATCTTCTGGCTAACAAGCCTGTTACCACATCCTTAGAGGTCTGGCTGGGATGTACATCACGGCATTGGGAGTCTAATGAAGCTTAAAAGAGTTCAAGAACTGGAAGCTATGTTAAAGTTTTTAATCAAGGATTGCTTTCCTGTCTACAGAAGGATTTCCTTGGGATCTTGGGATAGGACTTAGTTTGCATAATTAATGCAAACTCCAGGAAATAATATCAGAGGACTTTGTTTCTCCTGTATCCAATTGCATGCAATTAGACATTTCTTAGATGATTTCTAAGTGTAGAGCACTATGCTAGATTAATGCACAAAATGGGATTCCTCACCAACAGGGAGCTTACTACCCAATAGGGGAGTCATAACATCAGGTAATGGTTTCAGATGGAGTAAAAATATTGGGGAAGTAGTGCAGAGGACACTGTACCTTAATACAATGAAACTGAAAGGGGGGGGCAACCCATCTTCCAGAGAGATCAGCCCAAGTTCTTGTGGAAGCTGGGAAATGGGAAGCAAATCCCAGAAGAAGAATATCAAAGTGACAGGATTCAGGAAGTGGAAGCAAAAAACCAGGGCCATGGGCACAAAACCACAAGATAGGGGTATAGGGAGAGTGGATATCAGACTGCTTTGGAGAAAAATCATACTCCACTAAATATCAGCACTCTGGAGCAAAGTCTCATCTACTTAGCCCTAGTTAAAGCTCTGCATAACACATGCACAATTATAATGCTAATCAATTACTTATCCACTCAAGTGTTTTTTCTTGTGATTTTCCCTTTTTGTTTTGATTTTTCTTTCACAACTAATTCCTACCAATGTAGGAATATGTTTAACATGATTGTACATATATAACCTATATCAGATTGGTGGTTGTCTTGGGGAGGGGGGTGAAAGGAAGGAGGGAGAAAAAATGGAAATAAAAATCTTATAAAAGTAAATGTCAAAAATGATTTTTTTAAAAGAAAAATAAAAAGAGACTAAAATGTCTATTCGGACAATTAACTAGGTGATGCATTGGATAGAGCATTGGGCTTGAAATTAGGGATCTGGTCTCAGATACCAAATCTTAGCTCTACTATTTACTATCTTTGGGATCTTAATCAAATCACTTAATTTTGGTGAGTCTCAGTTTCCTTATTTATAAAATCATTTAGAGCTAAAAGGGACTTCTGAATATATGATTCTGTGATATTGTAAAGTATCAACTCTTCTTCTGAAGGAAGAAAAACCTTCAGCAGGGTAGGAAGGAAGCAATAGGAAGAGGGAAGCAGGTTTGGGGAGGTAGAGGATGAAATCTCAAATTTCACCATTGAATGACTCTTGATTTTACAAGATTTTCTCCAAGCAGTGGCTGAAATCATGTTATAGTTTTTGCAGCTCCTCCAATCCTTAGAGGCTCATATTGTTGAGTCTTTATAGTCTGTTGGTCTAAGTTTATTACTTGATTTTGTGTCTTGTAGCATGATTCCTTGAGCTCAACCCTGGCAACAAATGTCAACTTTCTGAATTGGGTTTAAGAGAGATTGTTAGTGGGTTTTTTAGACCCCTAAGCAGACAGACAAGACATGGAGCATGGGAGCAACTTCAAAAACTGAACTCAGGCTGGTTTTAGATATTATAAAGAAAAATCATAGGTCTAGGGGATGGGGAGGCAATCAAGTAGTGATCTTATCAGGTTATCCTTGAGCAGGGCTAATTTTCAAAACGGGGAGTTGATGTGAGCCAATCTGAATTGCTTCTGTGGTATGGAGGAGAAGTTTCAGGTTCAGCACTCGAATACTGCAAGGAATTTCTGATACTGAATACTTGTAAGGAATTTCTGATATACCCAACTTAAAGATTGTTTAGTTTGTCTCCTGCTCGACTGATTCTGATTCTCCGGTCAATTTTGCTTCTTCTGGATAGTAAAGGAGCTTGAGCAAATCAGGCAGTTTAGTGATGTCATTAGCCATTTCATTTTCACACAAGATAGCAGGATTCATGTCTCACAGAATCAGGGGGATAGGACTGGAATTGACCTATTTACATGTGAGGAAACCGGGACTCAGAGGTTAGATTAATATGTCTACTTTCACACTGATTACAAAAACTGGGAGTTGAACCCAAGTCTTTGATTTTGCCTCTTTGGCCTTGTGCAAAATTGTGAGGTTAACCAGGGATTTGCTCAATGCTGAGCTTCCTTTTTCTGTACCTTTTATCTACTCTTCTGTGTCCAAGTGTTCAGTGCTTTTATTGTCTCTCCTTCATCTTCTACTCTCTATAAAAATGTCATTTAATTTCAGGTCTCCTTTCTCTGAAGTTTGTGTCTAGGGAGTGAGTCTCATGCAGCCAGCCTTGTGCCTAGTATGTTTGGGCATTTGCAAGTCTCCCCCCAAATTTTTATCCTATTCAAGTAACAATAATACCTGAAATCCTGTCATCATGTTGATTTCTTTGGGTTATCTTCCTGATTTTTAAGATGCTATATATATGGGATGATATATAGCAGTCCTTGATAATTCTTTATGAATGAGTCTATCAGTTACTTTCTTCCCTAAAGAAAGGGGTAGCTGTAAGGGCAAAGAGAAGAAAACAGGGCAAATGATAAGGTATAGAAATAAAAGCATGCTAACAACAATCTAAGATAAATCCTATCTCAATCAGACTTTTTTTGTTAGTTCAAATAAAATATTTATTTAAAAAAGAGTTCTACTTAGCTTACCAAACAAGAGATAGTTGTTTAATTTGAGCCTGAGAGTCAGAAATCAATCAATAGGTATGCATTAAGCACCTAGTAGGTGTTGGGGACTGTGCTAGGTGCTAGGAATACAAAGGCAAAATATGAAACTATCCCTTCTCTCAATGTTTACTTTCTTTGGGAGAGACAACATGTACATGTGGAAGAATGTTCCCCTTTCAGACTTATAAATTTCTAGGATGAAGGGGTAGATAACAGAGATGATGATATTTAAGGGTGATTTCCATTCAGACAATGTTTACACCTTGTAAAAAGTGAGCTTCTTTCATATATGAGAGGGTCATTTTGCACCTTGTAAAGGTTATAAAACTTTGAGTAAACTTACTTGTGCCTCATAAAGGATGAGAGGGTTTGAACAGTTCCTTTGCATATGAAAAGACCAGGAAAACATCTGAGAAACCTAGGAGAGAGACTATGACCTTGCCCCTTGGGCACAGACTGGTTCAGTGCTTTTTTTCCCAGACACTCAAACTACATAAACCAACTGGAGAGCTTTAATGTTTTAAAAACTGAGGAACCTTCTACCCCAAAGCTCTTTGGTAATTATTGGTCAAATGGGTATTGCCTTTTTATGACTTAGTCCACAGAGAAAATGCTTTGGGCAATGTGCAAGAGAGTCACCATAAATTAGGGGGAGGTTTCCCATTGGGCAAAATAGCCTTGTACCAAGAAGAGGAATGAAAGGGAAAAACCAAACCTTTCCTTCTCTGACTTTCTCAGTGAGAAGGAATAAGTAATAAGAGCTAAAAGATAAAGGAACAGAACTAGTTGGGAAGGTTCTTATAAGTCCTGAAGCGGATGATGTTGGGAACCTCATCTGGGAGGAGTAAATTCAGAGGATTAAAGCATTCTATTAAAATGCTGTACTCTGTGAGAAGCAAGTTTAACCTGACAGGAAAGTAACATGCATGGTCATGTGTATCCCCTACGTCGGCATCTAACTAGAATTCTATCGTATGTGCCCCCCTATAAATAGTGTATGCATTTGTAGGAGAATGTACACTGGTTATGGGGAAAATATGTAGCTACTGCTCTCATTTCAGTAAATGCTTTTATTTTAAACTATTTCTACCAGTCAATTCTTTTTTCCCCTGAGGCAATTGGAGTTAAGTGACTTGCCCAGGGTCACACAGCTAGGAAGTGTTAAGTGTCTGAGACCAGATTTGAACTCGGGTCCTCCTGACTTCAGGGCTGGTGCTCTATCCACTGCTCCAACTAGCTGCCCCTACCAATTAATTCTCAAAGTTAAATTCTCCTACCAGAGAATCAAAGATAGGAACTGACCTCTGGGACCCAATTCAATTGTATGAGTTTGGGAAATAGTCCAGAGGGAATGTTACACATATATAAGCATGGCAGTAGCAAAGTGGTATCCTGAAGACTTGAATTCAAGTCCGACCTCAGAAACATCCTACCTGTGCAAGTCACTTGACCTCTGTTTACCTATGAATCAGCGAGCCAGTGAAGAAGGAAATGGCATACCACTCCAGCATCTTTGCCAAGAAAACGCCATAGACAGAGGTCCATGGTTTCAGAAAGGATTGGACATGATTGAATGGATGAACAACAACCCATATATAACCTAGTTTGGTAATCACCTCTCTACCTGCCTTAGCCCTTCTTCCTCATTCATTTTTATTCTGGGTTCTAAGGTATTCAAGGGACATAGTTTGATTTTTTTTTCATTCATTTACTAAAATTTTCACCTTTCATTAATTGATAGCTATGGTCCCCACTATTATTGATTAAATATTATTCAAAAATAATAGCTAACATTTACTACTATGAGCTAGGCACTATACTAAGTGCTTTACAAACATCTCATGTGATCCTCTCAACAACCTGGGGTGGGTTTGAAGGTTCCAGTGGAGGTGAAGTTGGTGCTATTATTATCTCTCCCATTTTGTAATTGAGGAAAATGAGGCAAATAGAAATTAAGTGACTTGCCCCAAATCACTCAGCTAGCCACTGTCTGAGGCCAATTTTGAACTCAGGTCTTCCTAACTCCAGATCCAGCACTCTATCCACTGCAGCCACTTAGCTATGGATTAAATATGTATTAAACAAACTGAAGAGACTTCCCCCTTATTTTTTGCTCATTTTTCCTCTATCTAACTTCCTAATCTCCTAAGCATAAATAAATATTAAGGTTTCTATTTTGTTCATCAGTAGCTTAACAAGCCATTAGAAAAAGATAAACAATGATTTTTACAGTGTATCAGCTGTGAGAATAATAGACTTTTTATGATTTAGTCCACAGAGATAATGCTTTGGGAAATGTGGCAGGAGAGTCACCATAAATTAGGGGGAAGTTTCCCATCGGGCAAAATAGCCTTGTACCAAGAAGAAGAATGAAAAGGAAAGACCAAACCTTTCCTCCTCTGACTTCCTTGGTAAAAAGGAATAAGTAGTAAGAGCCAGAGGATAAAGGAACAGAACTTTATTGACTTCTCCTTAATTCTAGAAACATAGTCCCTCCATTCAGTTCTCCTTGCATACTAATTAAAATCTTTCTCAAGCATTTTCTTCATATTTCTTCTCAAGATAACAATTCTCTCAGTTCTCTCAAGAAATATTTTCTTGGACAGCTACGTGGTGAAGTGGATAGAGCACCAGTCCTAAAGTCAGGAGGACCTGAGTTCAAATCTGGTCTCAGATACTTAACACTTCCTAGCTATGTGACCTTGAGCAAGTCATTTAACCCCAATTGCCTCAGCAAAAAAAAAAAAAAAAATTATTTTTGTCCCTTGTTTCTGTCCTCTCATTTGGTTTTTCTTCAGCCATCACAATTAGATTTCAGAATCACAAATACAACTGTCATCTACCAAAATTCCATCACTTCTTTAGAATGATGAAAACCATAGACTTTATGGGAAAGGATATTGAAGATGATGCTCCATTAGTATATACTAAACAAGAAACATATAGGGTATATACTATTAAATAACAAACTTGAGGTTGTAGGTATAAGGAAATGTTTCACATTGAAACATGAAGAGTTAGCCATGACTGAAAAGTGACTGAACAATAATTATATGGAAGATGAGCTGGAGGAGGAAAAGACACTTAGTTATGGAGACTACTTAGGAGTCTACTGCAGTAGTCTAGGCAAGAGATGATGAGATCCTGTATTTGAGTGGTGTCTATTGGAATAGAGAGAAGGGAACAGATATGAAAATAGAAATATCAAGATTTGTCAACTGATTAGAAATATGAGGGGAGAAAGCAAGAATTTGAGACTGAAAGAATAGTGGTATCATCTGTAGAAATAGGGAAACTTGAAAAAAGAGTTGATTTGGAGGAAGGGAAAGATGATCAGTTCTGTTTGGGATATTTTGGGTTTGAGATGTTTCCTGGCTATACAGTCTGAATAGGCAGTTGGTAATGTAGGAGCTCTCCTGAAACTCTGGAGAGAGAAATGGCAGGTATCCATGCTGTGGATAAAGCCCTGGACCTGGAATTAGGAAGACCTGAATTCAAATCCAGCCTCAGATACACAGTATGACTCTGGGCAAATCACTTATAACTTCTGTTTGCCTTAGTTTTCTCATCTGTAAAATGTAGATAATAATAGCACTTACTTGCCAGGATTGTTGTGAGGATAAAATGAGATTATATTTGTAAAACATTTAGTACAATGCCTGGCATATAGTAAGTGCCATATAAATGTTAACTATTATTATTGTCTTTAAGTTATCTGTATAACTCTTCTTATTTAATATTTTATTTTTTCCTAATTACAGGTAAAAAAAACTTTTTTCCTTCAAATTTGGAGTTCCAAATCCTCTCCCTCCCTCCTTTCTTTGTTGAGAAAGCAAACAACTTGACAGAGGTCATACATGTGTAGCCATGCAAAACAAATTTCCATGTAAGTCATTCTGGGGGGGGAGAACAAGAAAAATAAAGAAGTAAAGAAAAAGTACCTTTGATCTACATTCAAGTCCCACTAGTTCTTTCTCTGAAGATGAACAACACCTTTCATTATAAGCTCTACACTTCTGTAGAATTTTGTAATCATACAATATTGCTGTTATTGTGTACAGTGTTTCCTTGGCTCTGCTCCTTTCACTTTGCATCAGTTTATTTAAGTCTTTCCATGTTTTTTTTTCCTAAAACTATCCTGTTCACTATTTATTATAATACAATAGTATTACATACATCACCATCATATACCTTAACTTATTCAGCCATTCCTCAATGAATGGGCATCCCCTCAGTTTCCAATTCTTTGCCACCACTAAAAGAACTGCTATAAATATTTTTGTACGCATAGGTCCTTTTCCTTTTTTTTAATTTTTAAAATTTTATCTCTTTGGGATACAGATCTGATAGGGAGAGTTCTTGGTCAAAGGTGAATGGTCCTCTAGCTCTTTGTGCACAGCTCCAAATAGCTCACCAGAATGGCTGAATCAATACACAATGTCACCAACGGTTATAAAAGTTTTTATAACTTTTGACTCAAAGCCATTTTGTAGAAGACTTCTCATTGGTAGAGATTGAATATCTGAATAAAGGTTGAAGGTATGAAGAGGTTGAAAGAGAAGAGAGATCCTGGCTTTCAACTTGGAAAGAAAGGTTCTTTCTGCTTAGAGATGCCTGAAGGTTGGAAAGGCTCTAGGAAGAGCCTGGAGTGAATTCCTTGCAGTCTCTAGCATAGCAAGTTCTGAAATAGGGACACAGTTAAGGCACCAAAAAAGCAATCAGAGAAATAGTGACACTCAAACCTAGGGAGAAGAAAGTATTCAGAAAGAGAAGGTGATCATGAAGTATCAAAGGCTGCAGAGAGGTCAAGAAGGATTGCTTTCTACTTCTGACAGCTCTGTGACTGGGGATAAGTCACTTGACTTATCTCAGTGCTCTAAGGCTATTTACTTTCTAAGAATACAAATTGTAGGACAGGTGGTAATCTGCAGTGGTGAATGGAATTTCCTCATCAGGACTTCCCTACACGCATGAAGACAAATCGGTACATCTGTTTTGAGGCCATCTTATTTCACAGGAGCAGAAATTCTAGAGTTGTTGAGGAAATTTAGAAACCTTCAAGTTCAATTATCTCACTTCAAAGTAGGGAAAACTGAGACCTGGGGCAGTTACACAATTTCCCTAATGCCTTCTGGGCTTCCTAATATGTTCTTTGTAATTTTCACTTTCCCAACCCTCCCCCTACTTTATTTCCAACTGTTAAAAAACCTTTCCAAGGAACTGTGAGCATGCAAATAAGGGTTCTTTAAAAGGGGTCGGTTGTTTTGCATTTATTTTCAAATCTTCCCCTAAGACCTCTACTTGCAGGTGACTGGGTGCTGCTATCAAAACCCTCCCAGCTGGCCAGCCAAATCTGCCCACTTTGCTCCTGCTATGGGGCTTGCAATTAACCAGAGCTGTACAAAAGCGTCTATTGTTCCTTCTCTGCCATGAAAGTTGAGGCGGAGGAGGGGCTGGACAATAAATTCATTAAGCCGGCATTCTGGCTTTTTTTTTTTTTTTAATTTTAATGAAAAGCCATAGACACCATGGAATACAGAAGGAGTGAACCTGACTTGAAGGTTTAAATCCTGAGGTCCAAGTTGAGCTGTCTACTTATCTGGGATCTGCTTATCCTGGATTTCTATAAAATAAGTTAGAGAAAACGCTTCAGATTCACAAGTTTAACACAAAACTCACCCACATTTATTCATTACAATTCTAGGACACCTCAAATGTAGTAATCTCTGGGTATTTCATGTTGAACATGCCCTGTGCCACTGAGGGGTGACTAGGGTGTGCTATTTCCTTAAAGGACTTTCTAGGAGATTTTCTGAGAGCAGTGACAGAGTAGAGTGTGCAGGAGACTGTCTTTCCTGAGACATTATTTCTAACAGTGTCAGTTAAACATACTCTAATTTATATCATAAAATAAAAAGCCTTCTCACCATTTTTTCCCATAAAAATTACATCTTCCAAGAGGGAAGATGTTTTATTACTTGTGCTACCTTACAGCTATCAGATTTTTTTTTTAAAGATGCAGGATTTAAATCAGCAAAGGAATCATGTGGAATGGGGAAAAGAAATAATTTTTTTTAAATCATGAATTATATCTAAAAGCCACCAAATTGAGAACCCATCCTGAGGGTTTTCCCCTCCCCCCCCAATGTTCTTACTGCTATCATTTGGTTTTATGTCAATTTTATTTCTGAATATATCCTTCCCTACCCATGGAGCAATCCCTTCTTTTTTTTTTTTATTAAAGTTTTTTATTTGCAAAACATATGCACAGGTAATTTTTCAACATTTCAACATTGCAAAGCTTTCTGTTACAAATTTTTCCCTCCTATCCCCCCACTCCCTCCTCTAGATGGCAGGAAGTCTAATACATGTTAATTATGTTAAAATACTTGACAAATTGAATATATGTATACATATTTATACAGTTATCTGGAGCAATCCCTTCTAACAAAAATATTAAGAAGACTTGGGAATGAAGCATTTTCAGCAAAAGTAATCAAAACATCACCCAAGTATAACAGAGTTTGAGCTGGTGGGAGTTGAACTCCCAAAGGTTTTCAGTGATTTGAGCCAGCTCAAACCTTGCCTGAAGAATTGTTATAGTACTCTGACAGTATATGCTGTGCTCTATATCCATATTTCCCCATCTCTGCCTACAAAGGAGGGAGGTACATTATTTTCATCTCTTTCTGGGATTCACCATGTATTTTTGACAGATGTTTTGTCTTCTGATTGCTCCCTCCAGCTGACAATGAGAGAAATCTGTCTGGGTATCATAGCATGTGGAAGAGCAGCCAGTCGCTTACTTTAGGGAGGCAGTTCAGGTGGGACTAGTCACCAGTGAGGGGGGTCATTAGGCTTTGAAAACGCTCTGATTTTCTCTGATGGTTTTCCTTTGATCTGTGATTGGTTGGTGTCAGAACAGGATGTAGGCTGGTTGCCTCTAAGTAATCCTGCTTTGGGGGAGGGCAGACAATTGCATACATTACAGAGAAGAGAGCAAGCTTTGTCTTGAAACCTCCCTAGTGAATTGGCTGGAGGAAAGAAAAAAAAAAAAGCTTTCCTTGATGGGAGGAACTCGTCAGTCCAGAATGACTACATTTGATGTGTCCTAGGATTGTAATGAATAAACGTGGGTGAGTTTTGTATTAAACTTGTGAATCTGAAGAGTTTTCTTTAACTTATTTTACAGAAATCCAGGATAAGCAGGCCTAGGAGGAAGATTTTACCTCTTCATCCCAATCAGCTGGAAATTTTATCAATTTAACTTGCATTAAATTGCATTTATATGGTAGATGTTGGGTGTTGAGTTCAAACCAAGCATGTGCCAGTTTGCACCTGGGAAATATTAATGGTTGCTGATCAAATGGACTGAGTTCCTTAATCTCACCCATGACAAAAATGATAGGAAAGTATTAAGATGAGGCAATACAAAATCACATATTCCCCAACACCAAGAGCAAAATTTGGAATGAAAGTTTAATTTACTACTTCTGAATGATTTAAAATAGACATTATCCGGATTCAGTTCTAGTGAAGTTATTTTTTAAAAGCAGCCCCTGCTGTCAGTTTCTATCTATTACCAATTTTTTTTTTTCAGCGAGCCTAATTCCTTTGAGAGGTATAAAGCACATGACATCATGGTGACATATCCTGTAACTCATCAACTTCGTTTTGATAGCTGTTAGAAGCTGTTCTTGGTCTCTGATGTTTTCATCTTTGCATAGTTTATGATTCTGTTAATTCCCAAGGGGTGGGTGACAAACTTGTCTCATTGCTCTTTTTAACACTTCATGTCACTTTCTGAAGGAGAAAGAAAAAAATTTTCCATTATTTATTGCTGTGCCCTGGAAGAGGGGTTTCCTTTCTCTTTGAACTCTGGCTTATGAATCCCAGCTGCCCCAAAATTTTCTTTGATTCTTTTCTTCAGTGAAGGAGAGAAGATAAAGGACAATGCTGGGTACACACTGTACAGGTGCCCGACCAAAGAGTACAGTGCATATCTCTATTTGTAGCTCACGACCCAGAACTTCAGCTTTGAGTTTAGACAAACCAAGTTCATTCAATGGAAGACTTCTCACAAACTGTTCTCTTTAGTTTGTTTGCACGCATCCCGTTGGACCATATGAGAAAAAAAAAAGACAAAGTGAAAAACAAAAGAACATTGAATCAAAACAATATGGCTAAGTATGTTGAAGCCACTGAAATGACATTAAGCAAGAGCATTTTGATCCCTTATGGCAAATAAATGTCCTTCATCCAGAGATATCCTAGAAGATCTCCTCTCACTTAATTCCCCATCCTCTTCTGGGTTCCCATTATAAGAGGAAAAGGGCATAGTCCATAAAACTGACAGCACTTCCTATTCCATTTCATCTGAGTTATCTGGGGGCACCGGCTATTACTTCCAATGGAGCCATTTAATCCCCTTGCCTCTTGACTCAGGCCCTTATACTGCAGTCATGCTGATCTATTATTCTTTCACAGCTCTCTCCCTGAAACTCTGTCTGACCCTTTAAACATTCATGTACTCAAAGCACACTTAACCAAGTCAGAATTTGGACTGATTGTTAACACCTGCAGTCAAGTGCAAGTCAGACTTATAGGAGTAGGAGTATGTACTTATGTAGTTCAAAGCTAACACAGGGGATTCATGCAGGGACATGCTTCCCTATACATCTTTGATATGACTAGACTAATAAGTGACAGGATAGGGCATTTCACAAAGTGCTACTCTGATAAACTGGATTATAATTGACGAGAATTGCCTATTTCACAAGGAGAAAAGTCTAAATTAGTTTCAATTTCAAAGTGTTGAGAATTTTAAGGATGAGAAATACCTAAAAGTGATTCTCTAACTCTGCAGCAGATATATAAGAGATGCTTTCCTTATTTGTCTGCAAGGTCAACAGGTGCTTTCCTTGTTTGTCTGCAATCTTGAATGGATGCTCCAATGAGGATTATAGACTGAGTGGATTGTTTTTGGCCCAGGGAAGGGGGAGTCACAGAAACCATATTAGTGTATTATCACAAGGTGAAATGCAATGAGTCCCTATTAAGCTACTTTGGGGATTGCTGGCTTAAAGAAGAGGATTGTACTAAGAAGTAGTGTTAGTAAGATAAATTTAGGGCTTTAGAAACCACTCAGAACCTTTATTTGGCTTTAAGTCCTCTTGTTCCATTAACTCATTCTCCAGGGTTAGAAAAGGAATTGGAAACTGAGTCCTGAAAGGCAGACACTCATTCTTGCTACACAAAAGAAAGCAAGCAAATGTGATTATATAAAGGTACAAGCTTATGTGGGGTTTTCTAAACTCTGGAAAATGAAAGCTATAAATGGAATCAATCCAAGGATAAATCCCATTCCAGTCCTTTGACTTTATCCCAATTTAGCTCCTCTTAGTGACAGCACAGAAATAATCAACCAAAACCAGTAATAGGAGTAGATGAGATGGGCACGTGGCTGCCTTGGACAGGGACATTGGACAGGGCATGAGTATGGCACAAGGAGAGGTAGTTTTTAATATTCTTTTTATAAATGTATGTGTTTGCAATGCCAGCAGACTCTAGTCTCCATGATTTGCAAGAAGCTATTTTAGGATATGAAGTACACCTTTCCTACAAAGGTTTTAATAAGTGGTACTTTCAAGAGACCAGAACTTAACTTGTTTAGAGGATATGAACATCTGATTAGCACTTCCTTTTCACTTGACTTTTGTTTTTGAAGCAGTAAGGTTAAAGAGAAGAACAAAATCAAGTTATAGGTTATAGGGGCAGTAAAATGGTACAGAATTCAGAAGGACTTGAGTTCAAATGTGACCTCAGATACTTACTAGCTATGTGACCCTGGGTAAATCACTTAACCCCAAGTGCCTCTCCAGAAAAATTATTTAAAGGCTGGACAATGGTCTTTTCTAATTTATGGTTTTTCTTGAGTGGGATTCACAAGACACTCGGTGGAGGATGAAGGGTTATAGGAAGGAGAAGAATCATTGTATCATCAAATATCAGAATTGGAATGACCTTGTAGAGCATAATTATAGGATTTAGAGCTTTAAAGTCATCTAGTCCTCTACCTTTCATCCTAGTCCTACACCCCAAGATCCAGAGAGATAAAATTACTTGTCCAAGATAACACAGATAATGAGTCTTATAGATGGGACTGGAACCAAGACCTTTGTATTCCAAATCCAGGGGTCTCTCTGCTATACCACACATCTATCTGATGCTGTCACTTCATAAATGCGGAAATGGAAGTTCTGAGAACAGAAATGACTTGTCTTTAGCAAATAAATGACAGTAAGGAATAGAGCAGAAGTTGCCTGCCTCCCAAGCTACTGTTCTTTCCTGTATACCTTGCTGGGTTAGATAATTAAAAAAGCTTCTGAGGGCAATCTCTTTCCCTCCAGACTTTCTTTTGAACTTTCAAAAATAAATTAAATGCCAGTAATAGAAATGGTTTTGGGCTATGACTGCTATGTTCTCCATATGTTTCAGAGATATTATCTGTCATTTATTTAATGAATTTATTTATTCCTAAAGAAATAGGCTCTTAGTAAAATAAATCAGGGCAAAAAGCCACCTGCAATTATCCAATTATCATCAAAGGGTACACAAGCCTGTTGAAAGTATGGGTCCAATCAGCTGGAATATTTTTAAACTCCTGGCATTTCAATAGAAATATTAAGATCTGATGATTCTCAGGGACCCCTGATTAAACTACTGCAGCAGAAAACCTAATAAGCCACCATCACCTTAAAGCTAGAGTGAAATCATTCACCCATAGCAGGGGAAAAACAAAGTCAGAGGTCACATGAAACTAAAAAATTAGCCCTAGGACAACTAAGTGGTGTAGTGTATAGAGCACCAGCCCTGAAGTCAGGAAAACCTGAGTTCAAATCTGATCTCAGATACTTAACATTTCCTAACTGTGTGACCCTGGTCAAGTCACTTAACCTCAATTGCCTCAACAATAACAACAACAAAAAGAAATGGCCCTGGCCCTAGAACTAGAAGACTTGGATGCAATATTTATCACCCCTGTGGTCTTAGGCAAAGCCAACTAATATGGGACTCAGTTTCTTTATCTGTCTTCATGAACTTTACTTGTTTTGGGCAGGGGTTTTTGTTGTTTGTTTTGTTTTGTTTTTGGATGGTTGGAGAGGTTATCAGATAGAAAATTCAACTTTTCAAATTAAGACTAGGGACCATACAATTCCCAAAGACTTGTGATGAAAAGTGCCATCCACATCCAGGGAGAGAACTATGGAGACTGAATGTGGATCAAAATATAGTATCTTTACCTTTTTTTTTTTTTTTTGCTATTATTGTTGTTTGCTTTTTTTTTTCTTTTCTCGTGTTTTTTTCCTCTTGTTCTGATTATTCTTGCACAGCATGAAGAATATGGAAACATGCTTAGAAAAACTGCACATGGTTAACCTATATCAGAGTGATTGCTGTCTTGGGGAGAGGAGGGAAGAGAAGAGGGAGAAAAATTTGGAACACAAAGTGAATGTTGGAAACTATCTTTGCTTATATTTGTGAAAATAAAAAACTATTAAAATAAAAAAAAGACTAGGGACCATAAAGCTTTAGTCCATAATTGAAACTGACTATGATAGTTTAATAAATTCATGACACTAAATTGGGTAGTACTCCCCCAGTGGAAATTATAACTCTTCTATATCTTCTCATTCTGTGCTATTCTCAATGAGTTGGAATCCATTCAAGCTACAAAAACAATTCCTGCTCTCATAGAGCTTATATATTAATGAGGTGGAGAAGGAACTCAGCCAATAATTGTTTGTTAAGTGCCTACTTTGTCATAAGTGTTAAGGATGCAAACAAGGGCAAAAGACAATCTCTAGAGGTAATATTATGCAATGTGATGGTGGTCATCTTGTGGGTTAGTATATTGTGAGACAAATGCAACACACAGGCTGATCAGTGGCTGTCTTTCATACTACATAGTTGGACTTGTCACCTTTTTTCTAGTTGTCCATAGCCTTCCCAACTTTTTGCAAGCACATTGTCATTGGTAATATCCTGCTTTCTGTTGTCTACGGAATATCATCCACTTGGCTTCAGTGTGGATTGTGAGTAGAACAAGCAACCCCCCCCCCCTTAAAAGATATTTTCTAATTGTTCCCATCTTTTCCTTATGCTGTTACAAAGAAAGAAAAGACTGTTATAAATAGCTCAAGTATGAATAGTGGAGATCTGTGCTGATTATGGATCTGGTCTCTGTAGGTAGAATCTCTCATGGAAAAGGACAATAAGCCACAGAGGAAAAGAATGCTGCACTGGGATTCAGGAAGGATTGTGTACAAATCCCTCTGTTGATTGATTAAGTCATTTAGTCTCTCTCAACCTCATTTTCATTATTTGTAAAAATGAGAGTTGGACTCAGATGAGGGTTGGCATCTAAGGTATCCCTAAAAATGTAGTTTTTATCCTCTCATCTTAGGAGATAATGATATCTGTAGCACCCTATCTCACAGGGCTATTATAAGACTCAAATGAAATAATGTATTTGTTAAGCACTTTGAAGACTTTAAAGTATTATTTAAATGCCACTTGTTTTTATTGTTATGTATTATAATATATAGTTATATTGTATATTATTAGATTGTCTTCTCACTTATGTTATTATTGTTCTATATTGTTAGGTTTAACTTCCCCCTGTTATTGAAAAGGGCCTGCTTGATGAGTTAAAACATTTTTTATTAACACCATTTTTTAAAGTAAGGGAGGCTTATGTGCCCAGACTTGCACAAGAAAAGGAATAAATTATAATACTAACCTGTTAATGGGCTTGATCTTAGCAAAAGGCCTAGAGATATGGGATTCCGGGGTGGACTGAGGGTGGATCATCAAGATTGCCCATCTAACTCATGAATCACACAACCGTGCTTGCTCTGGCATGATCTGTGTCTATCAAATGTACTGTAATGTACCTATTTATTCTGGAATGATTTAGGATGGTAAATATAACAAAAATCTTCCTAAGGCAATCAGATCAATAGGGAATGCAGGTTCTATCTGTTATTTTCAATGTTACTCAAGAATGCCATCTTGGTTGGATGAGTTCTATGGATCTGTCTTGGGAATGTGAACTCTGCCTAAGATCTGCTTGACCAGAACAGTAGTAGAAAAACCAGAAAGTGACTATATGAAAGAAAGATATCGCTCAAGTCCAGTGGCCGTGGGATCTGACTTTTGTCTTATCTTTTGATACTCAATATATTGTTTGAATGCCAAGTCTGGTATATTGGTGTTATATCTATTCTATGTGGACTTCTCTTCTTGTCAAGGAGAACTCAGAACTCCCATAATAATTTTAGGGGTTAACTTGTCTCTGGGGTTTGTCCCCTAAGAGCCAAGCCTCTCATGTTATTTTTTGATGACTTTGTAAAAAACAAAAACAAAAACATAGAATGAAGGGAGAACTCATGACATTTTCAGCCTCCTTTCTCCATCCCCAAATTCAGTCCATCCTCTCCCAATCATCTGTAGAAGCATCAGAAAACACTATCTTAACCTACCATCTTCTACCTCCTACTTTCCATGGGAACTAGCCCTTCCAACATAAAAACTGGATTCTCACCCTCTCTCCATGAGACAGGAAGACAAATCTCAATTAAATGGTATGTCCTACCATCCCAAGGTTGGAAGGCTGCCTTTTAGGTCTAGGGGGCCTAGGACTCCTCCCTCATCCCTTGTCTTCTAAATTTGGCTCCTGATGGGATGAAATACTTAAATAATGTAGACAAAGACCAAACCAGGGAAGTGGACTGGTCCTCAGTGGGGTGATAAGGGCTCATAGATCCTTCTCTGTAAATGGTATGATAGAGTAAAAAGGGAAAGCAAACAGATTTGGAGTTAGAAGTAGAAGATTCAAATCTAGACTTTGCCCCTTAATACCTGGATAACCCTTGGCAAAGCCTTTCATCTCTCTGGGCCTCAGTTTCTTTATCTGTAGCTTGGTGGTAGGGAGGAGGAATTGTCTTTCTAGCCCTAAATCTATGATATTAAGTTCCATTTTTAAAAAAAGTAAAGAAACACTAAATATTAACCAAAAGGCAAGAGACAATCTCTCCCACCAAATAAACCCTTTGAGACTTTTCTATGTTTGTCAATGGCATATATTTCTCTCTTTTTAAATTTAATTTTTTCTCAGTTACATATTAACAATTTTTAAACATTTGTTTTTAAAATTTTTGAGTTCCAAATTCTCTATCTTCTTCCCCTCTTCTTTCTCCTTGAGAAGGCAAGCAAATTGATATAGATTATATACACGTCTTCATGCCAAACAAATGGTATATATTTCAATGGAGCATCCCACTTTTAACACTGAAGTTACTGCTCATGGTTCAAGAACATCCATGACAAAGAACTTCACAATGTATAGTACAGCTACATTTTTATTTATCAATGGTCAAGTGGCATGTAAACATTCAAGGGGTAAGACAAAAGTTAAGGCAGGTGATTCCAGGAGAAATTGCACTTCGATGATATTTTTTTGGATATGGTCAACCTCTAGGATTCTATTTTAAGTCCATGGATACATCAGCCAACCAAGACTTGCATGTGACCCTGATTACCGGGTAGGATAGGCCACACTCTGAAGTGACCCATCTAGTCAAGATAATGAGCTTTTTCTATCCAGGAGTGAGTGACCTTCATATAGTCACAGACAGCATCTGGAATCTTTACCAAGAAACCACTTTACAAAATCTTAGAAAAGTAGGTAACTTTTCACAAAAATATGCTATAGGAGATCACAACTTTATAAGCACAACTGACTGAAAATGTAGAGAATGAAAGAATCCAGTGCTTATTATTTGTTGTTCACTATTCATGACCCATTATTTGGGGTTTTCTTAGCAAAAATACTGAAGTGGTTTGCAATTTCCTTCTCCAATTCATTTTACAGATGAGGAAACTGAGGCAGACAAGGTTAAATGACTTGCCCAGGGTCACACAGGTAGTAAATGTCTTCTTGACTCTAAGCCATGTTCTATCCACTGCACCATCTTATTATTTACTTTTATTTTATTTAACTATTTATTTACTTTTTTAAAAAGCATTTGACCTGATTGAGCAAAATGATTTTGTTCCAACAAGATATATCTTATACAAATATTAAAATCCATACAAAATTTCTTAAAAGATGTAACAAAACACTAATATCCTATCCAAGAGGAGTAGCTGTAGTAGTCTGATCCTAACCCAATTCAGTCCTCAGATAGTTTAAATATGTTACTAAAATAAAATGAGATGCTTGACAATCATTCAGCAATCAACAAAAAGGAAGTTTACTTAGCCATAACAGAATCATCAAGTGAACAACTATTTATTAAGTGCCTATTATATCTCCAGTTTATCCTGTCTAGATCTTAATAGAACATAGTTGTTTTCATCATGGTCTCTCCCCCATTAGACTATGAGATTCTTGAAAGTAGGAGCTGGTTTTTGACTCTCTACATTCTCAGGACTTACCACAGTGCCTGACACATAGTGAGTAGGTGCTTGTTGACTAAGTGCTACAGATACAAAGAAAAGTAAAAAGCAAAAACAAAACAATCCTTACTCTCAAGTAGCTCATTGTTTAACGAGAGAAACAATACACAAAGATCTATATATTAAAAAAAGCTATATACAGGATCATTTGGAGATTATCTCAGAGGGAAGACACTAAAATTAAGGAAGACTGAAAAAGACTTTTTATAGAAGGTAGAATTTTGGCTGAGACTTGAAGGAAATCAAAGAAGCCAGGAGACAAAAATGAGGAAGACGAGAAATCTAGACATAAGAAATAGTCAATGAAAGTAACCAGAGGCCAGGGATAGAGTACTTTGTGCTGAGAACAGTAAGGAAGTCAGTATAACTGATATGAGAAAACTGGAGAGGTAGGGAGGAGGGAAAGGTTATAGAAGGCTTTAAGGACAACAGAAGATCTTGTATTTTATCATGAGGTAATTTTGCCAAATTGGGGGTGATGTCATGGACAGACCTAGGCTTTCGGAAGATCAGGATGTGACTGCTGAATGAAGGATGAGCTGGTATAGGGAAAGACTTGAGACAAGAGACCATCCAGTTCTCCATTGCACTAGCTCCAGCATAGAGTGTTATAGACCTGCAGAGAAAGGTTACAAGGATACAACATTCCATTGGGTTAGACATGGGTGTCCCATCACCTCCCTCCTCTCCAAAGGGAAATAAATATCTTTAGGCATTTCCTTAGTCATCTGGGGAAGTATACTGATTCAAAAACTCAACCAGTCTGAAGGATCCCATCTTCATTTGATGCTCTTAGGTAAAGTCACATCAATATGATCTGAATTCATCAGGAAAGTGTCTGAGGCTTAGCCCCTTGGGAAAGTCAAACTGAAGATCAGCCTCCTTGACTTTTATTAAAAGAACTAGCTTAAGTTATAATGGGGACGGTGGGGGAAGACCTTGGTGTATCACACATACTGGAAAACCATTTAGTGCTATTATGGAGGATGTTCAACATAAAATCCAAATGGAAGGATTCTCTCTAAATTATGAATTGCTCTAGAAGCCTATTTGTGTTTGCAGATAACATTTTTACTAACTGCTTCAAGCTCTGGAATATTGCAGAGCCTCTAAAACAGCATCTATAAGCACTAAAGGGTTTAGCTTAGCTAGATATACTTGATTTCTCTTATGACACATTAAAGGAGAGAGAAAAGAGAAACTGTCTCATCTATAAAACATAGCCATTGCTCTAGAGATTTCTATGGTCTCTTGCAAAGCTATAGAGAAAATGTGAGGGTTATGTACACACACACATACATAGAGTCTCACATAGACACATATTTCACATACACACTCATGCTATTGAGGCCCCAGGTAAACAGATATTTTGATGTGATCCCTCTATGTTTTCCTGAGCCTAGAGCAACACAGTAATTCCCTTGGAAAAGGATTTCCAGAAGGTTCCCATTTGTGTCCCATTTGTCCTAGCTCTCTTGTCAGACACTAGAAGAACCATTAATACAATTAAGGGGGGAGTAGCAGCTGCAGCATCCCTTGGGACAAGCCTTGCCAGAGACATTCTCCAAAATCCCATTCTTGTAAACCTTAAAGTGGCATATAAAACCTATTATTGTTATGTATTATATTTATTTATTGCATCATTATTAATATTGCTTATTAATAATATTAATTCTAGACAATATTTGTTTTCTATCTTATTTATTTTATTATTATTCTTCATTAATGGATTTCAGATTATAAGGGAAAGGAAATAAGCATGTATTAAGCACCTACTATGTGCCAGGTACTGTGCTAAATACTTTACAAATATTATCTCCTTTGTATTATTCTGGACCTTGTCCTTGTTGAAGGCAAACCCAGATTTGTGTCCTTGTTCTCATCTCCTTCACTCCAGTAGATTCTTGCTATATTTATAATTTCTTCCTTCTTTCCCACTTCAGATTCTCTCTCATTTTCTGCCTCCTCTTTCCCTTACTGCTTACAAACATGTTTTCCATTCTTAAAAACAAAAAACAATTAAAAAACCCACCATCTTCCCAAGCTTCCCTCTCATGGCCAAATTCCCAGAAATAATCATTGGCTCTCCTTGCCCTCATGCCTCACTTTTTACCCCTTCTAGTTTGGGGGCACACTCCACTTTTTTTTTTTTTTTTGCTTTTTGCTGAGGCAATTGGGGTTAAGTGACTTGCCCAGGGTCACACAGCTAGGGAATGTTAAGTGTCTGAGACCAGATTTGAACTCAGGTCCTCCTGACTTCAGGGCTGGTGCTCTATCCACTGCGCCACCTAGCTGCCCCCACACTCCACTTTTACCCACCAACACTGAAACTGTTCTTTCCAAGGTTACTAATGATGGCTGAACTGCTGAATCTGAGACCTCATCCCCTGAACTTCTCTCCATCTTTTCACACTCTCTCCTCTTGGATATTCATTCTCCCTTGGCTTCCAGGAGTCACCCCCTGACTGGTCTTTCTCTGATAGTTCATTACTTATCTTTTGATCTCTAAGCAAAAGTTTCCATCTAAGGTTGTGTAATTGGCCACTTTCTCTTCTTCTATACTTCCCTTAATGATAGCATGAGCTCCTAAGAGTTAAATGACCACATCTATGCAGATAATTCCTAAATCTTTCAATCCAGCTGACTTCCAAACTTCATTTCCAACTGCCTGCTGGACCTCTCTTCCTGATATCCTGTAGGCTTCTCCAACTCAACTTTCCCCATAATCTGTCCCTTCTCCAGCCTTCCTTGTTTCTATTGAGGGTCATCTGTTTCTGGCCCTGTTGTTCAGGGCTGAAGAACATGGCAGACTACCATTTCAAAACACTTATGTCCTTCACTTCAGCCCTGAGCCAGCTCAAGGCTGGAAACTACCAGGCTCCAAATTGCTCTCAACTTCTGGGGTTCACACAAAAACCAGTTAGATACATGCAGTGTATGTTATAGCTATTTATCTTATTTCCCTCCAAGCCCATAAACACCATATTGGGCAAATCCTATGCCTGAAGTATTCCAGAGCTAAGTAATACTAGCTCTTACTGAGTGTTAAAAGAATGTGAGCATTTACATCTCAGAACTGTACAAAACCTGCAAATTAGGGTATGATTTTTTGTTTTGTTGATTGTCTAGACTTAAGAAGGTAAATGTTAATATAGTAATTTAGATTAAATGCAAAAGTGTGAGGTAAGTACATTATTTTTCAGACTGCTGGTTATTAATTCCCTACCTTTGTCTTATCTGAGCTTTGTGTCTTCTCCAGGGACTTGCACATGCTCCTTAGATAGTAGGCTCTTATGATAGCCTAGAAAAACCTCCAGTTTTCTGAGTCTATTTTTCTTATAATAAACCTCCTCTGTTTGGCTAGGTGGTACCATGAATAGAGTGCTGGGCCTGGAGTCACAAAGACCTGAATTCAAATTCAGCCTCAGAAAATTATGAGCTGTGTGATCCTGGTCACATCACTTCAGTTGAAATTTAGCCTCAGAAATCTTGCTTGTTCACCTAATCTCAAACTCAGCTTCTCTCTCTATAAATGAGCATAATATTAATGCCTACTGTGCTAAGGAGGAAATTATACATACACATACACAGAGCTAGCTATATGTTATATGTGTATATGTGTATATATATATATATATATATACACCTATATTTTCATATATAAATGTAAAACTATATGTATATGTACATATACCTATGTATATCTATATAAATATAACTATATATATATACAGATACCTGTGTGTCTATATAGACATATGTATATACATACCCATATATGTATATATAAATATACATACATATGCATATGTATATACATATACCTATGTGTGTCTATAAATATATATATATACATATACCTCTATGTGTATATATAAACACATGTCTATATACAAACATTATATATATATCTAAAACTATAAATATACATGCATATATACATATACCTATGTATGTATATATAAATATATGTATATATGCATACATCTATATGTATCTATATATATATAATACACACCCCTATATGTGTATATGTAAATGTATGTATATATACTGACTCACATACATGTGTGTATGTGTGTGTGTGTTTCAAGCCCTTTGAAAACCTTTGAATGCCATTTAGATAGCATGTTGGTTATCCTTACCTTGAGGACTGGTAAGAATAGAGTGCCTGACTCAGTTGGACTTAGGGATGCTACAGGTCTGGGGCTGTACAGGCTTAATAAGATAATAACCACAAGAAAAATGAAATGGGGTCTGCAGCTAGTTAGAATTCAGCCTCCAGACATAGGAGATTTGAAATCCTGCTTCCACTAGCCTTTCCCAGCCTTCCTTTCTCATCAGTAAACTGCTCGAGGTGACAGAAATGTGTAAATCATAGTAATGTTCCCCATATATTTCTCTCCCCTCTCCTCAAGGGATTCTGAAGGGAAGTCCTCAACTAAAATTTTGGCCATGTTGGTGGTGAGTGATTCTTATCTTGTAGTCTTTTACTTAGAATTCTTTCCATGAATCTCCTGATCATTTATTATATCAATCTAGCCTACAAGGCCCTTTGCAATCTGACTCCAATTTAGCCTTCTGACTTCCTGGCTGCCAGTTTTCATGGTCTGGCACATGTGGAGTGGGAGTGGGATTTCTGTCTCTGTAGCCACCAGCAACTTACTTGCCGTTTTTCTGGACCTGATTTTTCCTATCTCTAAAATGAAAAGTTTGGATTGTTGTTCCGTTGTATGTAACTCTTCATGACTACACCTAAGTTTTCTTGGCAAAGATACTGGAGTGATTTATTATTTCCTTTTCCATTTTACGTATTAGGAAACAGAGACAAATGGAGTTCTAAGGTCACACAGCTACTAAGTCTGAGACCACATTTGAACTCAGTTCCTTCTGACTTCAGGTCCTGCACTCTATTCCCTGCATCACCTGGCTGCCCTACCTACATTCTGGTCACCCATTAAGGTTCAACTCTAATCTCACCTCCTTAGGAAACCATTCCTTAATGACCCCTGGCTGAATTAATCATTTCCTCCTCTGAACTCTCCCAACTTTGTATCCCTTATGGCAAAATTATGACATCTACCTAGAGGTCTTGAACATTATATTACTTAAGTCCTGGTGGGGGTTTTTTGGTCATTAATTAACTTCTGAAGCCTTTTTCTTGTCTTCCTCTCCCTTAATTAGATTGTAACATCTTTAGGGCAAGATTTGGGCTTTGTATGAAATATTATTTACAGTACTTTGCAAAGTACTTTATACCTAGTAGAGTTTCAATTTTGATACCATTCCACTCTGCTTTAAGTTACCAATGGGAACTTTCACCACTTCAAAGAAAATTTTAAAAGTGTGTGTGTGTGTGTGTGTGTGTGTGTGTGTGTGTGTGTGTGTCCTTTGTGATTAGTAATCTGATCCAAACTGGAAAAAGGGAGACCTTTGTTCTTGGCTCAGGCCTGCCATTAAGGAAGAGGCAATAACTCACATTTATATCACTTTACAGTTACAGAGCACTTGGCATAAGCTTTGGGGAGCCTCACAACAACTTTGTGGAACATGGGACAGCAGATTAAAAAAAGATGGTATTTGAATAAAACAATCTGGGGTCCACTGTATGACCTAAGTCAAGTCAATTCACTTCTCTAAGAGTTTTTTCATCTGTAAACAAGGAAATAATTCTGTTTCACATTTGTTTAGTTCTTCTAAGTGTTTTACAAAACTTTTAGGAACCACATAGATAAAAACACCACGTAAAAGGAGCTATTAAAATTCTCATTTTTCAGAAGAAAGGCAGGTTCAACTAGTAAGTGACAAAGCCATTACTAGAACTAAACCTAATACCTTCTGTTTCTCCAGGGTGCTGCTTAGATAATGTATATAAAAGTTCTTTGCAAAGTCCTAGGTAAACATGAGTCATTAATCGTTCCAGTTCCTACTAAATTCATCAGTAGCTATGTCATTAATAGTAACAGACAGCACATAGGCTAGTAAAGAATGAGAAGGGACTAGGTGACTCAATGAAAACAGGAAGATTTGAGTTCAAATGCGGCCTTAGACATTTAATATATATGTTTACTCATAAGCTACTGGAGAAGGAAATGGCAAACCACTCCAGTAAAGAAAGACCCATGAACTGCATTGGAGTGCTATGATCCAGAAAGGGTCATAAAGAGTCCAGGTACGTGACTAGATAACAACAATATGGTAGCATTGTGGTTACAATCTGAGTCCTGGAGTTGTGAAATTCAAATCCAGCCTCAGACAAGTAGAAGCTGTGCTAACTTAACTTTTGTTTGCCTCAGTTTGAGGATCAAATGAGCTAACATTTGTAAAGCACTTAGCACAGTGCCTGGCACATAGTGGGAGCTTACCAAATGTTTGTTTCTAGTTGTCTTGCCTTTCCAACAAGAGTAGAGTCCCAGAAAGACTCAGGATGCCATTCAATAATCTCTTCTGTGGCTTCAGCTCTGCTGTAACTGTGTTTGCAGAAAGCTTAGCATCCAAGAGGGTCATCTCTGCCTGTTGACATCTTCCCATATTTCAGGGCCAAATTCAAATGTCATCTCCTCTCCTCTCCGAAATCTTCCCTGATTCTACTCCCTTCCCTCACCTTTCAACTGAAAGTGATTTCTCCTCCATTGGTCTGAAAGTACTTTTGACTTCTCTTAGGAACTTCTATGTAATACTTTGTACATAGAGTTTATAGATGTATGTGAGCTGACAGCATGAGACAATAGAGAGCCAGCCTTCTTGTCAGGAAAACTGGATCAAGTCCCAGCTTTCCTACATATAATATTGACTAGTTCTGTGACCATGGAAAAGCCACAGTGCCCCAGGCACTAATGATTGTAAGTTGCAAGTAAATTGCCATTGGTATCCTCTGGAGGTGGTTTCCACCTGGGGAATTCCCTGCCCTGATGAAATCACAAGTCCAGACTGAAGGGGGAAAAAAGCCTATGTCCTACTAGATTACAGATTCCCTTTGGGTAAATTCACCGTCTGATTTATCTTTAGATAGCCTCCCTCCACCCAGTACTCTTATTGCATGCTTGGTCAATTTCTATTGAATGAATAAATCATGGATCCCAAGGTCCATACTCTACCATTGTTTTTTGTTTTTTTAAATTCATGACCCTTAAGAGAGTAGCCAGAGGAGACTCTTTGCAAATTAGCTATGAAACTTGAAAAACTCCTCTTTGTTTTGGTGCCAAGCATCCTCCCCTCCTTCCATCTCCAAAAAAGACTTAAATGTTATCCATCTTTCTTTGCTGATATTAAATCCCAAAAGCATCAGGTCCTTGTTTTAAATGGTCTAAAAATCAGAAAAAGGTATTTTTATTTGTCAATACTCCCATATTTGTCATCGTACTCAGAGCATATGAGATGGGAAGCATTTGTCCAATTTCCCAATAACTCTCTGCTAAAAAGACATTGTCTGTAAATGCTTGACTTGACATATGGCTGCAATTAACTCTAAGGAAAACCTGCCTTCTGAGGAATTATTTTGGATTCAACGTATTATAAAATTGTTACTCATCCAGTTCTTGTTGTAAATTCCTACCTTTGAAAGTGTTTCCTTGCAGGAATAGCACTAGGCATACTTTCTATGGCAATTGCTTTATTTATTTGCAAAGATGCCGGAAGGCTGAAAATCTGAGTCCTTTTTTCTTCCTTATTTTCCTCTTACCAGATATGGGGTGGTAGAAGGAGCAGAAAGGCAGCCTCACTCTTGCTTTTTCCCTGTCAGTATCATCATTTTATCCTATCTCTTGTTCATACTTGCTTGCTTGCAGATTACCTCCTCCATTAAAATGTGAGCTCTTTGAGATTCAACCCGAGCTTTGTATTTCTTTACATCCCAGTTAATACAGTGCCCTTTTCATCATAGGTACTTAATATATCCTTGTTGAGTTGACAACTAAAAATCTCAATGTTCTAGGTAATTCTCTAAGACCACAAATTACAAAAATGGTGCTGACCACACCAATGAAATCATATAGTCCCTATTTTTTTTCTCTCATCCATTACTTTAGAATTAGATGGAGAATTTGGAGAAATTGTCCAGAAAAATTGTGCAGGACAAGTTATTTCTTCAGTATTTATAGTAAGTACATGTTTGAGGGTTTATAATTATTAAATTTTAGAGATGGAATGAGAAAAGGCACTGGGAATATTTTTCCTTCAGAAGGCTTTCCAGCTGGCTGCTTCTTGATTAGATAAATTTGTTCCTTCGGAAATAATCCAAAAAGCCTTATCCTGGTTGTTGGTGTGTTCCTTTTCTGCTTCTAGTGTGTTACTATCTGGAGACAGAGGTTGGCGCCAAAAAAGGAATGTCAGGATTTGTAGCATTCTCTAGGAGGTGATATAGCCCTCCAGATTCCACACTTCAGAGAATAATAACATATGCTATTTTCTGGCACATTCCCTGATTCAAACCATCTTGATGTGATGAGGTGGTTTATTAAAACCAAGAGGAAACTCCCCCTCCATCAGTGAAACTGGAATCCTTGGTTTTTATCTTTTCTTTGAAAAGAAGACTTTTTATCCTGGATTCTATTTGTACCAAAGTGACCACCTCTAAGACAACTAAGGCTGAGAATTAAAATGTAGGACAAAGCTAAGCTTGCTGTGTCTTGTTTTAAGGAAAATCTGTCATGTGAAGACAAATCTATCTTTGGAACAGTGGTTAGACTTCTCTGTGGGATTTGAGGTTTGGAGTGATTGTTCAAATCATAAATCTGGCCTGATTGAAGGGAATTCACTCAGAACGACGCTATTAAAACAACTGACATTCAGAAAAATATCTAACAATTTGAACCCTTGGTAGGTTTCAAATAGTCCATCCACAAACCTTGGAACAATGCCTTCAATGATAATTGATAATTCTCTAATTCAACAAGGGATGTGAGGCTTAGATTACTGCCATTCAAAATGGTTCCCCCTTCCTCCTCCTCCATTTACTTGGACTCTTTCCATAGTGCCCAATAGAAGATGAAATCCCCAGCCTGGGTTGGAGCCATAGCAGCAGGTTTCTGTAGGCTGATAGTATTTGTTGTGAAACCCCTAGGTGCTGCACATTTTAATACTTTAAATGAGCCTCATATTTTACTGTGCTCTGTTTCTTTAATGTCTGAAATCTGTTCCCCACTCACCATGAGCTGTTTACTAGAAATAAGACTGGTCTAGTCTTTTCCTTGGATTAGCAAGCAGGTTGTATAACCACCAGAGGGAAAAAAATATTGCCTCTTCTAATTCATATTTTTAAAATTAGAAGAATCATAATCATAAACTTGTTAGTATTGTCTGGATCTTTAGAGATCATATAGTCATAAGCATTTTTGAAGATGAACAAACAGATACAAGGAGGAGAACTAGGAATATAATTCTTGGATTCCAATGCTCTTTGTACAGCAAAAAGGGATGGAAAGGGATGGTAAAGTTCAAGTGGTGATCTCAGTGGAATAGATAGAGAGGCACTGGTTGAGCTGGTACATCCCTCTCTGATAAGCTCCAGGAGGTAGAGGTGAAGAAATGGAAATGTAAAATTTCAACATTTGTTTTAAAGAAAACTAACTTCATAAGTATAGGATGAACTTCTAATTCTGATTAATTCCTTTGCAAAAGATAGGGCAAGACATAATAAAAAAGTCAGAAGAGCAGAGAAGAAAATTTCTTTCAGATACCATTCAGATCTCTAGATAGGGGGAAGGATTATGACTCCTCCCCTCAAAAAAAAAAAAAAAAGAGAGAGAGGATCTCAGAAGATAAAATGGACAGTTTTGATTATATAAAGCTGAAAAGAGTTTTGCATAAACAAAACTAATGCCGCTAAAATTAGAAGGGCAGGGCAAATTGGGGAAAATCTTTGTTTTAAGTTTCTCTGGTATAAGATTCATTTCCAAGATATATGGGAACTCATTCAAGTTTATAAGAGTAGGGGCAGCTAGGTGGCACAATGGATAGAGTATCAGCCCTGAAGTCAGGAGGACCTGATTTCAAATCTGATCTCAGACACTTAACATTGCCTAGCTGTATGACCCTGGGCAAGTCACTTAACCCCAATTGCCTAGCAAAAAGCAAAAAAAAAAAAAAATTTATAAGAGTAAAAGTGATTCCCCAAATGACAAATGTCAAAGGAAATAAACAGACATGTTTCAGAGGAAGAAATTCATGCTATCAGTAGCCATATGAAAATCATTAAAAATGAAAGGAATGCAAATTAAATTAAAACAACTCTGAGGTAATGCCTCATATTTATCAGACTAGCAAAGTTAATATAAAATGACAAATACTGGATGGGCTACGGGAAAACAAATAAACTAACATACTATTCATGGAATTGTGAATTGGTTCAGTCACTTAGGAAAACAATTTGGAACTACTCCCCCCAAATTACTAAAGTGTCTATACCCTTTGACCCACTTTATAAATCTATAGTGTGTATCAATGAGATCAAAGAAAGAGTGAAAGGACCTCTATGTAATAAAAGATTTACAATAGCTCTTTTTGTATTGGCAAAGGATTATAAATGATTTCCCATCAACTGAGGAATAGTTCAACAAATTATGGCATATGAATGCAAGTGAATATTATTTGTATTATAAGAAATTATGAAGATGACAGAATCTGGGAAGATGTGTATGAACTGATACAAAGTGAAGTGAGAAGAATCAAGGGAACAATTTATACAATAACAATATCACAAAGACAAACAACTTTGAAAGTATTAAGAACTCTCATCAACCCAAGGACCAACTATCATCAAGGACTGATGATGAAACCATGTTCCCTACTTTCTTCAGAAAAGTGATGGACTCGGGGTTCAAATTGAGAAATATATTTTTGGACATGGTTAACGTGGAAATTTGCCTTGCTTGACTCTGCATATTTGTTACAAGGATTTTTTCTTTTTTTTTCCTTTTTGATGACAAATGGTGGAAATATAGGAGGGGGAGAAATATATCTTTCTTAATTGAAAAAATTAATTTTAAAAAGATATGTGGGCTCTGGGGGATTGGAAGCTATATATAAGTCATCAATATGACACAACCACCAAAAAAAAAAAATTAAAAGCTAAATACAGCTTAGGATGTATTTAAAAAGACACAGCACCTACCTCCAAAAAGAGGAAGGACCCTAATAGTTTTGCTATTTTCTGCCCATTAGATCACATCTGCAGATCTGGTGTCCTGTGCTCAATTCAGGGACAATATTTTAGGCAAGATATAGACAAACTAGAAGAAAGTGACCCCATTTGTAAGAGAACATAATTTATGAAGATTAGTTGAGGGAACTGGGAATGTTTAGTGGGAAGCAGGGGCAGAGGTAGATACTGTGGATGTCTTCAAGTGTTTAAAGGCCTGTCATGAGGACAAGTAATTAGATTTGTTTTGCTTGGGCCTTGTGAGCTCTTTGAGACCAGGGACTGTGAGGGATTTGGAAGCTTGGGTTGAGTTTTGTTCGCTATTTTTTTTTTTTCTTTCTTTCTTTGTATTCCCAAGGCTTAGCACAGTGCCTGGTAGGAAAATGGTCTAATTCAATTACAATGGGTGGCAGAGAAAAATTTTGGTTTGACATAAAGGAAAAAATCCCAACCATTAAAGTGGTCCATTGATGAAATGTGCTATCTTGGAAGCTGGTCTGTTCCCCTTCACCCTTTGAGTAAGAACTGAATGACCAATGATAGGGGAATAATCTTAACAGTTGGCTTCTGAGGAACTTTCCAGCTCTGAAATGCTGTGCAGTAACCAAGTCTTCCTCATATAGTAATAGCCTCCTAATGGTTCTCCTTGTGTCCAGTATCTTGACTCTCCAGGCCTTCACTTTCTCTAGGATAAAATGAAAACTTCTCATCTAAAACTTAATGTTCCCCCTTTCTCCAGAACTGACTATTGCCCTACCTTATTATTATTCCCCAGCAGCTGACTCTCTTCCAAGCTATCTGCCTCCTTCCCTAATACTCCTATGCAAGAAGCAT
Organism: Myrmecobius fasciatus; assembly: GCA_023553655.1. Lineage (NCBI taxonomy): Eukaryota > Metazoa > Chordata > Mammalia > Dasyuromorphia > Myrmecobiidae > Myrmecobius > Myrmecobius fasciatus. The sequence goes on from JAJPUD010000316.1 coordinate 622,202, forward strand.
TTCAAAGTCTGTTACTGCTACTACTAAGATTCCTAAGAGTATTAATTGGAAAAACAATGCCATTTGAACTTATTTTAAACTTTATCTCATTTGTTCCTTTAGATCTTAGTATTAGAAAGATATCCTTGGAAAGTACACAGTTGAGACAAAAAATGATAAAATGAGACATAGCCATTCATAAGGCAAGATCTGCCTTTGATCTGCCTTTTGGATGCCATAGTTTGATTTTGTAGAGTAGTGGTAGATAGAATACTGACCCCGGAGTCATAGGGTTCTAGGTCTAGTTCCAGATGCCTCCCTCATGTGGCCTGGGGCCTTGCTTATTTTCTCTCTTTGGGGCCTCCATTTTCTCATCTGTAAAATCATCTCTGCTTATCATGTCCTAGGTTTAGATAGGTTGCTGTTATTGTTTGTCCTTCATCCTGGAAGGACATCAGGAAGGGGATACCTTGACATGCAAATGAATTGAATTTAAGAGTGGAATGGCTGTGCAAAGCACCAGCCTCAGTTTCTCTTTCAGAGCCATCTGGTCTAGTAGACAGATATTGGTCAGAACAACTGGAGATGGCTCTTGGCCTTTTGAAGCTAAGGTTTTTAACAGGTCGAAGTTTGACCGAAGCAATTGCCAATTCAGTGATTAAGGATAGGTCAGAAATGAGGCAGAAAATGGCATTTTTTACTAGTCAAAAAAAAAAAAAAAAGTCAATCTGGGAGAAGATCCTCAAGGTTTCTGGCCAAAACGGCACTGTGATTGTGTATATAAGGGTGTTTTGGAAGTTGTACAAAAGGTAACTTATTTTCTGTTTAGCAAATCCTGATACTATCTTTCCTTTCAGCCCATTCACTCCCATGTTAAACCTTTATACCTGCATCTGTAACTAGTTGCTGAGGTTTGATAATGAAAACCCAGTGTCAATACACATTGACAGGGGACAGGAGAAGTAACATCTTTATTTTTCACAATTAATGGCTGCTTATGTTATAGGATGTCTTCTTAATTGTTGCAGTAGTGGAATACTGGGGAGGAGGAAGAGGAAGGAAAGGGTTGGAGGGTAGGGTGGCTGGTTGTATATACAGTAAGCTGAATGCTTTGCAAGCTCACCATTTCTAAATGCCTCAGAATAATGACAGGAAAAACAACCACAATCCTCTCATCTCCTGAACGTTCTCGATTCTAGTAATAATAAACTGACCCTAATGAAAAGTGTTTCATCACACTTTTTCGGAACCCCCCAGCCTCCAACACTGGCACTTTTCAGAAAACACAGGCTGCTGACTCCAAAAGTTTGCCAAACTAGCCAGCATTTGTGAGACCTGCTCCAAGCGAAATGTCTGTTTCTCCCGCCCCCCTTCTCTCCCACACTGTTTTGATTTACCCTGACTTCCTCCTTGAGGCGAGGGAGGGAGGGAGGGAAAAGGGAGTGACTTACTTGTGTGTGTGAGTATGTGAGTATAGTATAGATGTCTGTAAAATATTGTAATGGGAGGAGGCAAAGCTCCGTGAACGCTCTGCAGTGCTCTCCTCTTCCTAATCAGTGTGGCGGGGAAGTAGACACGCATCAGTGCGAAGGGCTCAGAATATGTTCTTAAACGCTGCTTGGAAAAGTGTCTTTCAGAGTGCTTGGGGCAGGTGCTTTATGTGTCAGGAAGAACGTGGGGGGGTCATTATCAGGCAGGGTCTTGTGTTTACTTGCAGCCTGGGAGCCCGGCCAGTGTGGAAACTGGGTGTCAGTGTTGGGAGTGAGCGTGGGAATGACCGGTTTAGAATTGACGGGCGGCCAGCGTAGTTTTTGTCAGGTTCTGGAGATTCGAAGCATTTCTAACTGAAAAAAAGTCTTTGGGAGGCTATGGGACTGACATCAGCACAGGGTTTGTATCTACTTGCCTATTTTGAAGGGGGGTAAGGGCCGGGCCAACACGTCTGTCTGTCTATATGCATGTATGTAGGATGTGCCCACTGGTCACATCTCTGTGTGTGTGTACCCGCGCCAAGTCTTGGGGGCAGGTGTACTGCTGAGTGCGCACGTGGCGGAGGGGGATGGGGAAGTGTGTGCGCGTTCACCCCGGGCGTACGCGGTGTGTACATGCTGGGGGGGAAATGGGGAGAAGGCCCCGCCCCTCTACCTGCCCGGCCCCGCCCTCGGCCCCCGGCTGAGCTCTTCCCCAGCGCCGGGACTCGCTCCTCCAGGTCTCCGTTCCCACCTGCTCGGCTGCGGCGGCTGGACGGGACGGGGCGGGGCGGGGCCCAGAGCGGGCGGCGGCGACTCCTCATTCCTGGGATTCCTGGCGCTCCTGCTCCCGCTCCAGCTCGAGCCGCTCGGTCCTTCCTCCCATCCCGCCCCCGTCGGTGGGTCCGACTCTGCCCGCCGCCCGCCCCGCAGCCGGAGGAGCCCAGCCAGGGCTGCAGCCTTGGCCCCTCACCCTCTCGGGGGAAGGTGAGGGGGGGCGGGGCGGGGGAGAGAGAAGGAGAAGGAAGGGAGCGCCCCAGACCACGCCCACTGGCGCCACGCCCCCACGAAAGCCACACCTCCTCAGTAGCGGCCGGGCGGGGGGCCGGAGGTGGCGGCTGGGGTGCCGCGCACGGGCCGGTAAGTGAGAGAGATTGAGAGAGGGCAGGAGGGCAGCTGGGAGGTGGGTGCGGGGGGCAGGAGCAAGCACGTGCGGCCGCGGGGTCGGGGGGAGCTCGGGAGCTGCGGGACTGGCCCAGGGACTCTGGCAGCTTAAGGTCCCGCAGCTGCTTAGGCTTTAAGGGTCTCTCCCTAATTGGGGGATTCCCTGCTGATGCGGACGAGGAACCAGCAATCCTTCCTCTGAAGTGGAAGGAGGCTACGAGAGGATTCCCTAATACTGGGGAAGGTCTCCCTCTTCTGAGGGGGCCGGAGGAGTCAGAGGGGTCCCTCTGAAGAGGCGAGGCAGTCCCTTTGAGGTGGAAGGGGACAGTGAGGGGTTGGCCTGTTTTAGGTGGGGAAGGGATCCAAGGAAACCCCCTTCTTGGAGGTGGCTTCCCCCTCCCCGAAGGGAAAATAGTGGGGGGTGAGGGGAGAGAAGAGCAGCGGAGGGAACTCCTCTGAGGGGCGGGAAGTGTGAACCGCCACGGAGGGAGTCCCTTGTCCATTAATGGACGGGGAGCAATTTAGAGAATCCTTTCTGTGAGATTGGATGACAGTCGAGGAGGATCTTCCTTGGAGGAGGGAGAACGAATGGCATCTTTTTGATGTGGTGGGTGAAGACTGAAGGAATCCCTTTTGGGAAGGGAGGAAGAGTTGGAAGAAATACCTTCCTTGTGAGTAGTGGTGACAATCAGCTGAGCTGATCCAGTGGCTTGAGCGGAAAAAACTGAGATTTCCTAATTTTGAAGAGAACTGGGCTTGAGGGGAAATGTTCGGTGGAAGGTCGAAAGGCAAGTAGAAGGGCAGGCTATGCAAAGAGGTTACTGGAAGCCTGAGATGCAGGTCAGCCTATATTGGTTTGGAGGGAAATGAATGAGATTTCAGGTGGTGCTAGGCAACCAGAGCTCCCTTCCATTTATCTATCCTTTCAGCACCAGAGGAAAAACAAAAACAAAAACACCTCCAGCACCAACAGCTTACTCCCATTTCTTATTCAAAGACCAGACTTTACTGAAGGGGAAAAGTTCTTTCTCTTCCTTCCTTCCTTCCTTCCTCTTGTTCTTTATTTCTCTTTCTTCTTTTCCTTCCTTTCTGTTCTTTCTTTTGGTTTCTCTTTTTCTTTCTTTTTGTAATGATGATAGGCCTTCCTGAGATTCCTTAATAACTTTTAGGTGGATTATTTACCTACAGACATTTGAAGTTTGCTTTAAATTGGTGTGTTTTTAAAAAGATCTATATTGCTGTCATCATTTGGTGCTGTTTGTTAGTTGTATTTCCTTCACTGCCTAATGAAAACCAGCACCCGAGTGGTCTTTTTTTTAGTTTAGGATCTTAGGAATGATCTGCCTTTTTGGAATATTTTGTTTTCCAGTTCAAAACCCTGCTCCCCAGTTATACAAAATGAATGTCCAGATGTGTTTCCCGAGCATTTTTAGACATTCATCATCAATGCCAACTGCCTTCACAAGATTCAAAGTTCAGTTATGCACACTCGACCAATCTTGAACTCTGTCCTTAGATAGAGACAAGACAAAGCATCTGTATTGAGCTCTTACTGTACTTGAGCTGTGCTCCCTGCAGAGTTAATGAAGAGTGTGGGCATTCTTATGAGCTTTTTCTTATTAGGGCTGGCTTCCAAGCAGCCCCCTCATTATAAAGAGGTATGCTGCCTAATTTGTGGATTAACTGGGAAAATTTTAATTACTTCTGGACTGAAATGCAAGCTAGTTTTAATGTTGACCCAAACAAAATGCAGGAAGATAAATTTGTTATAAAAACAATCATAGGATACATTCAAAATAGAACTCTAAATAGTGGAAAGATCACTGGTTTATTAGTTGGGAGAATTGGATTTAAACTCACCTAGAATGCAGTTTTCTCTTTTGTAAACAGCATAACAATACCCATCCTAACTTTAAGGATTAAATACATTTCCTGAAAAGCATAAGATATAAAAGTAATGAAGATTATTATTTTATTTTAAACTATTTGGAATTGAATGAAAATAATATGAAGTGTTAGATAACTGGATTTTAAATTTTATAGGTGCTAAATTGAATCATCATTATTTTTGCTAGCACTTTTTGCTAATATTTTTACAGAAGCATCTAAGTAAACAAAAATCTCCTATAGTAGTATGCCCTGTCCCATATTTTACATGGAAAGTTGACAGTTGACTATACTAATGATAGTCACATGCTTATTTGGAATGTGAAGGGAAGAAACCTTACTTTTGGATTTTTTTAGGTTATTTCTTACAGATATGCTTATGACCAAACTGAAGTTTTCATACTTTATTTTTGGATACATTTGCTATGTAAAATAAACATCCAAATGTGTTTTCCCTGAGCATTCTAAGACAAATATCATGCTAATTTCTATGAAGAACTAAAAGAAATTTGGTTCTTTATAGTGTTAATATCAGATAGATATAGATATGTGTATAGGGAGATATAGATGTGTATCTACATATGTATATGGTAGATATATTTGTTGATGATATATAGATAGAGGTATCTGTAGATATATCAATATATTGATATATGTGTACATCTGATATATAGATAGAGATATCTGTAGATATATCAATATATTGATATATGTGTACATCTGTGTAAATGTTTATATGGATATATGTGTTAAGACATGGATAGATATGCTTTAATAATTGTTTAAAAGGCATCCATCCAGCTATTGGCCTGGACTTTGAATTATCTAAGTTGCTTTTTGTCCCAACTTTTAATACTATTTGAAATGCAATAGTAATAATAACAAATATGAGGAACTATGAATTCTTAGAAGAAAAAAACCCCAAGTAAATGGGAAAACTTTGGTATAGCTTTAAAATCAAGGAATTCGTATAGCTATGATTTTTAGGGACTATAATGATTGTGAGAATTGTCTCCTTAATGCCTTGTTGAATTAAACTTTGTATCATATGTGTGAGAAAAAGTAGTGAAAAGGGAGAGGTTTCAACTCTATGATAGCTCTGACAGCTAGGAAAAGAGAATTTCTTCTATGCAAAATAGCCAAATTAAGAGAAGTTCACTTACAATTCTTTTGGAGAGTCCCATGGTTAATTAAATCCACATATGAGTTTAAAATAGAGTATAGGGGGATAATTTTTCTCCTATAGCCTTTTAAAGTTAGAAATTAGAAATATGTAATGTTGCATTTTAATTGTATGGTCTGGCAAGGTGGGAAAGAGGAAGGAGGACGTATATGGAGACCCTGAAAAATTAAAGGGACATATCATGTTTTGGGCTAGAGGTAAATAGCAGGCTGTTTTACAGTGGATTAAAAATGCTGCAGGTTGTATTTCATGAGCTCAAGTCTGATAACCAAATAGTCATTAGTGCTAATCGTGGGTTTTTTTTTTTTTTTAAAGAGTACTGTATGTTTTAGATTAAAATACTTTCCTTTAGTCCTGAATCAGCTAAAAGGGAAAAAAAGGAGAATTATTTTTCTTAGACCTGTGCATTCCCTTTAGATTCACTGAGGAAATCAATGAATGAATGAATGAAAGAAAAAGTATTTATTAAGTGCTTTCTGTGTTCAAAGTATTGTGCTAAGCACTGAGGCAGCAAATAAAAACATAAGACAGTCCCTGTTCTCAAGTAGCTGAGACCTCCCAAAGGAGGTTTCTGTTGTGATTCTAAAGGGAGTAGTCCCATTGGGTCTGGTTGAGTGGAAGAAATACTGACTCTAATGGAAGAAGCCCAAGATCCGAAGCCAAGCTTACCTTTGCAGTTAGTACCTATATGAAAGTTAGTACCTACAAGCTTCCATTTCCTCATCTGTAAACTAAGCAATTTAGATTACATATCTTGTAAGGTCTTTTCCAACTATTAAATCCTTTGATCCTATGATAAAGGAGTTGCCTATCAGCAAAGTAATATATGTTCTCAATTCTTGTCTTTTTTTAATCTTTGAGATGGTAGATCTCTTCTTTCCAAGTGAATTAAATAGATTGGACATCCTATTTCTTGAATGTAAAAAAATCTCATAAGCAACCAGATACCTAAATACAAATGAAATACCCTCATAAGTTAATACTTAAGAATGTAGGATTTGGAGCCAAAAGATCTGAGTTAAAATCTGCCTAAAATGCCAGTTATGAAATCAGGAGCAAATTGTTTAACCTCCCTGAGCCTTAGTTTATACATTGGTGGAATGGGCCGGTCATATTTTACTATTTACATCAGGTAGTTGTGATGAAAGCATCTTGTAAACTTTCAAATATTATAGTAGGATAAGCTAGCTACTATTTTTGCTGTTATTACTTTTGAGTTTCCTTTCACTTTGTAACCCACATGGTAAAGAAGTAATTCTGGAAGTCTGAAATCCCATAAATAAAGAGAGTCTTGAAAAGAGTTAATAAAGAGAAGGTTTATCTGCAATTCAGGTGAAGGAGAAGATTCTAACACCTAGTCCTGAGAAGGTAATGAATTAATGCTCCACTGGGGATTGGTTGAATATGAATTTGACTTGCTGTTTCATTCTTTCTCTATCTGGCAAAGAATCAAACATTCTTTTCTGTAACCTGCTTCCCAAAGCAGCAAAGCAAAGACGAAAGTTCCAAAACTTGGAAAGAAACAGCAGCTGTGTCACCACCCTACTTAATAAACTTCAGTAGTTCTTTATAGTCTCTGGGATAAAATAGAAATTCCTCTATTCACAATCTGGATCCAGCCCTTTCTTTCTGGACTCTTTTTTTGTTGTTATTGCTCAGTCTTTTCAGCCCAACCTGACTCTTCATGAGCTCATTTGGGGTTTCCTTGGTAGAGATATTGGCCTGGTTTGCCATTCTTTCTCCAGATGAGGAAACTGAGGCAGCCAATAAAATGACTTGTCCAGAATAACTCTGCTAGGAAGTATCTGAGGCCAGATATGAGCTCAGAAAAATGAGTTTTCTTCACTCAGGCCTGATACTCTATTCACTGTGACACATAGCTACCCTAAGGTACTTTATAAATATTAGCTATTATTAGCATCACTGTCATTTATTAATAACATATTTATTCTATGTATATAATATTAATATTGATTTAGATGTTTGTTGTATAATAAAGTATGTAATATTTATTATATATGTTGTTTAGTCATTTTTCAGTCATTCTGACTCATCATAACCCCATGTTGGGGTTTTCTTGGCAAAGATACTGGAGTGCTTTGACATTTCCTTCTCTAGTCCATTTTACAGATAAGGAAACAGAGGCTAACAGGGTAAAGTGATTTGCTTAGGATCACACAGCTAGTAAGTATCTAAAGTTTGAACTCAGAAAGATGAATTTTCCTGATTCTAGATCCAGCACCCTAGTAGCCCCATACTATATATAAATATAATTTATTACATTGTAGCATACTATATATTACTCCTATTATATAACACATGTATTACATATACACATATATGTTTATGACCATACATCTATACTTATATAGAACACATGCGTCCATGTTGTATCCTTAAATAGAACATAAGCTCCCTAGAAATAGGGAATGTTTCATTTTTGGGGATTTGTAATCCTAGCATCCAGTGCAGTATTTTGTACTTAGTAGTTTCTTAACAAATGTTTTCTGACAGATTGTTTAATGGGAGGGTAATTTTTGGCCAATAACAAGGAAACATAAACTAATTTAGGATAACCTAGTTTGAAAGTTTGTGATTGTTAAGGCTAGGCCTCCAGTGACTGGCTAATACTTCCTAAGTTACTATGCTTATAAGTTCTAATAGCTGTCACCAAAGTAAAAATGGTGGCCTTTGGCTATGGATACTAGCTTCCTTTTAGATTTTCCATGAGCATGGCTAAAGAGGAAAGAGCCATGAATACTTTATAAAAATAAAATAAAATACCTTTTTTTTTTTTTTTTTTTTTTGGTCAGGGTAGGGTGGAAAGAGAAGGGATTGGGATCCAGACCTTTGTGTGATTTCATTAGTCTGGGGTAACTCAGTTTGGAAGCTGCTTTCTCTGATTCAGATTAGCAACTGGTCTGTCATTTACAGCTATAGAGAGTTGCCTAGGGGTAGAAACAGGTTAAGCTACATGCCCAGGATCACAAAGTTATTAGTAGGTGTCAGAAGCAGGATGTGAATCTAGGTTTTCCTGAGTGAAAGACCTACCCTCAATCCATCAGTAACCAACAAGCATTTATTAAGCACTAACTATATGTTGGACACTGTTGAAGTTCCTGGGAATGCAAAGACCAGAAAGAAAGAAAGAAAGAAAGAAAGAAAGAAAGAAACAATTCCTGCTCTCAAGGAAATTAAATTTTTTGGGGAAGAGAGGATGACGTGTATATAATATGCATATATATGTGTATATCTCTATATACACATAACAAAAATAGATACATAGAATAAACATAAAATCAGTACAATTTTCTCACAGGCACCAGGGAAAGAAAATAGTTTTGGGGGAGGATGAGAAAAGTTTCCAAGTGGTACTTGGATTGAGCCTTGAAAGAAAAGACATTCTATGAAGTAGAGATAAAAAGGGATGAATTCCAGGCATGGAAGACATATACTATGTTTTACCTCTCAAATGCCATTGAAAACACCAAAAATATTGTTTGCTATTTAGTCTCTTCATTAGCATCTTAGGAAGGTGGCTCTACTACTCTTGATGGTGAAAACAGTTTTTAAAAAAAAAATTTTAGTTTTTTTTTTTTAATGTCTTCTGTTTGTCCTTCCATTTTTGTTCTTAAAGGTCCTTGAGATAACTTTGCCTCATTGGATCTCTTTAACTTGGTTTTTATTCTTTTAAAGAAAATTTGATAATATTTTATTTTTTAAATTACATACAAAGATAGTTTTCAACACTCATTTTTATAAAATTTTGAATTCCAAATTTTTTTCTCCTTCCTTCATCTCCCTCCTCCCCAAGACAGAAAACAGTCTGATATAGGTTATACACATACAGTCATTTAAAACACATTTTCACATTAGTCATATTATGAGAGAAAAATCAGAACAAAAGGGAAAAACCACAAGAAGAAACAAACACAAAAAAATTGAAAATATGCTTCCGTAGTTCTCTCTCTGGAATTGAATGGCATTTTCCAACCCAAGTCTATTGCAGTTATTTTGAATCACTACATTGCTGAGAAGAGCCAAGTCCATCACAGTTGTCACATAATTTTGCTGTTGTGCACAATATTTTCTTTTTTTTTTTTTTGCTGAGGCAATTGGGGTTAAGTGACTTGCCCACGGTCACACAGCCAGTAAGTCTTAAGTGTCTGAGATCACATTTGAACTCATTCTCCTGACTTCAGGGCTGGTTCTCTGTCCACTGTGCCATCTAGCTGCCCCCACAATATTTTATTGATTCTCCTTACTTCACCCAGCATCAGTTCATGTAAGTCCTTCCAGGCTTTTCTGAAATCAGCCCACTCATTATTTCTTATAGAATAATAATATTTCATTACATTTATATACCATAACTTATTCAGCCATTCCCCAGTTGATGGGCATCACTTTATTGGTTTTTTTATTCTTTATTGATTCATGAAGAGATATTGTTTTTAATGTTCCATCAGCCTTAATAAAATTCAAAATTCTGGCTTAAAGACTGTTTTCCTAGCTACTATTTCTAAACCATGATACCTGTACTCTGGCAAACATCCTTATTGCCTTCATCATGACCATTCTTCCAAAATCTTGGTTTCTGATTCCGGGTCCAGCCTTATCGTTCCAGAATCAAGGATCCACATCATTTCCTAACCACCACTTCCAAACCAGACTCTTACAAGCTGTCTCTCCTCATTTCTCCATTTTTGGATTTTCTTTGAGTTTTGTCTTCCTCCTTTGGATAGTACGCTTCTTGAGAACAAGGACGTTCTCTTTTTTTTCTCTCTTTTTAAAATTGTAGCCCTAATCCTTCGAACAGTGCCTGGCATATAATATTTAAAAAACATTTTAGCTATTCATTTCTTACTTAAATGCCAACATCATTCAGGATATCTTGAAAGATATAACAACATATACAAACTTTTTCAGTGACTCTCTGATCACATAAGGCATAAATCATGTAGACATACATTCATAAAAGGTGTCTGTCATCGAGACAGAGAAAATCTAGCTTAGAGTCTAAGTGGAAAAGAAATTCTTTATGGATGGTGAGGTTCTCCAAATGTTCTCCTTCCCCATTACAATATGCAAAGTCACATCAAGCTTGAGAATATTTCACTGTCTTTTGGAAGAGATCTGGTCCAAGAACCCAGAAAAAGTAGAGCAAATGGAGGAAGAATGTCTGTTACCAGCATTATAACCTGGAATTCCATGGACAATGGCACGTGTCCATTACTATGTTTATCTGGGACCAGACAGTACATATAGATAACAGAATCGCCTCAAAGTTAAACAGGAGGGGAGAGGAGATGGGGTTGCCTTCAGGGAACTGAAAAACTCTTCTAGTAGCCCCAATTTTTTTTGCCAGAAATAAAGACCTATCTTTTAAACACAAATATTATTACTCTATTTTGAGACAAAGAACATAATTGTCTTAAAAGAACTGAAAATGGATATCACACAAAGGGCATTAGAAAGACTTATGGAGTATGTCAGAGGGCTACAACATTTAAAATGGAAGTTGGCATAAAGTAAAAGTAAGGTTAAAAAAATGGGTTGGGGGCAGCTAGTTGGTGTAGTGGATAGAGCATCAGCCCTGAAGTCAGGAGTTCAAATGTGACCTCAGACACTTAACACTTCCTGGCTGTGTGACCGTGGGCAAGTCATTTAACGCCAACTGCCTCAGCAAAAAAAAAAGGGAGGGGTTTTGCCACGTGTTGAGCAGAAGTAGGCATCTCAAGTGCTCCACTGACTCCTCAAGCCATTAGGAGAAAATAAGAAAGACTTCTAGAAGATTGAGTGAACCCCAGTATGATGAACTCATTGTAAAACCTAAGCATGGTTTACGTAGGATAGATAGCCATGGAGGGCTTGTAATCTTTACAGGAAACATCCAAATGGATGAGGTCACAGATGCATTTGATTACTGGAGTGTAGACTACATTATATACGATTTAGACTAAAGTTTAACGAAATATGAGTATATGGGTACAAGTTAAGTACATTACTCACAAAACTCTGTTATTAATATAAACCTTGGTTTTCTTTACCAGAGATAAATAGAAAATAATGTTCACTTTCTCTGAAACTTAAGTTAGTTGGAAACCTTTGAAGATTGTGCTCAGCTGTGACTCAGACCAGCTTCTAAGCTACAACTTTAGTCCTTAAAAAAAAAATTTCTTATGTTTCTTCTGCTGCCAGATTTAATTTCCTTAATAATAGCTTTAAATGTCTTCGAGAGTTGACCTTTTCTTCACCAATTATTCCCTCCCACGCATCCTCCACCTCATGCCCCTAAAATGTGTAAGATTTCCTTGCTATTTTTTTCATTTATTTCAGAAGGTAATAGGATATCACTTGGGATCATGAAAAGAACACTGGAAGGGCGATTTAAGAGTTCTAGTCTTGTTTCTCTTGCTTATTTGCTCTATGACCTTGAAGAAAATCATTATTTTCCCTGTCTCATTTTTTTCTCCTATAAAATGGGGATATTAATAACTGCCCTACCTACATATTCAAAACTTTGTTATGAAGATCAAACAAAATATAGAGTAACAGTATTACTTGCTTGAGAATCAGAAGAACTCAGTTCTAGTTCTGTTGCTAACAAATTGGCTTAACATTGGGAAATCACAGTCTTTCTAGATCTGTTTCCTTTTGTTTAAAATGAGGGGAGTGAATTCAGTCATTTATTTTGTTTTAACTGCAAAACTCTTCAATTTTTTGATACTGGAAGTAAAAGTCTTTTTAAAAAATATGGTGTCATAAATGCATTTTTGTCCTTCAAGTTTGGGTTTGGGTCTGTGTTACTTTAGGTAAACTACTTAATTTCTGTGTTTCCTCATTTGTAAAATGGGAATAATCATATTTGCCTTACCTGCCTCAGAATAATTAGATGAAATTATTTATGTGAAAACTGAAAAGGCAAGGTGATATAATTAAAATGAAATAACATATGGAAATACTTTGAAATCTTATAATCTCTGTAGAAGTATAAAGTGGTAGTTTTGTTAGTTGAAAGAACACAGAGAAAAAGGGAGAAAATATAGTCTTAACAAAGTTTTAGGTTGTAGAGCACGTAGGAGCAAATGTAACTAGAAGGAGATTTAAAAAATAGGGTTGGAAGTATTGATGGAGAACAGGTTTTTCTATTTCCTTTTTTAACTTTTTTAAAATTAATAAGCATTTGTTCTTACATCCCTTCTCCCAATTTTAAAAGAAAAAAGAAACGCAAAATCTTTGTAACAAATAAACATAGTCGAGCAAAACACATTCCATGTTGGCAATATGCAAAAATGTATGTCTCGATCTGTATCCTGAATCCTTCACCTCTTTGTCAGAAGATGGGTTGTATTGTTTATCATCTGGAATCTAGGTTAATCATTGCATTGATCAAAGTTAAGTCTTTCATAGTTGTTTTTCTTTACACTGTGGCTATTGATAAGTTGTTTTGATTATATTCACTTCTCTTTGTTTCAGTTCCTACAAATCTTCCCAAGTTTCTCCCAACTTATCCCTTTCCATCATTTCTTGTGGTACAATAGTGTTCTATTATATCTGTGTACTAGAATTTGTTTAGCCAATCCCAAATAATGGGCATTTCTTAGTTTCCAGTTCTTTGCTGCCACTGTAAAAATAGCTGTTATAAACAGTTTTATGTTCATACAGATAATTTTCCTCTTCCTATGCTCTCTTTGGTGTATAAATGTAGTACTAGTAGTAGTGGTGGTGGTGATGGTAGTATGGTGGTGGTAGTAGTATTGGTAGTATCACTGAATCATAGTGACTTCTTGGGGAATAGATATTTACTTTCTCAAATGACAGGACAAGCCTATAGCTTCACCAATAGTGCATCAATGTGCCTCTTTCCTGCAGCTCCACCATTTATCAATTTCCTCTTTTGTCTTCTTTGCTAATCTAATGGATATGAAATTGAACCTCAAAGTCACTTTAATTTGCATTCCTTTATTTATTAGTGATTTGAAGCATTCTAAAGATATGGCTATTGATAGCTTAAAATCCTTCCTCTGAAAATTACCCATTCATATCTTTAATGATTTATTAATTAGAAAATGACTCATTCTTATAAATGAAATAAGTTCCTTATATATTTCAGAAATTAGATCTTTATCAGAAAAACTTTCTGCAAAGATGTTTTCCTGGTTACCTGCTTCTGTTTTAATTTTAGCTTCTTTGGTTTTGTTTATGTAAAACTTTCATTTTTATCTAATTAAAATTGTCCATTTTATTTTCTGAGATTCTCTCTATCCTATCCACTTTGATCATGAACTCTTCCCTAATTCATAGATCTGAAAGGGAATATCTTCTTTGTTCATATATGTATGTATATCTGTGTACATATACACATGCATATACATGTATATAGATACATGTTTAAAATATCTTGTTCATGTATTTATTTGAAGCTTACCTTATTATAGGGTGTGAGGTACTTATCTAAATCTAGTTTATGCTTAACTATTTTTCAATTTTTCAAGGACTTTTTTTTTTTAATCAAATTCAGGTCTTCCTTCAGTAATTGGAATCTTTGAGTTTATCAAAAATTAGGCTAAATTGTTTTTCTTCTATATATTGTGTACCTACTCCATTTTACTGCTGATGGAGGCTAGTTCTACACTTAGCTACCAAATCACATGATTGCTTTAATAATCTTGTCATTTCTGCTATCTTTACAATTGAAACAGATTAATAATTAATTCACCCACAAGAAAATCCATCCTCATTTTTAACTCCTCAAGAGCAGAGACTATACACAATTCAATAGATTTTTCTGTTAGACTCAAGAGTTCAGGGAGAAAAAGAATTCTGTCTAATCTTGGCTTTGTATCTCTCCTAGCACATATTCTTTGTACAGTAGATATATATTAAATATACATTAAATTGAGTATTTATTGACCTAAGTATGAGTCAATGTTTGTACTACACTATATGTGAGTTATATCAGCACTCAAATATTTTATTACTGATAATGTGATTAACATGACAGAACAAAAATGACTTATAATGAGTTCATACTCAAGATAAATGGAAAGATAACAAGTGAGCCCCTTGATGAGCTTGTCACCTGGATCAGAGCATTGAAAGAATGGTAGATGTGATTAGTGAACACCCATCAGCTATCTTGGTTAGATTAGGGAATTTGGGAGAATGGAAGAGGCTAGATTAGGAAGAATGGGAGAGGAAAAGGGACCCGTGTCCCTACTTAAAAAAAAAAAAAAAAAAACAAACAAGATAGAGTTTGTAAACTATAAACTTGTGAAAATGATTTCCTTTATTAACAAAGTCATAGCACATATTGTTAAAGGGACAATTAGTGAATATGTCTAAAAGGAAATGGTGATCACAGAAGTAATACAATGTCATCATGAACAGCTCATGTCAAGCAAACCTGATTTCCATCTTTGGCAGGATTATTTGTTAAGTAAATCACAGTAAGCAAAGCAGTTGTCAAAGGCTTTGTTGATATTTGTGTGGACAAGATATAGCTCAATGGGTAGACTTAGAATTGATTGAATGGCTAGACCCAAAGAGTACAGTAGTCATTAAAGATTCATTGTCCCTTTAGAAAAAATCCAGTAGTGGAATATCCCCTGGGTCTGTCCTTGGCTTCATACTCTCTAATAGTTTTGTTAATGATTTATTTGGAGTGCTTGTCAGATTTGAAGTAACATAAAGCCAGGATCAGTAGCTAACACCCAGATGACAATGTCTAGTCTCAACAAGTTAAGATGTAAAATGTAAAGTCCTAATCTGGGTTTCAAGTACAAGATGGTGATGTAGCCAGATATCAGTTTGTCTGGAAAAAAAAAATCATTCAGCAGTGCTTTATGGCAACAAAAAAAGGTAATATGATTTTAAGACCTTTTAGAAGATCTTTAAGAAATTAAGTGTTTAGTACAAATAAAATGTAACTATATCAGAACACATTTGGGTTACTCTGTTAAGTTCTGAATTTCACATTTTGGGAAGCACATAGATAAGCAGAAGAGCCGGGGGATGACGGGATGGAGAAGAGATTTGATATCAAAAGAAAAGGAATCAGT
The DNA here is from genome assembly GCA_023553655.1 of Myrmecobius fasciatus. Lineage (NCBI taxonomy): Eukaryota > Metazoa > Chordata > Mammalia > Dasyuromorphia > Myrmecobiidae > Myrmecobius > Myrmecobius fasciatus. Next base: position 637,945 of record JAJPUD010000316.1, read on the forward strand.
TGTAGTAACTGGGGTATTTTATTTTATTTTATTTATTTATTTTTTTAAGCTTTTTATTTGTATAACATATGTATGGGTAGTTCCCCAACCTTGATCTTTACAAAGCTTTCCAATACAAATTTTACCCCCAGTCCCCTCCCCTCCCCCAGATGGCAGGAAGTCCACTACATGTTATTAATGTTGAAATGCTTGAGAAGTTATGCAAGAAAAATCCTATCTACAAGGAAAAAAAAAAGAATCAGAGAAAGGCAACACAATGCAAGCAAATGTCAATAGAGATCATGAAAATGTTACGTTGTGGTCCATATTTCATGTCCCTCTTTCTGGGTGTATATGGTTTTCTTCAGTGAGCAACTGGAACTGGTTTGAGACAATTCTTTATTGCAGAGAGCCATGTCCATCAGAATTGATCATCATGTAATACTGTTGTTGCCGTGCATGATGATCTCCTGGTTCTGCTCGTTTCACTCAGCATCAGTTCATACAAGTCTCTCCAGGCCTCTCTGAAATCGTCCTGCTGGTCGTTTCTTACAGAACAATAATATTCCATAACATTCATATACCATAATTTATTCAGCCACTCTCCAATTGATGGGCATCCCTTCAGTTTCCAGAGTAACTGGGGTATTTTAGCCTGTAAAAAAGACGACTATAGTCATATGAAAAATATCTTCAGGTCTTTTTTAAAATTTGTAAAGAAAAAGCCTCTGAAATGCCTTTCAATTGTAAAATTTTAACATTCTGGATGTTGTAAATACAGAGAAATCAAATTCCTTCTCTTGCCACCCCAACCCCCATACTAGAAGCATACAAGATAAATAAGATATAGTTCCTGTCATTAGGAATTTTATTTTTGAATAGGAAGGATAAGGCAAAACCTAAAATCACTGTTGCACCAAGATAGAATATGGTATTTCATAAAAGATACAAACAAAATGCCATGAGTATTTGGAGAGGAAAGAGATCCTCTCTGTGGAAATAAGATGGTAATCACAAAAGGTCTTATGAAAGGAATGGCATTAGATATGAGCCGTTAACATAACAAAATTTGTGAGATGCAGCCAAAGCGGTAATAAGAGGAAATTTTATATCTCTAGATGCTTATTTACATAAAATAGAGAAAGAGAAAATCAATGAATTGGGCTTGCAACTAAAAAAGCTAGAAAAAGAACAAATTAAAAACTCCCAATCAAATACTAAACTTGAAATTTTAAAAATAAAAGGAGAGATTAATAAAATTGAAAGTAAAAATGTATTGAATTAATAAATAAAATTAAAAGTTAGTTTTATGAAAAAAACAACAAAATAGATAAACCTCTAGTTAATTTGATTAGAAAAAGGAAAGAGGAAAATCAAATTGTTAGTCTCAAAAATGAAAAGGGAGAACTTTCCACCAATGAAGAGGAAATTAGAGCAATAATTAGGAGTTACTTTGCCCAACTTTATGCCAATAAATTTGATAACTTAAGTGAAATAGAGGAATATCTACTAAAATATAGATTGCCCAGATTAACAGAAGAGGAAATAAATTACTTAAATAGTCCCATTTTAGAAAAAAAAATAGAACATAACTCCCTAAGAAAAAATCCCCAGGACCAGATGGATTTATATGTGAATTCTACCAAACATTTAAAGAACAATTAACTCCAATATTAGATAAGCTATTTGAAAAATTAAGGAATGAAGGACTCCTACCAAATTCCTTTTATGACTCAGACATGGTTCTGATACCTAAACCAGGTAGAACAAAAACAGAGAAAGAAAATTATAGACCAGTCTCCCTAATGAATATTGATGCAAAAATCTTAAATAAAATATTAGCAAAGAGATTACAGAAAATCATCCCCAGAATAATACACCATGACCAAGTAGGATTTATACCAGAAATGCAGGGATGGTTCAATATTAGGAAAACTATTAACATAATTGACTATATCAATAACCAAATCAACAAAAAGATATGATTATCTCAATAGATGCAGAAAAAGCATTTGATAAAATCCAACATCCATTCCTGTTAAAAATACTAGAGAATATAGGAAATAAATGGACTTTTCCTTAAAATAGTCAGTAGCATCTATTTAAAACCATCAGCTAGTATCATATGTAACAGTGATAAACTGGAACCATTCCCAGTAAGACCAGGGGTGAAATAAGACAAGAAAAAGAGATTAAAGGAATTAGAGTAGGTCATGAGGAAACCAAATTATCACTCTTTGCAGATGATATGATGGTATACTTAGAGAACCCTAGAGAATCAACTAAAAAACTATTAGAATTAATCCACAACTTTAGCAAAGTTGTGGGAAAAAAATAAATCCACATAAATCATCAGCATTTTTATACATCACTAACAAAATCCAACAGCAAGAGATACAAAGAGAAAATCCATTTAAAATAATGGTTGATAGTATAAAATATTTGGAAATATATCTGCCAAGGGAAAGTCAGGATCTATATGAGCCACACTACAAAACGCTATCCACACAAATAAAGTCAGATCTAAATAATTGGAAAAATATCAAGTGCTCTTGGATGGGTTGAGCGAATATAATAAAGACGACAGTACTACCTAAACTAATCTATTTATTTAGTGCTATACCAATCAAACTCCCAAGAAATTATTTTGCTGACCAAAAAAAAAAAATAACAAAATTCATCTGGAAAAAAAAATGAAAGATCAAGAATTTCAAGGGAATTAATGGGGGAAAAAAAAAAGCAAATGAGGGTGGAATAGCTGTACCAGGTCTAAAACTATATTATAAAGCAGCAGTCATCAAAACCATTTGGTATTGGCTAAGAAACAGTAGTTGTTCAGTAGAATAGGTTAGGTTCACAGCACAAAATAGTCAATGACTAGAGTAATCTAGTGTTTGATAAACCCAAAGACCTCAGTTTTTGGGATAAAAACTCACTATTTGACAAAAACTGCTGGGAAAATTGGAAACTAGTATGGAAGAAACTAGGCATTGACCTATACCTAGCACTGTATATCAAGATAAGATTCAAATGGATTCATGATCTAGACATAAATAATGATATTATAAACAAATTAGAAGAATGTAGGATGGTTTACCTCTCAGATTTGTGGAGGAGGAAGGAATTTGTGACCAAAGAAGAACTAGAGATGATCATTAATCACAAAATAGATAATTTTGACTATATCAAGTTAAAAAATTTTTGTACAAACAAAACAAATGCAGACAAGATTAGAAGAGAAGCAACAAACTGGGAAAACATTTTTACATTCAAAGGTTCTGATAAAGGCTTCATTTCTAAAATATATAGAGAATTGACTCAAATATATAAGAATTCAAGCCATTCTGCAATTGATAAATAGTTAAAAGATATGAACAGACACTTTTCAGATGAAGAAATTGAAACCATTTCTAGTCATATTAAAAGGTGCTCCAAATCACTCTTATCAGAGAAGTGCGAATTAAGACAACTCTGAGATACCACTACACACCTGTCAGATTGGCTAAAATGACAGGAAAAGATAATGGTGAGTGTTGGAGGAGATGTGGGAAAACTGGGACACTGATACATTGTTGGTGGAACTGTGAATGGATCCAACCATTCTGGAGAGCAATCTGGAACTATGCTCAAAGAGTTATCAAACTGTGCATACCCTTTGACCCAGCAGCGTTTCTATTGGGCCTATATCCCAAAGAAATCTTAAAGGAGGAAAAGGGATCCACATGTGCAAGAATGTTTGTGGCAGCCCTTTATGTAGTGGCAAGAAACTGGAAACTGAATGGATGCCCATCAATTGGAGAATGGCTGAATAAATTATGAGAAATATATTTTTCTTTTTTTTTTCCTGAAGCAATTGGGGTTAAGTGACTTGCCCAGGGTCACACAGCTAGGAAGTGTTAAGTGTCTGAGATCACATTTGAACTCAGATCCTCCTGACTTCAGGGCTGGTGCTCTATCCACTGCGCCACCCAGCTGCCCGCTGGCTGAATAAATTATGGCATATGAATGTTATAGAATATTATTGTTCTGTAAGAAACGACCAACAAGATGATTTCAGAGAGGTCTGGAGAGACTTGCATGAACTGATTCTGAGTGACATGAGCAAAACCAGGAGATCATTATATACAGCAATAAGACTATACGATGATCATTTCTGATGGACATAGTTCTCTTCAACAATGACAGGTGATTCAAACCAGTTCCTATTGTTTAGTGATGAAGATAGTCATATACATCCAGAGAGAGGCCTGTGGGAACTGAGTGTGAGCCACAACATTTTAATGCTTTCTGTGAATATTTGCTTACATTTTGTTTTCCTTTTTAGGTTATTTTTTTTTTCTCTTTCTAGATCTGATTTTTCTTGTGCAGTAAGATAACTGTGTAGATATATATACATATATTGGATTTGTCATATAATTTAACATACTTAACATATTTAGACTACCTGTCATCTAGAGGTGGGGGAAAGAAAGGGAAAACTTTATTTTGCAAAGCTCAATGTAGAAAAAATCACTCATGTTCTATAAATAAAAAGCTTTAATTAAAAAAAATGAGCTGTTAGAGATGGGGAGGAGCTTGATAGTTAGTAGTATGGGACTATATTCCAGATGAAGACTATGATGATAGTGAAGGCACAAAGACATTGAACATAGGGGAATGTTGGGAATGGAGAGATGAAAGTTAGATTGCCAAAATTTTGGCAAAGATCAATGGCAGATAAAGAAGTCTGAGTCATCTATATGAGTTTGAAATGCTGACTTTTAAGGTACTGCTCTATGACTTCAATACATAGGGGAAATACAACATCCTTCCTTGCCCTCAAGAAATTTACATTTTCTTTGGAAGCCAGAAGGCACTGCTGAAGCTAATTACCCCCTCCTCCCTGGAACATAACCTCAGTCAATAAATCATTGAATAAACATTTATTTGTTAAACACCTATCCTTTGCTAGGTATTTTGGACTATTATTTTGCACTTGTAAAATTGCATGCCTTACATCATTTTTATTTCTGTATTCCCCAGTACCCCTCATGATACCTTATAGATAATTGACCTTCAGTAGAGTTTATTGTGATTATTGTGATTCTTTTTTTTTTTTTTTTTTTTTTGCTGAGGCAGTCGGGGTTAAATGACTTGCCCAGAGTCACACAGCTAGGGAATGTTAAGTGTCTGAGACCAGATTTGAACTCAGGTCCTCCTGACTTCAGGGCTGGTGCTCTATCCACTGCACCACCTAGCTGCCCCGATTGTGATTCTTATAATCAACATACCCAAGAAATTGTTGTTAGTCCAAAGGATAGATTAAAAAAATCACTGTGTACACAATGCACAGAAATAATAACAGTTTACATTTGTATCATGCTTTAAGATTTATGAAATATCACACAATACTCCAATGAGGAAGATAGAACAAGTAATAGCTAATATTTTTATAGTGCTTTAAATGTGCAGAGCATTTCATAAATATCACGATCCTCCAAAATATCCCTGAGAATTAGGGCCTATTATTATTCCATTTTATAGATGAGAAAACAAAAGCAGATAAAAGTCAAGTTACTTGACCAAGGTCATATGTCTAGTAACTGAGGCAAAACTTTAACTCATGGCTTCCTGAGTTCAAGTCCCGTGCTCCATTAATTCTCAGAAACAGATGCAGAAGTGGTAAGTGACTTGCCCATTGTGGTATGAATGATGTCAGTGAGGGGATTCCAGTCCAGATCTTTTGACTATAAGGTCAAAGCTTTTTCTACTATGCCATATTGCTTCTTAAAAACTTCTTAGGGTTTTTAAACTTGTGAGTGAATTCCATCCAAAATTGATGCCTCCCTTCCCCCCCCCAATTTTTGTTGTTTTTGTTGTTGTTTTCTGCTGAGGCATTTGGGGTTAAGTGGCTTGCCCAGGGTCACACAGCTAGGGAATGTTAAGTGTCTGAGACCAGATTTGAACTCCTGACTTCAGAGCTGGTGCTCTATTCACTGCACCACCTAGCTGCTCCCCAGAATTGTTTTTTACTTGTTTTATACTGCATATAAATTACTTGGTACACCGAATTGTAGCTATCTGGTATGAATGCATTGTTGGTTTTAGAGAAGCATATGTGATAAGTGAATCCATTGTCACTCATAGGGTTGTAGATTTAGCCTCATTTAATAGGTGAAGAGACTGAGAAACAACAGTCAAATGACCTGCCTAGTGCAATACATCTAATAAACATGTGAGATGGGATTTGAATTTAGGTATTCCTCAGTCCTAGTCTAGTTTTCTATTCATATTACTGTAAAATAATGCTATAGAAATTACAGGAAAAAGTAATAAAATCATGTTTAAGAGTTACTGACATTCTCTTTAAAGATACTTTACCATCTTTTTTTGTTGTTTAAAATTGGTTCTTTATGGTTCTATTATTAGTGTACACAGAATTACAGATTTAGAGGTGAATAATCTATAGGATTCCTTCTATTCTTTAGAGATACAACTCTATAATTCTGAAATTTAATGTAGTACAATTCTACATTTAATGTTTCATTTCACTTGACATATTGTATTAAAGAATTATATAAAATGTAACATTCTGAAGGCTTTATTTTTTTTCTCTCACTGCCTTCTTTTTCTGCTCAATTCTGCTGTCTATAACTGATGGTTTAAATCTGGAGCTAGCCCTTCACCCTTGGATTACCATAACCATTTCTTGGTTGGTCTTACCTAACACCTATATTACAGTAAAATCCTCCCAGTTGATACCAATCCAGTCTTTCCCTTCTCTAATCTACTTTATATGCTGCCAGAATATTAATATATCTAATTTAATACTTTAAGCATGTTAGATAGTCTGCAAGTCTCAAGTCTTTCCCTACTCCAATGCATCTTTCATTCAACCACCGAAATGATTTTCTTAAAATGCAGGTCAATATGTCATCTTTTTTCCTTTCATCTTTAAAATGGGATTAAATTAGAAGTCTCTTTGCAGTCTTCCTTTGAGACTGAGAACTCTATTCTATAATTCTGACTGATTACCTTCTTAATTTGTTATTGTTTAGTTGTTTTCTGTCATTCCAACTCCTTATGATTCTTTTTTTTTTTTTGGCAAAGATAGTGGGGTGGTTTATTGTTTCTTTCTCCAGCTTATTTTACAAATGAGGAAACTGAGGCAAACAGGGTTGTGACTTGCCCAGGGTCACATAGCTAATAAGTATCAGAGGCTAGATTTGAACTCAGAACTTCTTGATTTCAGTCTCAGCCCTCTATCAGCTAGGCTTTCTTTTTAATTTATTAGGCAATTAAAATTTGGGGATTTTTGAATCTTTATAAGAGTTTCTTTTCTTGGTATTCTCTACTTTAAAAAAATTCAAATTGTTTGTATTGAGGAATAGTGTTCCAATTAAGGATTGGTATGGTGAAAGAACTTATCAAAGAAAATACTATATCACAAAATTAAATACTGGACCTTAGCACAGTGATTAGCTTAGGTCTTGGAACATAGTAGGTACTTAATAAATGTTATTTGATTACACACATATACACATACACACATAGACACATCCTCACATATATACATATATGCATATATATTCAATGGTATCAATTGTATCACAAGTTATAAAGGGATTTGCTATGCACTACTTTAAAATTGTGAGTTTTCCTATTAAACTTAAATTATGATCTAATTAATACATGAGTTTTCATGAAAGCATCTACCTGTAAATTGGCACATACCTGCCCCATAGTCATACAGAGTACGTTTCTACCATGTATGTTCTCATCCTAATCTCTCCTCCTCATGAGGCTGGGTCTCCACATAGTTATTGGCTAGGTGATATTGGGCAAACCACTTAAAGACTTTCAATCTCAGTTCCCTCATCTAAACCACGAAGGGGTTGGACTAAATCTTCTTTGAAATCCTTTTAAGTTTTACTTCTTTGAAGTTGTGAAATCCACCCCTATTTTCTGGTCATTATGGGAAATTATCTCTTGACTTAGTTGCAATTTCTGAGACTGTAGCCATACCTTTCTCCTAGAGAGAAGAAAGATCGAGATCTTCTCTCTTAGACTTCCATGATAATACCATTTTTTTTTAGGTTCAAGATAAAGAAAAAGTGTTTTGTTTTTTTTTTTTTGTTTTGTTTTTTTTAAACAATTCAAGCTTTCCAGAAATAAGTAGAAGAGGATGCCTTGGAAATAGACTTGATTTTACCAGAAGTCTTAAGTAAAAACTGCGTGAGATTTAATGAGTATTTGACTAAATGTCTTTTGAAATTCTTTCCAACTTAGATTCTGTGGTTTAACAAATATTAAAGACTTAATGTTTGTAAATCACTTGGGGTACAAAGGGAAAAAAAAGAAACGATCTCTTCTCAAGGAATTTATATTCCATTGAAATGGTTGAAATAGCTTTAAAATTTTTTATTTTTGTTATGAATTTAACCATCAATAAACAGAAACATTAAAACATAAAAAGGACCAAAACACAAATTTATACATACACACACACATCCATGAACTTTTATTATATACAGTTTATTTTTGAAAGTACATATTAAATTTAATAAGATAATAAGAAAATTGCCCCATGTGTGTTATATCTGAACTTTTTTCCTGAACTTTTTTGTTTTGTTCTGTACATTTGATGATGTTTGTTTCTTTTTCTTTTCTACTTCACTTTTATGACCCATTCACAGCCTCCAACAGAAACTCCCTTCCTCTTATAACAAATTGTTCAGTTTTGTCCAACTAGAGATTTTTGATGGTAATATTATAGAATTTATGTATTCATAAGAGTTTCTTTTTGTGACCTCATGGGACCATAGCCCATTAAGCTCTTCTACCCTTCTTGAAGTATATCCAAGTTCATGTTCATTGTTTCCATGACACCATCTATCCATCTCATTCTCTGTCATCCCCTTTTCCTTTTGCCTTCAATCTTTCTCAACATCAAGAGGATCTTTTCCAGTGAATCTTGTCTTCTCATTATATGACCAATGTATTTAAGCTTCAGCTTTAGTATCTGACCCTCCAGGGAGTAGCTTGAATTAATTTCTTTAAGTATTGATTGATTTGATCCCCTTGTGTCCAAGAGACACTCAAAAAATTTCTCCAGCACCACAGTTTGAAAACATCAATTCTGCAGTACTCAGCATTCCTAATAAGCCTAACTTACAGAATCTTGAGCATTAATTTAAAACATTCCTTGGCATTGTCTTTCTTTAAGATTGGGATATAAATTGATCTTTTCCAATCCAGTGGCAGCTGCTGTCTTTTCCAAATCTTCTGGCATATTGAGTGCAGTGCTTTAACAGTTATGACAGAAAACCAGGCAAACAATCAACAAGCCCATTGTCCATGTTTGAAAGTCTGCAGCTCCTTTTGTGCCTCTCTAGTCCATTATGTGCCTGACAAGAAGTGGGGGCCCAGCTTCATCTTTAGTTTTTTCAGTTCATGATTGGTCACTGAACTAATCAGTCCTGAAATCATTCACAGTTGTTTTCCTTTATATTATATTATTGAGATCATCATGTAAATTGTCTTCCACCGTTTGCTTATTTTATTTACCATCAATTCATACAGATTTTTCCAATATCTGTTATATTTGTTTTTCTCATGGTATAAAAATATTCCATTATATTTATATGTCAAAATCTGTAACTATTTTCCAGTCAATAGTCAACCACTTTGTTTCCTATCACTATAATTTTTTATAATAACAAAGATGGGAGAAGAGAGTAGATACTCATCAATTAGAGAATAACCAAATAAGTTGAATTAGGTGCATATAATGGAATATTACTGTGATGTGAGAAATAATGAATATGATGAATGTGGAGAAGCATTCAAAGACATATGAAGTGATAAAGGGATGTAAACAGAATCAGGAAAACAATATAAAAAATGCAACAATGTTAATGGAAAAAACCCTAGCAAATTTAACAAAAATGGATTGCTATGAACAATCAAACCTGATTCCAGAGAAAGGATAAGAGGTTGGGGCTCCCTTTTTTGCAGAGCAACAGGAGTTGTGTGTGTGAAATGCTATATATGGAGATAGTTTTGATTGATGGGTTGGCTAATTTTGAACAAAGTGAATTTTTAAGCTATGATTTATAAAGGATGTCTTCATAAATGGGAGGAGGGGGGTAGGGCATAATGTTAAATGGAAGTGCTGTAGAAATAGAAGATTATTAATGAATCATTTAAATTTTCAATGTTTATATATCTGGGTCCTTCTTTTTTGTCTTTAATCTCTTTGGTGCCTGTGCCTAGGAGTAATATTTCTGGTCAAAGACTATAGGGTTTAGTGACTTTAGAGGAGTATATACTTCCAGAATGTTAAAATCATATTTTTTATTAGAGGAGTTCTATTCTTATTGGATCAAAATGCTTAGTTCTATTGACTTTTTTTTTAAAGTAGACTTTAATATTGGAGCATTCTTTTTTCTTCTTACTATCAGAATCCTTTATCAGTCAAATCAGTAAGCATTTATTAAGTGTTATTATATACTAGGCATTGTACTAAGAGTAGGGGATACAAAGAAAGGTAAAAAAAAAAACAAAAAACAACTTTCCCTATCTTGAAGGAAACAATGTGTTAACTATTTGCAAATAAGATATGTTACAGGATAAATTAGAGATAATCAGAAGAGGTAAGGCTCTAGAATTAAGGTAGATTAGAACAGGTTTCCGGCAGAAAGTAGCATTTCAGCCTAGATTTGAAGGACAGCTTGAATCTGAAATGAGGTAGGAAAACATTCCAAGTATAGGAAGAGCCTGGTAAAATCAGCAGTCAAGAGATGAGATATCTTGTTTGAGGAGCAAGGAAACCAATATGACTGAAAATAAAGATAAGTGGAGGAAAGTAAAGTATAAGAAGACTGAAGAGCTTTAAAAGCCAAACAAAAGATTTTATATCTGATCCTGGAGTTAACAGGGATTCACTGGTGTTTATTAAATTGGAAAAGATGATATCATTTTAGGGAGATCACTTTGATAGTTAAGTGGAGGATGGACTGGAGTAGAGAAAGATGAGGCAGGAAGGCCAAGTGTCAGGCTAATGAAATAGTCCAGGTGAGAGGTGATAAGGGGTTGGATCAGGATGGTGTCAGTGCCAGAGAAGGTATATTAGAAAGATGCTGCAGAGGTAGAATTGATACGTCCTGGCAACAGATTAGATATGGGAGGAGAAAAGGGTTGTGAGCTTCAGTGGCTAGGAAGATATTGGTACTCTCAACAGTAATTGGGAAATTCTTTTTTTTTTTTATTAAAGCTTTTTATTTGTAAAACATATGCATGGGTAATTTTTCAACATTGACCCTTGCAAAGCTTTCTGTTACAAATTTTCCCCCCTAGCCCCCACCCCCTCCTCAGATGGCAGGAAGCCTAATGCATGTTAATTATGTTAAAATACTTGACAAATCTAATATGTGTATACATATTTATACAGTTATCTTGCTGTACAAGAAAAATCGGATCTACAAGAAAAAAAATCTGAGAAGGGAAACATAATGCAAGCAAACATCAATAGAGAGCATGAAAATGTTATATTGTGGTCCACATTCAGATCCCTTTTTCTGGGTGTATATGGTTTTCTTCATCACTGAACAATTGGAACTGATTTGAAACATCTCATTGTTGAAGAGAACCATGTCCTTCAGAATTGATCATCATATAATCTTCTTGTTGCTGTATACCATGATCTTCTGGTTCTGCTGATTTCACTCAGCATCAGTTCATGCAAGTCTCTCCAGGTCTCTCTTGAAATCATCCTACTGGTCATTTCTTACAGAACAATGTAAGTGGGAAATTCTGAAGAGGATAGAGCTTGGAGGAAAGGGATAATGAGTTCAGTTTGGGACATATTGAATTTAAAATGTTTAGGGGACATTCAGTTTGAGATGCCCCGTGGGCAGTTGAAGAGGCAAGAATGGAAGTGAAGAGAGAGGTTAGGGCTGGATAAATAGATTTGAGAATAATTAGCATATGATTTCAGAAAAGCCTGGAGAGACTTACATGAACTGATACCCAGTGAAATGAGCTGAACCAGGAGAACACTGTGTACAGTAACAGCAAGATTATGTGATGATTGACTATGATAGACTTAATTCTTCTTAGCAATATAGTTCAAGACATTTCCAAAAGACGTGGGATGGAAGATGCCATCTTCCTGCAGAGAAAGAACTATGGAGACTCAATGCAGATCAAACCATTATTTTCACCTTTTTGGGGGGGTTGCTTTTTCTTTCTTGTGGCTTTTCTCTTTTCTTCTGATTTTTCCTTTACAACATGACTAATGTGGAAATATGTTTTAAATGATTATATGTGTATAACTCCTATCAGTTTGCTTGCTGTCTTATAAAGGGGGAGGTAAGAGCAGGAGGGAGAAAAAAATTGAACTCAAATCTTGCAAAAATGAATGTTGAAAACTATCTTTATATATAATTGGAAAACTATAGTACTATTGAGGAAAAAAAGAGACAATCAGCACAGAGGCAAGCAAACCACATAGAAAAAGAGAGAGGGTCCAGGACAGAATCTTGGGATTATTTATGCTTAGAAGGTGTGACCTGAATGAAGATCCAACAGAGAAAATGTGGTCACACAAGGAGGAGGAGAACTAAGAGAAATCAGGGTCACAAAAACTAGAGAGAAGAGAGTAAGTTACAGTCTTAGAAGCTGCAGGGAGGTCAAGGAAAATGAGGATTGAGAAGGAGGATGAAAGTTTATGCTTGCATTAAAATCTTTGTCTGAAGCCTTCCCATAATGAGAAGATAATCCTGGTTTCTCAAAGGTTGAATCTTCAGAGGGTGAGCTGCAGCAATCTGTGCCAATCCAGGAAGGCTTTCTATATAGTCTTTACTGATGAATATGATGGATATAGATCTGGACTTGGATGTTAGGAATAACTGGGTCTAAAACCTGCCTCTGACACTTATTAGTAGTATTACCATAGGCAAATCACTTAACCTCTGTCTTTGTTTCCTTAGTTTCCTCATGAAAGAAAGCATAGTTATTGTTTCCATGGAGCTTACACTCTAAATTCTTTTTTTTTTTTTTTGGTAATAGCTTTCTATTTTTCCAAATCTATGCAAAGATAGTTTTCCACATTTACCTTTGAAAAATTTTATGGGGTCAACTAGGTGGTGCAGTGGATAGAACACCAGCCCTGAAGTCAGGAGGATCTGAGGTCAAATCTGGTCTCAAGACACTTAACATTCCCTAACTGTGTGACCCTGGGCAAGTCACTTAACCCCAATTGCCTCAGCAAAAAGCAAAAAAAAAAAAAAAAAGAAAGAAAGAAAAATTTTGTGTTTCAGATTTTTCTCCTTCCCTTCCTTCCTACTCTCTTCCATAGACAAAAAGTAATCCAATATAGGTTAAAAATATGTAGTTCTTATAAACTTATTTCCATATTCATCATGCTGTGCAAGAAAAATCAGATCAAAAGGGAAAAAATGAGAAAGAAAAAAATTAAGCAAACAACAGTAACAACAAAGGTGAAAATACTATGCTTTATCCATATTCAGTCTCCATAATTCTCTCTATGGATATGGATGGCTCTTTCCACTACAAATCTATTGGAATTGCCTTGAATCACCTCATTGTTGAAAAGAGCCAAATCCATCACAGTTGATCATCACTCAATCTTGTTGCCTTTGTATACAATGTTCTCTTGGTTCTACTCATTTCACTTAGCATCAATTCATCTAAATCTCTCCAGGCCTCTCTGAAATCATCCTGCTCATCATTTCTTGTAGAACAATGATATTCCATAACATTCACATAGCATCACTTATTCAGCCATTCCCCAGCTGATGGGCATCCACTCACTTTCCAGTTCCTTGCCACTACAAAAAGGACTGCTACAAACATTTTTGTACTTGTGAGTCCTTTCCTTTTTCCGTATGATCTGTTTGGGATATAGACCCAGTAGTATATTCTAAATCTTAGTGATGTTTTTTTTTTTTTCAGGCTCCAACCAGGAATGGAGACCCCATTGGATGTTTTGTCAAGAGCGGCATCTCTAGTGCATGCTGATGATGAAAAACGTAAGTCAATAATTGTTTCACAAATACTTTACAATTTACCCAGCATGTGGTAGTCATCAATGTGGTTTATTATTTTTCTTTATTCTCAGCATATTTGTATACTCTTAATTTTGGTGTTTATTAGAGCTCATCATTTTATCTTATTTTCTCTGATAATCCAATAATCTGTGATCTAACCCAATTTAGTATTCCCTCAACAATGCAGATCAAAATTTATCCATACCTTCCCTACATTTGATAACTCTTGTTCATACCATCAGAAACATTCCAGAGGCTGGTAGCCTTGCATAGCTTTCTCTCACTCAAATTCAATTCACTTGAATGTCATGATACCACCTCTCTGATATTATGATAATCTTCCAGAATGAAGGACAAACAAGAAGGAATACACTTCTTTTTTTTAAGTGTTTGTAAAAACACTTTTATTGATTTTATTGAAACGTTTTCTCCATCACCAGAATTTCACCCAGCATTTCTTCCCTATCCTCTCCCAGCTAGACATTTCAGATTACATATGAGTGTTACAAAAAGGGTGAAAGGGGAAAAGTCAGCAAAACTTAGTAACAACTTCGCCAACAAAAGGAGAGGAAGCAAAAAAAGGGACTGCATCCGGGAGAGGGCTCTGGTTCCATCCTTTCAGCAAGAGCAGACCTGGGAGCAGACTTGGGAATCAAGAAAAGGCTATCTTGAACCTCAAAGATTTCTTCATTAGAACTCTGTTCACTTGCAGCACCTTCTCTTGAAGTAGATAGGTGACACCATCAGCCAAAGTGGAACCTGAAGATGGGGCTTTCTGATCTTTTTGTTGTCCACTTTCTTCAACCACCTTTGTATAGTTGTCTTCTAACTTACTCTGAAGAATATGAAGTTGGAAGTCACCAGTGTGCATTTCTTGTTGTTGGAGGATGACATAGTCATTACTGTAGACATTGCCTTGATCATCATGACTGTGATTATCACTATGATCACTGATGCTGTCATAGTTCTTACTGCTTTCATTAGAATGGTCACTTTCACTGTCATCACAGCTGCTGTAGTCAGTGACATCGGTCTGGTAAAGCATTTGAAAGGCCAGGAGACATCAGGCCATCTTCCAAGTATTCCATATGTCCCTGGACAAACTGGGGTGGCATAGGAAGGAAGATGAATTCTTCCTCAGAGCTCTGTTCTCTTCCACTATTCTCTGAATCACTAGTTACTGCCATGGTGTCACCTATGGCCAACATGGAACCTGAGGCAAGGTCTTGATTATCTTCAGATAGGTTTCCTAATTCCTTCTCTTTCAGCAGTTCTCCTTCCATAACTTTTTCACTTCTTTCTACAGTTTGTTTTTTGAAATAGTGAAACATCTGCCAGGTTGAGAAAGTGCCTTTTTCCTAGAGGTTAAAACTTTGATGTCTTTCCAAGAGGTTTCTCAGCCAGGAATAAAGTGGCAGTTGGAATCTCTTCTTTGAGCTAGAATCATAGAATACACTTCTATGCAAAGAATATGCAAATATACTTCTTCCTGTTCTTTCCATGTTTCCTATTCCCCAGTGGAGTACTTGGGTTGCTGGCAACCTTTGATCTTGTGGTATGATTGATTTATCCTTTGTTTTCCCTCTAGTCCTACATTTTTCTGGTGATAACCTCTGCACTATTTCTCCAGTATTTCTAACTTGTAGCCAGCTTATATTCACCAAGCACTTCTCCATTTCCCTTCATGTCTTCAGAGGTTATGGTATTCTGTACAACATCACTGGGACAATACTGGTGTTACAAAGATGGATCTTTGTGTCACAGAGAAACCTGACATCAGTTAAGCAATAGCTAATCTTCCAAGGTAATCCAGCCTCATGTCCACTTAATGAGTCAAATTCATTATCTTTTTACATTGTCTGTCTCTGATACAGGTACTAATGGATGAGCTCTTGGAGGCTATCAGTCCATCTGTGTATCAGAGATTGGACAATAGACATTCTTCATCCACTTAATCCTTCCTGTATATAATCACTCAGTCAACTCAACAAGCATTTATTAAATGCTTTTATGTGCCAAATGCTGGGGTTACAAAGAAAGGTAAAAGATAGTTTGTGCTCTCAAGGAACTCACATAGGAGATGGAACATGCAAACAACATTACACAAACAAGATATATATAATAAATTGAAAATAATTAACAGAAAAAAGACACTAGAATTAAGAGGGATTAGAAAGGGCCTCCTGCAGAAAGTGGAATTTAGCTGAGATTTAAAGGAAGTCAAGAGACCCAGAAGAAAAACGAGGGAGAACATTCCAAGCATGGGGAGCAATCAGGGAAAATGTCCTGAGGCATTCCTGCCTTAGTTACTGTTAGTACTCAAAGGAGAGTTTGGCTAAGTTCTCTTTGTGGTTACATATTTTGAGTTATCTTGTATGATTTTGAGTTTCTCTCTCTCTCTTTGCCTTCAGAACCTTATCACCTTGATAATCCTTTTTATGCTTTGGATGTGTGATAAAATCCATTTCCACAAAACTAGATGAAAAATAAGGTGTTATTTGCAATCTCCACTCACATAACTATGCTTTGGAATTTTCTTTTTTTTTTTTTATTCAAAGCTTGCTTTGGAATTTTCAAATGTTATAATTGGTTGAGAGCATGGAAAAGGCGAAAGGGTAAGTAGGAAGAAAATCTGACTCAGCCTAAGGCTGATTTTGGGGCTGTTCTTATAGAGATAACAGCCTGCTCTTCCAGATCTTGGAAAGACTCAGAAATTCTCCCCTGTACAGGTGGCCATGAATTCATTGCTAGGAACAAAGGTGCCAAAGTTTATTTGTGGTTTGAATTTGTGCTAAGTTTTAGTGTATGTTTTTTTAATAGTATTTTATTTTTCCAAATACATATAAAGATAATTTTCAACATTCATTTTTGTAAAACTTTGTGTTTCAAATTTCCCTCCCTCTTTCCATCCCTTAACTTCCCCCTCCCCAAAATAATAAACAATCTGATACAGGTTAAACATATTCTGCTTTAACTCTTGATGTTCATGAGCCCACTTCCTAAAGTGTACTATAGGCACAGTGAACAGATTTAACATTCACCTAGGCTTAATGATTAACACTTCATATTAAATATACTGCATCTATGAAATGGGCCAGGAAGCAATTACCCAAGGGTAGGATAAGCCTTAACATTGCAACAAAAAAGAAGAACTATAAGGTGACAGATCAAGGGGATAACGAGGGTCAAAAGGAAGCATTTGTCTGACTTTGTTGAACAATGGGGAAGGCCTGAAAGTACTTTTAGGCAGCTGGGAGGAATCTAAGGGAGAGAAAAATAATAGGGACAGGAAGAAGAGAAAGGGAGAGAAGGAAAGGATGAGGGGGAAGGGAAAGAAAGAACAGAGTGAGACAGAGGGAAGGAGAACAGAGAGAAGGGAGAGAAAAGGTGGGCTGGAAGAAAGGGAGGATTAATGAGGTAGTTTCTCAAAGGAGTTGGTCAAGGAGGAAATGTGATCAAAGGTAAGAGGATTAGATCTTGGCAAGGAAGCCTATGTCTTTTTCAGAGACTAGGGCAAAGAAATAAAAGACAGGTGAAAATCTAAAAAGGTTTGAGGGATATGAGGAAACACGTGATACTTGATTTCAATTTCTTAAACAGAAGAAAGAGGATGGAGTGAGGGGTGGCAGATGGGGTAGAGTTGAGTAGAGAAGAGAGGGGTTAGAGCAGTTGCTGTGGAAAGTGTGGCAGTGAATCAGGAAAGAATGAAAGCATTATTGTGCTACAGTTGAAATTAAGTGACATGCATTTGAAGTGGACTCAAAAGACGTAGTTGTATGACATCCTCTATCCTCTGCTAGTGTTCACTTGCATGGGAATGGTTGCTTGGGATGTAGATAGCAGAGGTCAGCCAGCTTTAAGGAGTGCCTGATTGTGCTTAATAGTCTGACAGTAAGCAAGGGATTCAGGGTTGGGATGCATTGAATTAGTCAACTGTTAGGTCATGATTGTGAACAAGGGAAAGTGATTCTGAAGTAGGCTTGGTGGAACTAGGAAAAGAATGAGGAATGAAATAACAGAACAAGAGGGAGGAATGAAAGGTGGGGAAGGAGAGAGGAAAAGAGGGAGAATAAAGAGAGGGAGTAGAAGTGGGAGGGAGAGAAAAAGAGAAGAGTGTGAGGAGGATTTCAGAGTTTGGCATAATGGAGATGATGCTTAGGGGGATTATGAGATCAAAAGCATAATCACTTATAGGTAACTTAAGTAGGTGGATGAAGATATAGCTCATGGGATATTAATAAACTGTGAGGCTGGGATGAAGAGTATAACAGCATGTATATTAAAGGCTCCAAGTGTGAATGTAGGAGCTGGGTAGAGAACATACCTACAAGCTACTTTTATTGTTCCGTCATTTCAGTTGTGTCCAACTTTTTGTACCCCATTTGGAGTTTTCTTAGCAAAGATACTTAAGTGATTTGCCATTTCCTTCTCCAGCACATTTTATAGATGAGGAAACTGAGGCAAACAGGATTAAGTGATGACATTCCCAGAGTCACACAGGTAGTAAGGGTCTGAGGCCATATGTGAACTCAGATCTTCCTTAATATAGGCCTGATACTCTCTTTATTGTGACATACAGCTGCCCACGAGTTATTTGAGTGAAAGAGAAAAAGAGAGAGAGAGAGAGAGAGAGAGGGGGAGGGAGGAGGGGGAGAAAGAAATAGGGGAGAGAGAAAGTAGGGGGGGAAGAAGAGGGGGAGGGAAGGAGAGAGGGAAAGGGAGAGTGAGCCCAAGAGCACCCAAGTAACCTAGATGTCGATAGATTATGACCCCCCCCCCCAAAAAAAGATTTAAGTTGGGTAATTAGGATAGACTAATGGAGAAGAAATTGCAGAAGGATGGTGGCAGAGGGAAAATATAGAATTAGCACCGAGGAACAAGATTTATACCTATTTCTCACCTATTATGGGATAGAGCAACTTTCATTGAAAAAGTTGGCCAGGGATGGATTGTCTGTTAGAGACAGCTGATTTTTTATGAGTGAAAAGAATGGAAGAGAATTCGGATGAAGGGGCATTTAAATGTGGTTCTTGTTTAGAGGACATAATGAAAATGATGGGTAAAGGGGAAAGAGGAAGAGAGTGAATAGTGATAATATAGAATAGTATTTTCTTTTCATCTTGGTAGATGGCAGAACCAGAGAAATCTTTGCCTTAGGGTGCTACCATGGTGGGGAGGCCCTGTTATATTCCTGTGGCTCCTTTCCTTTTTGTTCTGTTAGCTCATGCTGCCACATGGATCTTCTCTTTTAGCATCTCATCACTGTGGCACTCCTGTCTTTCAGCTTGCCTTTCCTTCCCATCCCTATCCCCAAAGCCCTGACAGTTTAAAGTCCATATTGTTGAAGAGAAAAAAATGCTCTCCCCAGCATGACTGCAGCTGTTATCAAGGCTATCCTTGATACTGCCCTCCCTAACTCCCCCCTCCCCCACATTCATTGAATTTGCCTTAAATAGAGTAATTTCTAGCTATTATAGATACTGACTCTGATCAGGTGGTCAGGGGCCACAGCACAAAAGAAGTATCCTCCTAGGCCTTGATATTGGAGTAAAGAATTGGTGTTGGATTGGAATATCAGCTTCAGAGGTGTGTTCTCTCCAAACATCAGAGAACTGGAATGGGAGCAATAGGATGTTTGGATTGGACTTCTCTGCTTATGCCAACTCCTTCCTTTTTCCTTTGGACTAGAAAATAAATAAAAAATAAAAGACAAGTTAATTTCCCCCTCTGTATCTTGAGTGCAGATGACAGGTGATGATCTGGTCTTACATTTTCCAGGAGTTTCTTCTAGTTTCCAATTGGGGGATTCCTGTTCTACATATTACAAAAAGAGGATAGTAATCTTTTCTTTTCTCCTAGGCTTATAAAAACCCACATTTTGATAAGCAGCTAGGAACACTGAGATGAGTATATAAGGTCAGAGCAATCATAATATGGTCTTTACTAGAATAATCTTTGACTCCACTGTTGCTTCTCTTGGTTTAGAGGAAGGTCTGAAATCACCTTGCCATAACAGGCATTATTTTAGCTTATTTGGTTCCACATCATGAGAAGGAGGGAAAGTGTGAAGAATTCTACAGTAGTGGAATCATTTTCATTGTTAATGCTAAGACACCTTGGGAAATCTTTTCTTACTTTGGAACCATGTATGTCACTCTACACTGCCAAAGATTACATGGCATTTCCCACTACCTAAACTTGTAAGTATGTTAAAAAATCACACTCTTCATAGACCCTGATCTTCCTATTTCATTTTGTCTTTAGCTAAGATTCCTGAGAGCCATAAAGCTTAGATTAGAATCTCCTTCCCTTGATTAAAAAAAAATGTCCTAACTTTAGTTGACTAAAGGATATCACTCTCCTTAATCCTTTTTTTTCTCACTTCAAGTCCTGTTTATTTATCCAAAATCCTGATTGAGTGGGTAGAAGTCTAGTCTTGGAGTCTGAAAGATGAGTCCAGGTCCTACCATTGACCCATATACTAACTGAGTGACCAGTGCCTATCACTTAATATCTAATTGCCTTCAAACAAATGTATGATACCAGTTATAGACAAGCTGCTGATCTACAGCTATGGAGGGAATTTCCAAATTAGAAGTTCCTTACATCATTGTAACCAGAGGTCTGTGCATCCTCCAATTGAATACCAGAAAAATGTTCTAGTTTACTTTCCCAAGTTATGTAAGGAGAGATTTCCCCTTTTCCTTTGAAGTGTAATTAGGCTCTGCTCCTACCCCCCTCCACCCTCTCTTTGGAGAGCTGTAAGAAACAGCCCAAGACTTGCTGATATAGTCCAGTCCAGTTACTTCAGAAGAAGGTAGAAGAAAAAAGATGAAAGATTTCCATTGAAATCATAGAAGTACTTTTCCCAACTCCCAAAACCCAGAATATGGTGAGGGCACAAGTTCTGGGGAAGGGGAGTGGTAAATGACTGAGGGATTCGCTGTGAATGGACCTAGAGAGGAAAACCATTTTCTGTTTGAATGTCCAAGAAAAAGACTACATATCCACTGGTATAAGCTTATTATATGGAGGGGGAGGTTGTGGGACATGAATGTAAAAGAATAGAAGGTTTTTTAGAAAGCGTAGTTAGTGACTCCAAGGCCCAGAGCTTTGAGGAAAGAGCTATCTCCCTCTTGGCTGAAGATTATTGCTCTAGTTCTACAGGAGACTTGGCTCTTGAATAGGAAGCAGTAGGAGCACTAGTTGGGAAAGCCAAACATAAGATATCCAAAATGAAGGCAATATTACCCAGTCAGAGCAGAAAACAAGAGCCCCCATTTGTCGTTGCTAAGACCTTTTTCTTCAAAGTTATTTGTAATTACATCTTAAAAATATCTGTGGTCTTACCAATTCAGGAGTTCTTTCCAACCACACAGATTACATGTCCTGCAGACCTGCCCATCCTGTGCATCCTATTTAAATCCTCATGAAAGCTCAGCACTTGGAGGGGCCAACCACCATACTGGAGATCTTATTCACTTTCTCCCCCCATAGAGAGGGTAGCAGTGGAGGACTCTGGCCATCTACCTGCTGTATCTACCTCTTCACCATGTAAGCTGCCTATCTTCTTTTCCAGTCCTATGGTTTCTTAATGAAATCCTTTACTTTTGTTCTTTGAAGTTTCGGTTGCCCTTCATAACACACACATTGCCTTCAATGTTTGCCTTCCTCCTCACCCCCATCAATTAAAATATGAGATTCTTGAGAGTAGGGACTGTCTTTTGGAATTTCAATACCTAACATGGTATGTGACACATAGTAGGCATCCAGTGCTTTGGGGACAGTTTTATTCATTGGGATTTTATTGGATGCTTGCTGAGTCCAGAGAACTTTTGGGGAGAGTAACTATAAAAGTCTCCTAATATAGAGGTCTGAATGGATTATGTGTCTAAAAGTCTTTAGTCTTTCCCATTTCCTTCTTCTGAACCGTACTTTCCCACATATTACTTTCCATTCTTATCTCTTCCCATCTTTGCTTTGAAACAACCAAATGTCAGAATACATGTTATTCTGAAGGGTTCTATTCAATTCAATTCAGTAGACATTTATTAAGTGCCTAACATGTGCCAGGCACTTTGCTGAGTGCTGGGAATACAAAAAGAGGGAAAAGGCAATACCTGCCCTCAAAGAAGTTACAATTTACTAGGGGAAGACAACATGCAAACAAATATATACAAAGCAAGCTATATACAGGATAAATAGGAAATAATTAAGAGAGGGATGACCCTGGAATTAAAAGGTTTGGGGAAGGCTTCCAATAGGAGGTGGGATTTTCGTTGGGACTTAGAAAGACCAGAGAGGTCAGAAGTTGGAGTGGAGGAGGGAAAGCCTTCTAAGCATGGGAATCAGCCAGAGAGAATGCCCAGAGCCCAAAACTGAGTATATCTTGGTCAGAAACTACCTGTTGGGGAGTAAGGAAGAAGATTGGAAAGGTAGAAGAGGGCTGTTATAAAGGCTTTTTTAGAGTCAAACAGAGCATATTGCATTTGCTCCTGGAGGCAATAAGAAGCCACTGGAGATTACTGAGTAGGGAGGGGAATGTGACTGGACTTGCATTTTAGGAAAATCCATAAGAGCTGATGAGATCATCAAGTGAGTAGCATAGAGGGAGAAGAGGAGAGGATCCAGGACTGAATTCTGAGGAATATCCAGAGCTTGGATGGATGAAGTAACTTACTTAAGTTCACACAATCCCCAACTGTCAAAGTGGGAGCTGAGTGAAGGTTTCCCTGGTTACACCATTATCACTGTTCCATTCTAGGGGGTGTAACTTAAATCAGTGCACTGGACAATGCTGGAAACTGATGAAAATACATATTCAGATTTATCATCTTGTATTACTGGTGTTTTGAATTTGAGCAAACTTTTATTTGTTGTTGTTTTCTCAGTGGTCTTTAATATAGGCACTGGGAAATCCCCTGATTTTCTCACTATTTTCTTCTTCTGACTCATGATTTACTAAGAAGGGTGATATCACATTTGAAAATTGTTTTCCTCTTTGGTGAAGCCTGGATATATCTAATATTTTCAAAATTGATGCTTTCTTGATTTCTTTTAAATGTCATCTTCCCTAATTCTAACCCTATCCTGCTTTGAAGATTATTTCTAGTTTATTCTATATGTATCTGGTTTGTACATAATTATTTACATATTGTTTCCCCTCAGAAATTGTTTCTTGAAAGCATTTGTCTTTTATCTCTCTTTGTATCCCCAGTGCTTAGCACAGTTCCTTTCATGCTACAGGTTCTTAATAAATGTCTAATGACTTGACTTGTTTTGGGGGTAAATTAGGTTCTGGGTACTTCTGGGTGTGGGAAGAAATTGATTGGCCAAGGATATTGACCTTCTTACTTAAAAGCAAAACCAAATCTTTCAAAGAACAATGTCCTTCTTTAGGATATTTATATAGAGGGGGCTTTAGAAAATTATGATGGAGAATAGAAAAGTAACGTTTGGGGTCAATTTATCTAGCATTTAAGATAAATGTTGAGATAGTTCTGAACTCACAGCTTCTATAAATGTTGTCACTACTGCTTATACAGATTAATTCATTTGGGGAAAAGATTTTTATGAGAGGTAAGATAGCAAAAGCAGCATTGGACTTAAAATCAGAGGATCCCCACTCCCCACTTCTTCCCCAATAGCTGTTCAAATTATGTACCCTCTTTGAACTTCTGTTTCCTCTCCCATAAAATGGGGATAACTATATAACAGTCCACTTCACAAGGTTGTTGTGTGGCAAGTGTTGTGAGCCCTTCTGTAAAGGGGAAGGAACTCTTGTGTAATCTTGGTGCATGAAATACTTTTGTGCTTTCTTGCTGTTACTGAAGGAATCCTTCCACAAGGAACATTTCTGGGGAATATCTGGAGCATCACAAATGTTGTTACATGTTTTTGTTTGTTTTCTTTTAAGTCATGAATATGACATCATTGCCCTTACCTCTTGTTTTTCCAGGTTGTCCTTAAAGACATTTGAGTTCTGTTTCTAGCTGCACCTAAGTAAATAAAGCCGAGGCTTGCGGTCACGTATTTGGGCTGGGGCTGTTTGATGTGCTTTTTTTTTTTTTTTTTAAAGAAGCACTTCTCTCTAATTAGAGCCGCTGAGGTGCTGACAACTCCTCCTTAGCCTTCCCTTCTCCCCTTCTGCTCCTTTCCTTCTCGCTTTCCTGCTCTCCCCCATTTGATGTACACCCCTCATCCTGTAATCCTATTTTCTTGGCGACATATGAGGCAGACTCTGTGTGTGTGTGTGTGTGTGTGTGTGTGTGTGTGTGTGTGTGTGTGTGTAAGCAAGCATTGGACCCATTGATCCCAGCTCCCTCTGATCTTGGGAGTCCTTAAGCATTGACCAGCCCTGAGCCAGAGCTATTCGAGAATAGCTTAAAAGGTGTGACCCCTGAAGAGTGGTTATTTTCTGTGATCAATGACTCAAAAAGCAGGCACGAAACAGAAAGGGACCGCTTCCCCGAAAAGGGGCCATTGTTTGCTTTTTATCAGTGCGCCAAGTCCTCGATTGCACTGGAAAGAAAACAATGTAATGATGTCATTTGTGCCCAATCACCTATTCCGTGCACCCGATCCCAGTGGTTGCCCTGGGTGAGGGGAAAGGCTGTCCGACAGCCTTTGCCGCCGCTGGTTGGCCCTGCTGGAAGCGGGCTTGGTGAAATGGAGAGAATTTCATCAGTAAAGGCAGGGATGGTCTGTGTGGCGCGGCGGCACAGGTTCACAGGTTGGGCAAAAGTTAGCTACAGTAATGCGGATGGATAAAGATCTTGGCCCTTGTACCCTTTGTTGTGGTTCACACTCCCTTGTAGGGTTCCTAAATTCTCATTTGTAGCTAGCCTGTTACAACGGGAAGCTTAGCGCGCTTCCACCGAGCTGATTGCTCCATACCCGAAGTGTTTTCTTCACAAGCTGGTAGCTTCTCCTTGCACCCAGAAGCTGGGGATTTGGGTTTTAAGAGTACACTCCTTAGTGTTCCACGTGTATATCGGTATGAACAGAATTTACTATTGATACTTGAAGTTCGGTGATTTCTCCTGGCAGGAATATTCTAATTATTGAGATAGAAATCTAAGTCATAGAAGTTTGGGGTTTCTTGCATAGCTCTGGGGGAAAAAAATCACCACTGGTCACCAGAGTGGGATCAGCTAGTCCTTGGATAACAGACACACACAAAGTCCTTTGCCAGACCACTCTTAAGGATCTTCAAGTCTGGAAAGAACTTGATCAAGCTTGTGGTACATTGGGATTGAATTGGGGGGTCAGAGTCCCCTCCTTGCTACAATGAGGGGACACCAGAGTAGGACCTGAGTGTTCTTTGTACTCAGCATTACGTAAGGAGCACCTAATCACTGGGCATCCCACAGACAAGTACCTGAAAAGAATTTATTGGATGAGTTCATGATATTTTGCTTCAGTGTTTAGATGCAAGTGCAAATCCTGATTCTGCTAATGATTAAAGCAAATCACTTTGCCTCTCAATTTCTTCACCTGTAAAATCAGAAAGTGAGGTTAAAAATCATTGGGCCCCTTTTTAGCTTAGAAATTTTGTGTATGAATTAATATTGGGGGTATTTTATGAAATATTGTTTCACAAGCACCTATATTATTTATTTGGTTCCATGCTGACTTTGGTCCATTGATTTGTCATGTAGCTTACTTAGTTGGGAATACTTATGTCTCCAGATAGTGAATTTATTCGATTATTTCACTATCCTTTATTAAATCAGGTGTATGTGTATATATTTGTGTGTGTGTGTGTGTAAGCTATCTCAATATTAAAGACATTATGGTTGAAATGAGGTTAAAGGAAATGAACTTTTTTAAAAATGTATTTTTTGGGGGCAGCTAGGTGGTGCAGTGGATAGAGCACAAGCCCTGAAGTCAGGAGGACCTGAGTTGAAATCTGATCTCAGACACTTAACATACCCTACCTGTGTGACCCTGGGCAAGTCACTTAACCTCAATTGCCTCAGCAAAAAGCAAAAAAAAATAAATGTATTTTTTGAATTTTCCTCATTTACATGTAAAACAATGGCATTTTTTTGGTTATACATATACATTTATTTTTTACATATTTCCTTATGAATCATGTTGGGAGAGAAAAATCAGAACAAAAGGGAAAAAGCATGAGAGAAAAAAAAAAGAAGAAAGATGAACATAGCATGTGTTGATTTATACTCAGTCACCATAGTTCTCTCTCTGGATATGGATGGCATTTTCCATCCAAAGTTCATTGAGATTGCTTTGGATCACTGAACCCCTGAGAAGAACCAAGTTTATCGTAGTTGATCATTGCACAATCTTGCTCTTGCTAGTATAATATTTTCCTGGTTCTAGTGGTTTTACCCAGCATCAGTTCATGCAATTCTTTTCAGGCCTTTCATCATTTTTTTATGGAGCAATAATATTCCATTACTTTCAAATACCACAACTTGTTCAGCCATTCCCTAAATGATGGGCATTTACTCAAAATGAATTGTTTAAACATTAGTTATCTTGTGTGACATTTTGTATTTGAGAATAACCTCATATCTTTTCTTTTTGATTTAATCTTATGGAGTATTGTGAAAATAATTCATCACCAGATATAAAAGTGGTATTTACGTTTTTCCTCAGACAAGTCTTTGATTATGAAAGAACCAACATCTTTTGTTGTTGTATATCTCCATAGAAATCTTGATGAAGCATATTTGGGGGAAATAGTGGATAAAGTGAAAAAACTCCCACTTAACCAGGAGTCCAGATGATTTCCCTCTTAGTCTTTTCCTATAATCCTAAAAGCTTATAAAAGAATCAAAGGGTGTTGATTTCCCCATGAATCCCCAGTAGAACAAGAATCCACCTCTGCTACTCCCACCTGTGCCTCTATTTTCAAGATTTGTGTTAGTCCACTTAACCATTTTCACCAATGCAGGTGACTTGAAGGTTGATCTTTTTAGTGGGAGCTGTCACAAATGCTGGTTCATGGAAATGTTATTGCAGAGAAAATTCTTATATTATGCAAGTTTCTTTTACCTTTGAGTGTCTCTTCTCATGGCAATGGAGGGAAAAATGTCTCTTCTGCAATCATTAATAGTAATTATACTGAGGGCAGCTAGGTGGCCTGGAGTCAGGGAGGTTTGAATTCAAATCTGGCCCCAAACACTTCCTACCTTTGGGACAAGTCACTTAGCCCTGTTTGCCTTAATTTCTTCATTTGTAAAAATGATCTGTAGAAGGAAATGGCAAAGCATTCTAGTATCTTTGCCAAGAAAACCCCAAATGGTGTCACTGAGTCGGGCATGACTGAAAAACAATGCACAATCATTGTATTCTACATGTACATATAGACATGTGTACATGTATCTCTCTTAGTCATTGCTAGCAACATTCTTACCAGAGTCCTCCTTAATAGGCTGATCTTACACCTCGAAATGGTCATCAACCTGAGAGCCAGGAGAAATGCCAGGAGCAGAACAGAGTTCTGTATACAACATTTGTATATCTGACCAAGGCCTTTGATATTGTTAGTCACAACAGCTTATAGAAAATTATGTCAGAATTTGATTGTCCAGAGAAGTTCATCAGTATAATACATCAGTTTCACGATGGCATGCTTGCCTGGGTTCTGGACAATGGACAATGCTCTTGAGCTTTCCATGTCTTCAGTGAAGTGAAACAAGGTTGTGTGCTTGCTCCCATGCTTTTTAGGACACAACCATGTCAACCATCATGTTGTCAGATGCCTTCAATGAGGATAAAAATGGAATCTTAGTCAGTGATGGTAAATTCTTCAACTTGAAAAAGTTACAAGTCAAAACTAAAATGGAATATTGGTGCACGATTTTTTGTTTGTAGATGCTTGTACATTCAATGCAGCCTTTGAAGCTGAGATACAACAAAACATGGATCGATTCTCTGCTGCTAGTTCTAATTTTGCTTAACAATTAACACCAAGAAAACATAGGAACTCCATCAGCCAGCACCACACCATTCTATGTATAATCATTGCTTACAGCTTTTCTGTTTATCCATATAAATATTACATACACAGACATGCCCATATATGTGTGTGGGTACATTCACAATACATATGCACACACATATGGGCATGCACATATGTACAGACGTGTATGTGCATATATATTTTTATCTATTTCTATATGTGAATGAAGAATATACTAGAAATGTTTAACAACCATCTCTATGGGAAAATGTATGCACATAATACACTTCAATTAACAAACTGCATTATTAACATTTTCTTCATTGTTTCCTTAGTCTAAATGTTATATCAATCCCTGATTTGTAGAGTTTGCCATTTTAGCTGTAAATGCTTACACTGAAAATTTAACAATCAGAGCAGTTTCAGCTGGTTCCAGCTGACCGCTGCTTCTATGTACAATTGCTGAAGATAGTGAAAATAATTTCTAGCTATTGTTCCAAAAGAAGTAAACTCTGATATCCTAGCCAGGAAAATAATTTCTCCAGCAAAGCTAAGCCGCAGTTGGCGTGTAGAATGAAAAGACTTTAGAATAGAACCTTTAAAGACTGAAGAGATAGAAGAAGAAAAAAGAGAAAAGGTAGAAATAGTAGTTATTCTTAAAGTTTTTGTTGACTTTGTGTAAAACATTATCCTCTCTATGTTATCTTCACTAATAACCATTTTTAAAAAAATCCAATATTTTACTTTAAAAGTATATGGGGTAGTGTAGTGAATTTTAATTGTGGTTCAGTCACTCTTCATGATCCTATTTGAGATTTTATTTGGCAAAGATGCTATGATGATCTGCCATTTCCTTCTCTGGCTCATTTTACAGACGAAGAAATTGAGGCAAATGGGGTTGCTTAAGTGACTTGCTCAGGGTCACACAGCTGGTAAGTGTCTGAGGCTGGATTTGAATTCAGGAAGATGAATGAGTGTTCCTGATTCTAGGCCCAGCACTCCATTCACTATGCAACCTAGCTGCCCCTGGTATTAATTAGGTTTAATTTGTCAGTAAAAGCATCCATGATATTGGGCTAATCAAAATTTCTGAGGACATATTATAATAATAGCTGTAATTTGTATAATAAAAAAATGATATTGCAAAGTTGCTTTTGTTGTTGTTAGGCAAGGAAAGTGGTGAAATTCTCTGACCACTTGGAACCAGTATTTCAACAATATATACTCCAAGAAAGTCAGAGTCAGAAAGAAAAGGCTGATGTGTGCCAACATTTTAATAGTAACAACTCTTTGTGATAGCAAAGACACAGGGACAAAATTAGCATACATTCATTGAAAAATGGCTGAAATACCTGTAATGGCATATTGTATAATCTGAAATGTCCAAGAGAATTTAGAGAAAAGTAGGAAGATTTATGTGACGATGCAGAGGGAAATGAGAATTAACAGCATCATTCACAGTGACTACAATATTGATAATGAAAAGGCTTTCTGGTAATGCTGAGTAAAGTGAGCAAAACTAGGAAAACACTGTACAAAGCAACAGCAAGATTGTATGATGATTAGTTTGGTAACTTTAGCTCTTCTCAGCAATTTGGTGATCCAAGGCAGTTTCAAAAACCTTTGGATGGAAAATGCTATCCACATCTGGAGAGAGAACTATGGAGACTGAATGCAGAACAAAACATACTATTTTCACCTTTTTTTTTCTTTTGTTTTTTTTCCTTTCTTGTAGTTTTTCCCTTTTCTTCTCATTTTTCTTCCCCAATGTGACTCATATGGAAATATGTTAAAAATGAATATACACATAACCTTAAAAAATTTAAATTAAATCAAACTTTTATAAAAGCGTTCCAGTCAGTCAGTAAACATTTATTATGAACTTAGTATGTCACTCTCTTAAGGGCTGGGAATATAAGAAAAAGCAAAAGCGACCCCTGCCCTAAAGGAGGTCACATTCTCACTAGGGAGACAACATATAAGTAATTTGGAATAAAGAATAGATAGAAGGGGGCAGCTAGGTGGCACAGTGGATAGAGCACCAGCCCTGAAGTCAGGAGGACCTGAGTTCAAATCTGGTCTCAGACACTTAACATTCCCTAGCTGTGTAATCCTGGGCAAGTCACTTAACCTCAATTGCCTCAGCAAAAAGCAAAAAAAAAAAAAAGAATAGTTAGAAGGTAGTTTCAGGAGGAAGGGGAGAGGGAGCAGGCAAAGGGTGGGATTTGAGATGAGTCTGGAAGGAAGGGAATTTAGGAGGTAAAGGTGAAGAGGGAGAGCATTCCAGACAGGGAGTGATACAGTCAATGACAAAGGCAAAAAGTCAGGAGACAGAGTGTCCCATGTAAAAAAATTGCAAGGTCAGCATTGCCAGATTATAGAACTGCCTGAGAGGAATAAAGTGTAAGAAAGATTGGAAAGTTAGGAAGGGATCTGGTTGTGGAAAACTTTAAACATCAGAGAACTTCATATTTGTCCCTAGAGGTAATAAGGAGCTACTGGAGTTTGTTGAGTAAGGGGATGATATGATTCTATTTAAACTTTAGGAAAATCACTTTGGCTGCTAAGCAGAGGATGGGTTAAAGCAGAGAAAGACTTAAGGAAGAGAGACCAATGAGGAGGTGATACAGTAGTCCAGGTGAGGTGAGCCAGGATTGTGACTATGTGATTAGAGAAAAGGAGATTATATATAACAGGGCAGTTTCAGGTGAATGATAAAAGTCAGAAGTCATATTGCAAAACTTTAGAAGTGAGAGGGAAGAAAGTTGAAGCATCTGGTCTAATTGACTTTATCAAGGAGTTTAGATGTGTATTTCAGGAGAGCTATAGGAAGCTAGCTAACGGATGGCCAAATCAGATTTTTTTTTTCTTTAAAGATGAATTAGATAGGTAGGCAGCAAGGAGGGAGTCAGAAGGTAGGGAGAAAAAGTTGGACTTTGGTCCTGTGATCATGATTTGGTATTAAAGCACAAAGTAAGTAGAACTGCTTATAGGAGCTATTTGCTATTGCTATGGAGAATGAATGCCCTCTGCACAGTCTGAATAGAAGAAGGAGCTCTCTTCTCAAAGAAAGGTCAAAAAGAACCTTTCAAGGGAAAACAAAACATCTGAGCAACTTTGCATTATTTACTAGTGTTATACTGGGGTACAAAACAGTCACTTTGTATGGAACTATTTGAGCTACATTAGCCATAGTGTGTTCTAATTCTGTGCTATT
Source organism: Myrmecobius fasciatus (assembly GCA_023553655.1). Classification (NCBI taxonomy): domain Eukaryota; kingdom Metazoa; phylum Chordata; class Mammalia; order Dasyuromorphia; family Myrmecobiidae; genus Myrmecobius; species Myrmecobius fasciatus. The sequence goes on from JAJPUD010000316.1 coordinate 669,125, forward strand.
ACTTAAATATGTAGTGGATATTGTGATGATTGAAAAAAATGAATTTTATCTGGGTGAGGTAGACTAGCAAATTGAGCTCTAGATTCTGAGATGTAGTGAGGCTGTCTGACTCTAATATTGGGAGCTCTCATGAGTAGGGACTCATTAGGCTGCCTAAGAAGAGTCTGTGTGACTCAAATTGGGAAAAAAAGAGCAAGTTAAAATATCTTGCTGATCATTATTGGTTTTGGATTATGAATGACCATGGTACTTCCAGCCTGGGAGGGAGAAAAAGACCCAGCCTCCCTCTCCCCTCTCCCCTCTCCCCTCTCCCCCTTCCCTCTCCCTCTCCCTTCCCCTCCCCCTCCCCCTCCCCCTCCCTCTCCCTTTCCTTTTATTATCCTCCCTCTCTCTTTATTAAAACTTTTTATTTGCAAAACATATGCATGGGTGATTTTTTCAACACTGACCCTTGCAAAGCTTTCTGTTACAAATTTTTCCCTCCTACCTCCCACCCTCTCCCCTAGATGGCAGGAAGTCTAATACATGTTAATTATGTTAAAATATTTGACAGATCAAATATGTGTGTATGTATATATATATATGTATATATATATATATACATACACACACACACACAGTTATCTTGCTGTACAAGAAAAAAAACCTAAGAAGGAAAACATAATGCAAGCAAACATCAATAGAAAGCATGAAAATGCTATGTTGTGGTCCACCCTCAGGTCCCTTAGGTCTTTCCCTGGATGTATATGGTTTTCTTCATCACTGAACAACTGGAACTGGTTTGAAACATCTCATTTTTGAAGAGAACTATGTTCATGAGAACTGATCATCATATAGTATTGTTGTTGCCATGTACAATGATCTCCTGGTTCTGCTCATTTCGCTCAGCATCAGTTCATGCAAGTCTCTCCAGGCCTCTCTGAAATCATCCTGTTGGTCATTTCTTTTTTCTTTTTTCTTTCTTTTTTTTCTTTTTTTCTTTTCTTTTTTTTTTTTTGCTTTTTGCTGAGGCAATTGAAGTTAAGTGACTTGCCTAGGGTCACACAGCTAGGGCATGTTAAGTGTCTGAGACCAGATTTGAACCCAGGTCCTCCTGACTTAAGGGCTGGTGCTCTATCCACTGCGCCACCTAGCTGCCCCCTGCTGCTGGTCATTTCTCACAGAACAATAATATTCCATGACATTCATATACCATAATTTGTTTAGCCATTCTCCAATTGATGGGCATCCATTCAGCTTCCAGTTTCTAGCCACTACAAAAAGGGCTGCCACAAACATTCTTGCGCATGTGGAGCCCTTTCCTTCCTTTATGATTTCTTTGGGATATAAGCCCAATAGAAACGCTGCTGCGTCAAAGGATATGCACAGTTTGATAACTTTTTGAGCATAGCTCCAAATTGCTCTCCAGAATGGTTGGATCCGTTCATAGTTCCACCAACAATGTATTAGTAAGAGACCCAGTCTCAAGAAAAAAAGGAAAAGGAAATGGGGTTGAAGACAGTTCAACTCCCTCATTTTACAGATTAGGAAACAAATCCAGAGAGGTGATGTGACTTGTCCATATTAAGTGATAGAAACAGGATTTAACAGGATTTCTTGGTAGAAAATACTGAGTAGGTATGGCTGGGAGGTGAGAGAGTTGGGAATTGTACTTAATAGAAAATTAAAATAGAAAAGTAGTCATATTTGTTTCCTAATTTCATTTACTAAGGGCAACTAGTATATTACCTCCTTCATTATTCATTTCTGATTGAACAAAATATTCAAAGTATTCAAAATATGTACTGATCACTGGCTAGCAGGTGAGCCAACTCAAAATTAACTAAGTTTTGAGGTCTAGATTGAGTCTTTGTGGGAACGAAGTGAGCACTGAAGAGTATTAATTATTGATGAGCCTTAAAGATAGATTTTGGGTCCATATGAGTCCAAAGCTTTGAAAGTACCATTGAATGTTAGAATACTTCTACTCTATGTTGAGTGATGAAGAAGAACATGCAGTCAAAAAAAACTAGACATTGAAAAATGAATGAGATAGAAGATCATTGTTTGAGAGGCCAAACCAGGTCCACAGAGGTGATTGTTTTTTGTTTTTTTGTTTTATTGTTTAGTTGAAGTTTTTTTAAGTTGGGGGTTTCTTTAATTGTTAAAGGTACTAAAGACCCAGGAATACTTTAAGATATCCTGAAAGGAATAATAAAGAGGAATGTTAGAGATATATAAGATAATTGAATATTAATTGGATGTTGCCAAGGGTAGGAGAAGACCAAGGAAAGGGAAATAATGTTATACATAATACATTTCTCCCAAATAACTCTGAATGTTTCACAATATATTTATATTTTACTCATGATGAGCAGCTGAGCTAGACAGAAGGATAAATTCCCATGGGAAATGATTATGTAATCCAAATCAACTAAAAGAGAATGTAAGAAAGGAAATATAACCTTTGTGTAAAGAAAATGGAAAAAATACCCTAGAGTCATTTCCATATCAATGATTTGTTATTTGATTTGCCAAATGAAGCTTTGCATAATGGCTTATTCCATACTATTTCATTTACTTTTAAATTAAATCTTCCTTTCTGTGATTGGGAAGACAAAGTCACTCCTCAGCTGTTTAGATGGTAGGATGACATTTAAATGTACACATTTCTGCAAGTGTTATTTTAATAGTATGAAGCTATAATGTTATCCAACCTATTGCTCTCTATATTATAGGTTTTTATTGGTTTGGACTTGTGCATATTTCCTAATGTAGTGAGAAGTTCTATCTTGATTAAAGCTGTTAGTAAATGAAAGTTATTACATTTAAAAACTTTTGTTTTAATGATCAATGTAGTTTCTCTCTCCCATCTCTCTTCCTCCCCTCCCCTCCCATTCCTTCCTATGGAAAAGAAAAAGAAAACACAATCCTTTTAACAAATTTGCATAGTCTAGATGAACAAATTCCTGCATTGTCCATGTCCACAAATATATCTCATTCTATACCCCAAGTGCTTCTCCTCTGTTAGGAGGTAGCTAGTTTGTATCACTATTAGTCTTTTGCTAAGTTTGTGACTGGAGATAAAGGTGGATATCATCCCTAGGTGATCATTAAAGCCTGAAAAATGGATCAGCTTCCTGAGGGAGAGAGATCACCCACAAGAATGCTTGGACTGATTCATTTTTTTTTTTTTTTTAATTTTAAATTTTTATTTTATTTGCATAACATATGTGTGGGTAATTCTTCAACAATAACCCTTACATAGCTTTCCGTTACAAATTTTCCCCCCAACTCCCCACCCCTCCCCTAGATGGCAGGATATCCACTACATGTTAATTATGTTAAAATATTGGCAAATCGAATATATGTATACGTATTTCCAAACTTATCATTGGTGTGTAAGAAAAATCTTATCTACACAAACGATATATCAGATAAAGGAAACACAATGTAAGCAAACATCAATCAAGGAGTATGAGAATGTTATGTTGTGGTCCACATTTCGCATCCCTCTCTCTGGGTGTATATGGCTTTCTTCAGTGAACAATTGGAGGTGGTTTGAAACATATCATTGTTGAAGAGAGCCATGTCCATCAGAATTGATCGTCATATAGTACTGTTGTTGCCGTGTATAATGATCTCCCGGTTCCGCTCATTTCACTCAGCATCAGTTCATGTAAGTCTCTCCAGGCCTCTCTGAAATCATCTTGCTGGTCATTTCTTACAGAACAATAATATTCCATAACATTCATATACCATAATTTATTCAGCCATTCTCCAATTGAAGGGCATCTATTCAATTTCCAGTTTCTAGCCACTACAAAAAGGGCTGCCACAAACATTCTTGCACATGTGGGGCCTTTTCCTTCCTTTATGATTTCTTTGGGATATAAGCCCAATAGAAATGCTGCTGGGTCAAAGGGTATGCACAGTTTGATAACTTTTTGAGCATAGCTCCAAATTGTTCTCCAGAATGGCTGTATCCGTTCACAGCTCCACCAACAATGCAGGACTGATTCATTTTTTTAAGGAATTAAAGTATTGTTTAGAAATTGTCTAATGAAATCTGTATATAGATCAAAGATTCTTAACTTAGGATCCATGAACTTGGGTTAAAAAAATGAGCACAGTATTTCAATATAATTAGGTTTTTTGTTTTTAGGTATGTTATTTTATGTATTTAAAAAATTTATTCTGAAAAGGATTCAACAGGCTTCCCCATGATTGCTGCCAAAGGTGTTTATGACACACAAAAAGATTAAGAATCCTTATATATCTAAATGAATGTAAAGTGCTGAATAAGACCTAATTAAACTGAACACTTTATCATTACCTTGAATAAGCCATTTAAATTAGATGAAATATTTTCATTAGTGGGTTGCTGCTCTTTAAAAAATGTAGAGCACAGAAGAGCTGTTTTAAAACACTATAGATTGCCTTTGTTGATTAGTGGAATAATCATTTTATCCCTTAGTTTATGCATCTTTGGTTTTTGAGTGAATAGTGGTCTGTTTCTAATAAAGTTATGATTAAGGGGAAAAAAATCTTCTTGATAAATGAGAAGCAGGCCCAGTATCCCTGGCTGGATAATAGCTAGCAGGAAAATTCACAGAACTGGGTTGTTTTGTGCAGCCAATGTGAGATATTAAGTAATAAATAAATGTTAAGCCAACTGAAGTAGTGACTGTCATATTTAAAAGGGAAACATATAACTGAGGTATATATTGTTCATGTTACAAATAAAATATTAAATATTACCTTACAGGTGGTATGCTCAGAGTCTGGCAGTGTAAAATGAAGATTTCTTTGCATACCAAGTTGAAACACATTAGTGGTATTGATGCAATCACTTAATCATATTTTTAGGAGGCATTTCTAAAGTACTGTTATGTAACACTTGGATTGTTACTGGGTGAGCATGGATCAGTTGGACATGAATTCTGGGCACTGTATTGTAAGCTTGAAGCATTGTCTTTCCTGGAATGAACATGTTCTATGCTCTAGGGAACTTTTCTCCCTGGATTTTGAGGTTTAGATCATTGTGAGAATCAGGTAAACAAAAGGAAGCCACCATAGATACACTGATATGTAGATGAGGCTGGCCCTTAAGACTATGAATTTATTGGCTTTGAACTCTTATAGAATCAGTCCCTGGTGTTTCAAGTATGGCACTAGGTTTGTGAGTTCAAAAGCCAGGAATGAACACTTTTTAAAAAATGAAATTTGTCTTAAGGGAAAAGTGTATTTTTATAGAAGTCAGAAATATAGAGGAATTCATCTAAGTGATTAAAATCTAAGAAAATACAAAGTTCATTTTCAAGTTAATTACATCAAGAATCTGTGCCTTCCTAAACTGTCTATAACTCCATGGATAAGTCTTAGGACTTATATGAGGTTCTGATAAGCAAACTACTTTACCCATGCTCATAGTACATCTAGTACAATATAATCTATTCTGTGTTCTTATGGTAAAGGATCCTCCAATTAGGTTTTTCTCTTGTCTTAGAATAGACCAAATACTATCCTACCCATATTATCTCTTTATATTTTTGTTTTATATATATTTATATAAAGGTTCCAGAGAAATGTAGAGTCATGAGTGTTTCCTTGTTGATATAGTTTATATATAGTGTTTTTCTTAGTTTTAATAAAGTTTTTTTCTCTTCTTTTAAAACAATGAAAAAGAAAAGGTCCTTTTATCAGCAGAATATTGCATATATTTTATATCTTATCTTTATTGATAGGATGATTTGTAAAACTATGAATTTTCAAATACTATGGTGGGATGATGGTAAGAATTCAGTTCCTTGGAAGTTCATTACCACCCCAAATGCATGGTTCCTAAAAGTTCATAGTATAAGCAGAAGCAATCATTATTTTTTCTCCCTTGATTATGAAATTTTTTGTATCTGATTCAAGGTATGTTGTTAAATTTCTATGATTCCTTCTCCCTGTTCTTTTTTTGTATTAACATTTTACTTAAAGTTTTAAATTACAAATTGTAATCTTCTGTCACTCCCTCCCTGAGATGGTAAACAATAGGTTATACATGTGCAATCATGTAAAATTTTTCCATGTTATTCATTTTGTATAAGAAGATTTGAATAAAAGAAAAAAATGAAAGAAAGTGAAAATAGTATGTTTCAGTCTCTATTCAAAAGCTTTAGTTCTTTCTGTGCATGTGGATGGTTTGCTTCATCATTTGTCCTTTGCAATTGTCTTGTGTCTCATAGCTGTCATTCACAGTTCCTCACAGTATCGCTAGGGTTTTGAATTTGTTTATCTTGCTAAAATATCTAAATAAACATATTTGACTTAATTTATGTGTGGATAAATCAGTGGCATTTGGGTAAGCAGCAAAAATTTCCCTGGAACCCAATGAATATGATATATCATAAAGCATCAGCCACAGCCGCTCATCACCTTTGTTCCTGACATGCTGGGCTTTGTTTAAAATTGAGAAGGGGATAGAATTAAAGTAATTAAGAAATTTGTAGTGTTTGGGTCCTTTTTGGTGAATTAATAATAACACTTGGCATCACTGAGGCAAGATTTGCTTTAACATTTCTCATAAACTTAATAAACATAAAACAACCAAATAAGTATATATAAAATACAGAATAAGATCTTAATACATCCCATAGTATTTGACTTAGTAGAAGGGACAATTTAATAGATGACAAGGAAGAAATGGGCTTACTTGGTGTTCTTTAAGTCTACCTGAACTGTATTCTAAAGCCTCTGTATTCTGGAGGTTCATTGGATAAAAACAGATGACTCCTCACAGAAAATATCTTGTAACTGGTGGAAGATCAAAACATACCTCTTAAACTGCATATGCAAACAACAGGTTAATCAGTGAATTTTGGAGGAATTAAGAATTCCAGGTCCCTGAGAAGGAAGGTGGCTTCTTGTGAACTGCAGATCTCAGAATACCAGTCAGTTTGACAACCCCAATAGGGTAGCATAGTGAATAGAATATTGGACTTAGAGCCAGAAGTCCTAGCTTAAGTGCCTCTAACAACTCTTTGGCATTGTGATCATAAACAAATCAATCTCTCATAGCCTCAATTTTCTCATTCCTAAAATAGTTAGAACTTTTATTAAGTTCTTTTAGGATCGTTTTCAGGAGAGTTATTCACAAATCTTAAAAGTATTATTATGTGAATGTGAGTTATTACTAGCCTACAGGCTTATTGAAGGTAGAAGCTGTGTAGTCTCTTTTAAAAAGCAGTTTTTGTTTATGCCTTCTATTTCATCATCATAATTATTCCAAATATCCCTTCTCCTTCCTCTCCCAGGAGCCATCTCATATAATAAACAGTATTTTAAAAAAGATTTTAAAAATCAGCCCAACATATCCATACATTGAAAATGTTTAAAACCACTAGAGTAATGACATATACATTACTCATATAATTTCACATTTCTAAAATATCAGTTTTGAAAAATATATTTTGAATGGAACACAACGTAACATTTTCATGATCTCTATTGACATTTGCTTGCATTGTGTTGCCTTTCTCTGATTCTTTTTTTTTTTCTTGTAGATAGGATTTTTCTTGCATAACTTCTCAAGCATTTCAACATTATTAACATGTAGTGGACTTCCTGCCATCTAGGGGAGGGGAGGGGACTGGGGGTAAAATTTGTAATGGAAAGCTTTGTAAAGATCAATATTGGGGAACTACCCATACATGTTATACAAATAAAAAGCTTTAATAAAATATATATATATATATATATATTTTGAAATATATTTGGGATCCAAGCACAATAAATCTGTCAGTGATTGTGTAATTTAGCATCTCAGTTTCCCCAGTGAGGGTAATTCACAGGACTAATGAGCAAATCAATAGACAAGTTACCATTATGATTGTTTAACATTCTGGGAGGCCAGAATGAATATGAATAATACAGGATATCCCAAAGATCTTAGTATGATTTTAAAGCTCCCATATCTTAAAGCTAAGCCATCAGACTACACTAAAACTTCTGTGTTAATCTCTGTATATAACAAATTAATGAATAGCCTTCTAGTGCCAAAGTCATAACTGTCTTTGAAGGCGCGTTTCTAACATATTATGACAAGGCAATATAATCTAAAACCAAAATACACATAAGATCATAGATTTAGGTCTAGAATGGACCTTAGATAGGAAAACCACAGCTCTAGAAGCTGAGCTGCTCAGGAACCCATAGAGTGTTCAAAGCCAGACACTCTGTGCCTCCAGTGTTCTGGTCTCTATATGATACTCATTCTTGATTACCTCCTGAGTATTTTTTTATTTTTGGTGAGGCAGTCAAGGTTAAGTGATTTTTCCAAGGTCACATAGTTATTAAGCATTAAGTGTTGTCTGAGTTAGAATTTGAACTCAGTTTCCACTGACTCCAGGATCAAGACTCTACCAACTGTGCCATCTAACTGTGGCACCTCTTAGGTATTTAAGGCCCTACCTCCAAAGGAGAACCAGACCCAAGACAAGGCAAGGTGCAGTACTGTGTCTATTACTTTTGGAAGTCAATTGCAATATTATTTCCAATGTTCAGATCAACTTGACAATTAAACACTCACTGAAAGCAAAGCACTGGGGATAAAAATACAAAAAAAAAAAAAAAAGGAAAAAAGAGTTTGCCACCCCAAATAATTTACATTCTACTTGGGAGATAGTTTTATACATAGAACCCCAAAGAATAGAATTTAAAGAGGAAGAAAACTGAAATAAGCTGTTGAGGGGTTATAGGGTAGAGAATCAAGGAAATGCAAAGGAAATAGGGAAAACTTGCCTACAGAAGGTGGCACCTCAGATGAACTTGGAAGGAGCTTGGGGATTCTGAGAAGGCTGGTAGGAGGAAGCACATTACAGACTTCTAGGCATGAGGCTGATGCAAAGTTGTGTTTAAGATGAAGTTCCAGGAGCCCAAGACAGCAAGACATCTTGTCTTAATGGAGGTAGAGTAGATGAAAGGGAGTAACCGGAAACAGGTCAAGTGACCAGCCGTGGAGTTCTTTGTCACACCTGCTACACAGCTCTCAAGCATCCATCCATATGCCTTCTCACCAAAATGGAAAATTACTCCAGATTTGTGCACTAGAAGCTCCAGAATTCAATTGGAAAGTATACTTCCTAATGTTTTTATAAAATGAAATTTTGTAAATGGGGAATTATATATGAATTACATATGTTTGGTTTATATGTCAATAGGCATGATGGGATTCTCAGTTTGATTTTATCAGCACTCTTATCTATTTTCAGATATAACAGAGATTAATTTCTTCCCACCGACTTGTTGGGTTATGCAATTCAAAAAAACCTCTGAAGATATATGGATAAAATTGTTTTTTAAAGCTATAGATAGATTATTTTTAAAGCTATTAATTGAATTTACAAAGGGTAATGATGACTTTGTTTCACAAACCAAATGACCACCAGAGCAGCTCAGAATGTTTTACCTCTACTAACATGAGGGCTTAACAAAGTTTCCTTCCTATGTTTTTACTTAATTTTTTTATATTTAATAAGCATCAATAAAACAAATCATCAAATAAACGTAAAATAGTGAATGAAACTTTTGCTTATGGCTCTTAATTCTTAACATAGTAAACAAATAACAAACAAGCAAGATTCTTTTTTTCTGTGTTCAAGACTATCAGACTACCTCCCTCCCCCACTCCTTTCTTCTCTCTCTCCCATTTCCTTTTTTTTCTTCCTTTCTTCCTTCTTTTTTCCCCTTACTTCCTCCATCCCTTCCACTAATGGATACTGTTTCTCATAGATTTTGTTGCCTATCCTCTAGTAAATAAAAGTCTTTACATATTTCCTTGATGTTTCAGAGAGGTCGCTTTCTGGTGACTACATATTCTATGAGGTCATACCTTCATACCTGTGATTTCAGTGGTGTTAAGAATTCCACTCATAGATCTGCATTTCATGTAATCTTAGAGAGTTTGCTAGCTCACCAAAGAGACTGGTGACTTGCTCAGTCATGCAGTCAATTTGTATAAGCTGGAAATGAAACTTGAACCTAGGCTACGCCATTAATATACAATATAATTTATTTACCATACTACAGTCATTATTGTACAGTATTACTATATTGTTGATCTTATTCTTTATTTAGCTATTCTCCAAAGATTAGACATATAGATTGTTTCCATGTTTTTGCTTTAAAAAACAGCAGATTAATATTTTTGTACAGTCTTTTTTTTGTAATATGATTTTAATTTTGAAATAAAAAGTTAACAGTAAAGCTGCTAGATTGAAAGGTAGGAGCAGTTTTATGATTCTCCAAAATGTTGTACCAGTCTAAGGCCCACTGACAATATATTAGAATGCTTGTTTCTCTACAGCCCTCCTTTTGCCCTTGCTCTAATATGTATGATCAGGTTTTCTTGATTTGCATTTTTCTGCTTCTTGGGAACTTATATTTTCATGGGGTTATTAACAAGTTCTATTTCTCCTTTGGTTAAGTATCTGTTCATTCCTTTTGATGCTTTTTTCTGGAAATATGCATTATTAGTTTTATATATATGCATCAATTTTAAATGTGGGATTTGGTCACTATATCTGTTGCAAATATTTTTCCTGTTATGTTTATTTCTCCTAATTTTAGAGATTCTGTTGTTTTTTAAATTTCTGTGTAACAATTGAACTGCTGGCTTAGGGGAAAGGTAGTGAAGTTGGAGATGTATCTCCCACTCATGGGATTTCAATTCTGGGCTCTCAGAGACACCAGGGTCCACCTTAGGTGAGTCTAGCCTCTAAAGAGGCTCTGTGTTGTAATCTTTAGCTCTTTATGTCCAGATCCTAGAACTTTGAGGAGGGAAAACCCATTTAAAGAGAGCTTAAATTTGGGTCTCCATTAAAGAGAGTAAAGCATTCAATGTACATTGTAGGAGAAGTTAAGGCAATTCTTTATTTTTTTCTACCACAAAATAAATGGTTTTTGTTGTTGTTTTTTTTTTTCCCTGAGGCAGTTGGGGTTAAGTGACTTGCCCAGGGTCACACAGCTAGGAAGTGTTAAGTTTCTGAGACCATATTTGAACTCAGGTCCTCCTGAATTCAGGGCTGGTGCTCTATCCACTGTGCCACCTAGCTGCCCCCAAAATAAAGTTTAAAACATAAAAGACTCACAATCATGCATTGACCAAGGCTTAACAAAACCGGATAGGGTAACTTTAGCTCCTCTGTTATTCTCCCTCTCGGTTGCTACCTCAGCCTATGAGATGAGATTGTTGAATAGGCATTTTACCTTCAAAAATAGCTCTGCTCTTTCCAGGCAGTTCCCTCAAAGTCCGTATGTTTTGGCAAGCTGGGGCATGGTCTGGCCCCATCTTCCTGGTGCTGGTTATCCCCAGAAGGGCTGTACGTGCAAAAAAATTCATTCTACTATAAGTCAACTCCAGGAGCTCTGACCGTTCTGAAGGGTCTATCTCTCAGGATCATTGTGTGTGCTCAAAGAAAGAACTACATGGAGAAGAGGCCATTGAGAGCTGAAATCTGGATTTTGACTCACTAAGACAGTATCTGCCTTCACCTGCCAGAGATAGGGGGAAAATAATGTTTCCCCATACTTGGGAGGTTCAAGCAAGGGTCTCCACAGAACCCCCACTTCTCAGATGCAAGAGAGCATCAGAAGGTAGAGTCACCCTTGTTAAAGTCTCCTGGATGGGTCTCTTCCAGGTTCAGTGATCAGTTCTCTTTTACGTGCCCTCCTCTTCCCTGCTGCCATCATGAGGGCTAAGGGTTGGTTGTGGGATACTGGAGTCCTTGAGCCCTGAGTCCATGTATCCCCAGAGGTGGCCAGATGAGCTCAGATCAGCTTTATAGAATGGCTCCTGCTACATTTCTATAGTTAGACTCACAAATCTTCTATTTCTTTGAATGATAAAAATGTTTTTTCCCTCTTCATAACTGAGACAAATGTCATTTCTTTTTTCTTATAGTTGTTTTTTTTTAAAGGTTTTTAATGTTTAGATGCTCAGGAGAGCACCACATCTCCCCCCTTGTTTCTGTCTAATGCAAATTTAATACATACACCCTCATTCTCTCCCCTCACCCCTATGCAGCTAGGAGTGGTTATTAAGGTTGCCCAGAGCTCCTTTCAAAACCACTTGAGGGAGGAGAGGGGTGGGCTGGCATAACACACTGGTGAAAGAACAATCCTGGTCTTCACAATAAGGGGTTGGATTAGATGTTTTGTAGGTCTCTTCCAGTCCTAATGATCTATAGTTCTGTAATTCTAGGGGGCGTCCAATACATTTGTATTCTTGTAATCAGCTGCCTTCCCCCATCTGCTGCTGTGAAGATGCAGCATCAAAATGATGCTACCAGTCATGGAATGAGTGTGTAATTATCCTGCAGAAGCGGCTTTCCGGGTGGTATGCTAGGACATGTTGTGACTTGGTGTTGAAACTTGCCTCTGTTCTGGAAACCAATTTGGGAGTTGAGGAGAATTCCACTTGGTAACATGTGGTTATTGAAGAGGCAGATGGTCTTGGCATTAAAGTTAGAATGGAGTAGCTTTTAAAAAGACGAAAAAAGGCAGAATGTCTGTTTTCCCAACATAAAGCAGGCTACAATAATAAGAAGTGGGTATTTCCTGCCCAGGCAGTTATATTGAGTTAAATGAATGCCTGGAGTTTAAAGTGACATGAGTATGAAAAGGTGACATGTCTATACAATCTAATGCTTTGTACCTTATTTCAGAGAAAGCCCCTTGCTTGTAAATGATCCTCATTTCCTGGTACTCAGGTCCTTGAAAGGATAATCCTATCAAACAGGGATGCTTTATTTTTTTCTGTGCCCCAATAGACTCTTTCTCAGAATGATGTTTTGGTGTCTACCTTCAGACTGGAAGGAAATGGCAAATGTGAGAAGTCAGCAAAAATAAAGATACAATTCCAGACCCTGTGAAATCCATCCATTGACTCCTTGGGAGTCCAAGGATCCCAGGATAAAATATCCTTATGCTTTCAGAAAAGTGAAAAGTTTATAGGTTTCCTAATCCTATCATTTTTCTTTTTTGATGACTCAGAATTTGAGAATTAAAATGGACCTTAGAGATTTAATACTATAAATCAGCCAACTGAGGCCAAGATCACATAGAAAGTCAAGGTCAGGGGCAGCTAGGTGATGCAGTGGATAGAACATCAGCCCTGAAATATGGAGGACCTGAGTTCAAATGTGGTCTCAGACACTTAACACTTCTTAGCTGTGTGACCTTGGGCAAGTCACTTAATCCCAATTGCCTCAGTTAAAAAGAAAAAAAGAAAGTCAAGGGAAAAACCCACCATTGCTATGCTTCCTGCCACTCTCCTGTCAAGTCACCTTGAACATTTTGAAGATAGTGGCTAAACAAGAGTGCTTGCATGAGGGAGACAGTGCCTCCATTAAAGGCAGCCGGGTGAACATAGGTAGAGCTCTGAGCTTGGTGTCAGGAAGACAAGTTCAAATTTGACTCTGGACAAGTCACTTGGCCTCAGTTTCCTCATCTGTAAAATAGGGATAATAACAATACTTTCTTTTCATGGTTGTTTCGAGGAACAAATGAGATGATATTTGTCAAGTGTTTAGCACAGTGCCTGGAACATGGTAGCGGTAATAAATCTTTCTTGATTCTGAATCTTCCTCTTCTCCCTTCCCCCTGTTTTTTGTAATATTGGCTCATAGAAAGAAGAATTAGTTTCATAAAATGTCAGGGCTAGGTGAGACTTTAAATACCATCTAGTCTAAATCTTATTTTACAGATGAGGAAACTGAGCCCCTGAAAGGTTGTTTAAGTCAGTATTGTTGAGGCTTGAAATTCTTGGTAGACTGTAGAACTGGGATCCAAATTCTCTTTCTTTCTCTTCCTCCCTCCCTTCCTCTCTTTTTTTCTCTTTCTTCCTTCCTTCCTTCCTCTCTTTCTTTCTCTTCCTTCCTTCCTTCCTTCCTTCCTTCCTTCCTTCCTTCCTTCCTTCCTTCCTTCCTTCCTTCCTTCCTCTCTGTCTGAATCTGTCTCTTTTTCCGTCTGTCCTTCTCCTTCTCTCCCTCTTTTCCCTCTCTCCATCTCTCCCTCCCTCTTTTCCTTTGTCTCTTTCTTTCCCCCTCTTTCATTCTCTTCCTCCCTTTCTTTCTCCCCCTCTTCTTCTCTCCTCTCCCTTGCTGCAAACAAGCTTTAGGATTCAACAATTGGTATGGGAACTGAGAAGATCTGACCTTAGGGTGTAGTTAACAGAAAGTAATGACTGGAATGACTGCATTGAAAGGTTTTGTTTTGTTTTGTTTTTTGCCAGAATTCTAAGCAAATACCATAGTCTTTTGAAAAATGTGAGGCATTCTAAAAATCCATTTTGAAAAGGGAACTAGCTTGTGATGCTGATTTCTAAGACAGTTTCTGGTTTTCATGGAATTTTACTGGTTGAGGTAAGAACTGTATGTATTGTAGATGTTATAATTGCAGAATGAGACCTTGTAGCTTATTTCTGGTTTAAGCCATCCCTGAATCCTGTTGAAATATTATTTTTGCTTTTTTTTTTCTTCCCTAAGTCATCCCCAGTAGATTAATAATTGAGAGAGGTTTTGTGTGTATGTGTGTGTGCTGTCCAGCACGTGACTATGACATGAGAGATATATTCAGTAGTAAAAATGTGACATTATTTACATGAACTTGTTGGAGAAAGGCCAACATTACTGCATGAAATTTCAATGAAGCAACGCCAGAAAAAACTCTTCTGAAGTCTCTGAAGTCAGTCTTAGTCTTTGGAAGAGAACTGAAAATCTTTAAAAATCACATAACTGAATGGAACTTTTGAGAACATCCACATTTTTCTGTGAGGAGTCCAATTCATAGAGTTTAAGAGACTTGGTTAAAGTCACATAGCTAGAATGACAGAACCGAAACTCCTATCTGGTTTGTCTGACTCAGAATACAGAGGAATATTCTGTTCCTTTTTATTTTTTTTATTAAAGCTTTTTATTTGCAATACATATGCATGGGTAATTTTTCAACATCGACCCTTGCAAAGCCTTCTGTTCCAAATTTTTCTCTCCTTCCCCCACCCCGTCCCCTAGATGGCAGGTAGTCTAATACATGTTAATTATGTTAAAATATATGACAAATCAAATATACATATACATATTTATACAGTTATCTTGCTGTACAAGAAAAATCGGATCTACAAGAAAAAACCTGAGAAGGAAAACAAAATGCAAGCAAACATCGCCTCTTCCTTTTTTTAAAAAAAATATTTTATGTTTTCCAATTATGTGTAAAATTTTTTTAAACATTTATTTAAAAAAATTAAGTTCCAAATTCTCTCCCTTTCTCTCTTCTTTCATCATAGAGAAAGCAGGCAATTTGATAAAGGTTGTACATGTGCAGTGAGGCAAAACAGATGAAGAAACTGACATTGAGAGACATTGGATAGCTAGTTAGTATGTGAGGCAAAATTCAAATTCTTGTGTTCCCATCTCCTCATGTGACACACTATATGCCACATCAGACTAACAGCATTTTACACTAAATCAACCAAGTACATTAGATATTAATAATTGTATTAGTATATTAGTGTTTATTAGTATGTTACATTTATATGTTAGTAATAATAGATGTTAGTAAATTCCCCAGAATTTCAATTAGATATTGTTTTCCTTAGGTCCATTAATTCTGAAGACAATAATGGTTCTAATTGTCCCCATTCACTAATTAGGCAGTGTTTGCATGGAGCAGTCTCGATTTTTATTCTACAGAATGATTGTGAAATTGTAAATTAGGGAGTTACTTTAGAGCTTTTGGCATTCAGTGAAAAGCTCTACAACATTCACAGCAAGCAGATGTCCTCTGCTTGAAGGTGTCCAGTAATGGAGAACTCATAACCTCCCAAGGATTCTGAACTGAAATTTGGCTCCATATAACTTTCACCCCCAGTCCCAATTCTGCCCTTTGAGGCTAAGCGTAAGATGTCTAACCCCTTTAAACAAACAATCCTTCAGATATTTGACTTCATAAATCTTTTTTCCTAAGCTAAACATAGTTTATTTAACCAATCTTCCTAAGGCATATTCTTGAATCTCTTTACTGCCTGGTTATCCTTTTAGACATGATACAGACTATTAATGTCCTTCTTGAAATTTGGTGCCCAGAACTGAACAAAATATTCTAGACATAATCTGATTAGCCAACAAGCAATGATTAAACATCTACTACTGTGTGCTAAGTCCTGTTCTATAGTTTCATAAATTATTAACATTTATATGTCACTTTAAGATTTGCACAGTGCTTTACAAATATTATCTCATTTGATTTTCCCAACAACCCTGGGAAGTAGGTGCCAACATTATTCCCAATTTACAGAAAAGGAAAATGTATTATAGAGAGATTAAGTGACTTGCCCAGAATTGAGCAGGTTTTTAGCTAGAATTCAAATTCAGGTCTTCTTAACTCTTAAGACAATCAACCATATACATTTATTTAATGCCTACTTTGTGCCAGGCAGGGCAGCTTGGTGGCACCATAATGCATAGAGCACTAAGCCTGGAGTCAGGGAGACCCATTTTCATGAGTTCAAATCCATTCTCGGACACTTATTAGCTACGTGATCCTGGGCAGGTCACTTCACGCTGTTTGCCTCAATTTCCTTATTTGTAAAATGAATTGGAGAAGAAAATAGCTAACCACTTCATTGATTTTGAAAAAAAAAAATTGCAAAAGGGGTCACCACAACAACCAATGGACCATGTGCTGCACTGAGTACTGGAGCTTACAAGGTAAACAAAAGATAGTTCCTGTTGTAAATAATCTTCAGTTATTCTGAGTTTTATTAGTAGTACTATTATTAATAATGTACTTTCATTACCTTTGATGGGGACAACCACCAATACCATTTTCAAGTTGTCATGGAAAAGTTGCTTGTGAATTCTGAGAATTTTTTTTCTTTTTCTTAGATCTCAACATTGACTAAACTACACATCTGGTGTGACATTTCTCATTAAAGTCTATTATTTTTGTGTTGGGCTTTATTTTGGTTCCCCCATCCCCAATTGCCCTTCTTGTTGAAAAGCAGATTGAGAATTAATCCAACTTTAAACTTCTGAGTTTGAGAAAAATCTAAATTGTGCCAGCATTCTTGTGTAAAGTCATCTAGTTGATTGCCTGGGGATTTAAAATATCTCCACATTAGAAGTACTGTCCTTAACAGGTTAAACAGGTTTGTCCTGAATGGCAGCAGGGACACAGGTTTTCTTTTATTTTTAATTAACAGCCTGCATTAAGATAATGATGTTGAAATGATTGTAACAATTTCCATGTAGGTTTTTTTTTTTCCAGTGTTTAAATGGTCACATGATTTTTGGGATCCCAGAATCCAGTGCTTATAGTGATTAAACACTAGAGACATTCAAGCCAGATAGATTCCTTTACAGGTGAGGAACCTAAGTTTATGAAATGATCCATTTCATTGTTATGTGTTATTTGAAATAACAAGAGTACAGGTTAATGTACCTAATGAAAGCCTCCAATTTTGTGTGTTTAGAGGACAGCTTATATATAGTCCTTGCTTGTTTTAGCTTTAATATGGTAGTTTGTTTATTTAGCAGTTTTTCCTCAGTTTGAAGTGATCCTCCATCACCCTTTATGTGACTGGAGACTATTGAGCATTTAATTCAACAATTCAATCTCGATTAGCTTTGGAGCTCCTCTCTGAACTGAGAAAACTGAGCAGCCCATTCTAAACACCACCTTTCTTGAAAAAGAGATCCCTATTAGGAGGATGACTGACTTCCTGGTACATAAATGTCTCCCTGTTGGGTGGGGCAACTTTAAATGTCTGCAGGCCAGCTTTTGGAGAGTGGGGATAGGGGACCAGGGAGAAGAAATGGAAAAAGATAGAGGAGCTCAGAAAGCAAAGTGGGAAAATTAATAAACCTTAAGCACAACTTAGTGATGTTGCCCTCTTCCCAAGCTTCCCTTTCAGACGATGATTTCAGGACATTTATGCATTGAAAACATTGCAACTTTTCATGTTCCTTTTGGCTTAATAAATATGTTTGATAAAGTATTTATACCAAATAATTTAGAAATATATCTAAATATATGACAACAATAAAGTATGCTTAAAAGTATATAATTATAAATGTAGAAATATCTAATAATATGTAGATATAACTAATAAAGAATATAATATATAATGAATATGCATATATTGAATAACATAAATAATATATTCAACAAACTGTAACATATTAAATATACATATGTCAATTAATGTATAAATAAGAAGATATACTTAATATGATACTTACATATAATATAATACAATTGGATAACAATAAAATGTGTCTGATCAATTACATAATAAAATCTATTTAATAAACTCTCTAATACATAATAATATACAACTATCTGATAACATATAAATGTTTTAATAAAGACTATATTATATAATATATTTGATAAAGCATATAAATATTGTATATAAAATAAATATATAAAAAGCACATATATAAATTTATATATAATAAAACTTATTTAGTAGGTAATAAGAAAATAGCTATGTGGCACAGTGGATAGAATGTCAAGTCTGGAGACAGGAAAACTCCTCTTTCTGAGTTCAAATATAGCCTCAGATACTTATTAGCACTGTGATTCTGGGCAAGTCACTTACCACTCTAAAGTCACTCAGTTAAGTGAGGCAAGGCACTAACTTGCCTCAGTTTCCTCATTTGTAAAATGAGCTGGAGAAGGAAATGGCAAACCACGTCATTATCCTTGCCAAGAAAATCCCAAATGGGGTCATAAAGAGTTGAACATGACTGAAATAACCAAATAACAACAACAAAATATAATAATAATTAAATATACAAATATCTAATAATGTATAAATAAGAAAATGCATTTAATAAAATATGTGCTAATAAATATGTAATGTAAATAGTAAAAAAATTCAATTAAGTGTGTAATATAACATGAATAATAAAAATCCTTATTAACATATAGTTATGAGCTCATAGATATAGAGATAATAGATTTACAGATCCCATGGAAGGGTGGCTAGGAACACTTTAAAGATCTGTAATCTGAGGTTGGAGTATTGTCTCCTTGACACAGAATGTGATACTCCTGCAACATGGCAGGTGGCCTTTGAGAGTTGGCCAATAATCAAAACATGGTGATGAGTCTCTTTGGACTTAGCAAGGCTGCTCTCAGACAATGCGTGCACTGTAAATGTTGGCCCAGACTCAAAGCCTTTCTAGCTTGGTGAGGCTTGTCAGTGCTTGTGTTTTGCCAAGAGAGCTTTTGAGAACCCAGGGTAGCTATGGGTAATATTTAAAATCTCTGAGAGAGTTAAGTCTGTTTTGACTCCAGGCAAGAAATTCCCCTCCAGTTTCTTTTCTTCTTCCCCAACTGATTGATATTTTCCTCGTGTAGATTTTCTATTCTCTGCTAGCATGTATGGGCAAGAAGGGTTTTGTGTGTGTGTGTGTGTGTGTGTGTGTGCTTGCCCTCTCTGTTCTGCCCAGCCTCCCATCTGGCTTTGCCCACTCTACGTTCTCACCCTACAGGTTGCTGGCTGACAGTGTTGGATAAAGTGACTTTGGCAGCCTGACAGGTGTAGGAAGGCATGTTGAGATTTGAAGTCGATATTCAATATGGAGTTTTTAGAGTGAGGGAAAACATTCAAATTCCACTATTTGGCAAACAACACGGCTGCGGCTTTCTCTTTTAAGGGTTATTCAAAAAGAGTTTGGGAGAACACAGTAGCTGCCCCCAACAGCCTTTGTCCAGAAGCCAGGAAAAAAAGGAAAGGAGGAAAAGAAAGTGTTTGCTGATTTGCTGGTAAAGGAAGACATTTCCTGTAATCCCGTAAAACTTTTATTAAGCAATTGTTATGTGTAAAATATTGTACTAGGGCTGGGAATATAAAGACAAAATGGAGACATCATTGAATGGTAGAGTCAGGGCACTTGAGTTCAAATACTAGCTCTTTCCCTTATTACCTGAGTGATCTGGACAAGTATTTTACATTTTCTGAATGGGGTCATCACACCTGTAAAATGGAGGTTGAGCACAGTGAGCTTTAAGGTCCCTTCAGCTCTAAATCCGTGATTTTATGATCAAAAAGAAAAAAAAAATCAGTCTTCATTCCATATAAAGAGCTTATCTTCTACTCTCAGGACTAAAGGTATACAGCAATAAAGAAACAAACGAATGAATAAATGAATCAATCAATTAATAAGTAAATAAAATAAGTAACAATAAGTAAATTTAAAAATTAGGTGTTTTGTTTTTGTTTTTTAAGAAAAGAGAGCCTTTAATTATACACGGCAACAACAATACTATATGATGATCAATTCTGATGGACATGGCTCTCTTCAACAATGAAACATTTCAAACCACTTCCAATTGTTCAGTGAAGAAAGCCATACACACCCAGAGAGAGAGGGGTGTGAAATGTGGACCACAACATAACATTTTCATACTCTCAGTTAATATTTGCTTGCATTGTGTTTCCTTTCTCTGATTTTTCTTTCTTGTAGATACAATTTTCCTTGCACAAAAATGATGTGTGGAAATATGTATACATATATTCGATTTGTCAAGTATTTCAATATAATTAACATGTAGTGGATATCCTGCCATCTAGGGGAGGGGTGGGGAGTAAGGGGGAAAATTTGTAACAGAAAACTTTGTAAGGGTTAATGTTGTAGAATTACCCATACATATGTTTTACAAATAAAAAGTTTTAATAAAAAAAAAAGAAAAGAGATCCTTTACCAGCAGAAGGATCAAAAAAGTATTCTAAGAACTGTTTTATGAGTTGAGCCCTGAAGGAAGCTGGATAAGAGGGAGAGGGAGAAGTGAAGGCACATCTGAGTCTAGAAGACAGCCTAGTATGTAACCTGTGTCTTTATAAACATCATATGCTCACTTAGGTAACAAGTAATTTAGTATGTTGGAATGTAGAGTGAGAGAGGAATTGTGTGAATTAAGCCAGGAAATGTCATCTAGAATTAGATTGGGAAGTACTCAACATGTATAAACTGATGTATTTTATTTTGTGATTTAAAAACATAATTCTGAGAAGGGGTCTGTGGCTTCATCAGCTGGCCAAAGGGATCCAGAACAAAAAACAGGTTAAGAATCTCTGAATTAGAAGAAAGAAGGACCTTCTGAATCACCTAGTCCAACACCTTATTTTTTAAATGAGTTCCAAAGTGATTTATCCACAGTCATACATAATGAGAAGTAAAGGCAGCCAGAATCTGAACTGAGATCTTCTGCCGCCAAATCTAGTACTCTTTCCACTGAACCACACTGTCTTCTGTCTTCTGGGGCAGTATTTTCAAAGCAGTAATGTGATTTTTGGATATATTGTTCCAAGGAAAAGAAAACAAATGGAAACACACTGTCCATTGATAATGTTTTTTAGTAGCAGCCAGCTTTTATTTACTTATTCATTTACTAGAAGGCAGCCCAGGTGTGGGAGGGTCAGATCCTGCCTATGAGAAATACTGGTTCTGTGACTTTGGGCAAATAGATCTCTTAATCTCTCAGTGCCTCAAGTAATTCTCTAAGATTATTTGAGAGCCAATGCCCATCTGCACTGGGAGAAGGCATTTCTTCACTGAAAATTCTTTCACTGTAATCACCAAAACAAACTTACATTCTTTGTTCATTTAGTTTCTAAATTAGCATTTTTACTAGTATTAGTATTTAGTATTTTTAGGAATCTGGACAACGGATGCAGAAAGAAACAAGTGCATAGAATTTGCTCTTGTAACAAATAATATAGACTAATCCTGATGATCTGCTTGTCTCCAGCCTCCCCTTATTACCAGTAGATCCTGTATACTTTTCTCAGATTAAGCTGCCTAAAATACCCTCTTCCCTTTCATATTATTCCCATGCTGAGTGTTAGAATTTTTCGTTCCTCCTTCTCCAGAAAATTCATGATTTTTATTTCAGGACACAGAGCTACTTAATTTTGCTCTTGTATAAACTCTTAGATAAAATGGTGCTAGGTATGTCATGACAAAAACCCTAAGAGCAAGTTCCCATGGAAGTGTCCTGAGGCAGTAATGATAGCAGAAAAAGAAAGTGTCTCCATTTCAAATTGTTAATATGATCCAAAAAACAGATAATGAGGAAAACACAGGGCAGTGAGCCTTTCTTAATGATAAACCAAGACAGAGATTATTGTTCCCTTCGGTTCAATAAATAAGTACTTAATTACAGAGTACATTTGAAATATAAGTAATGTGGTGCTTGGTGCAGGCTCAGTAAGCTTGAAAATGACAAAAAGTTATTTTGTATTCTGCATTAGGTTCAATATACAGCAGTAAGTTTCAGAGTTCTTTTTCTCGGTCTTTCCCTGTCCCTTCCCCTTATTTCTTAGTGACCTAGAAGACAGAAATCAGAGGCAAAGTCTTCTCTCTGCAGGGAAACCTGTACTTGTAAAACTCATATTGGCTTTTTATAATTTGGTTGACACTCTACCTATGACTATGAGGTCTATAGATAGATAAATATATCTTCAATTGTATTTCATTCTAGGCCAAAGCCATATGGAAACACTGTTGGGGAAAATGCTACAAACATATTTAAAGAGGGAAATTAGAATTAAAGAAAATATTTTCCATGCAAAATTCTAGATTTTCTTAATAATTAATTTATGTGCAATAGTCTCTCTGAATGAGCAACAGAAAAGTTGAGTGTACAAATCATCCTAACTAAAACTGAGAATCTGTGTTAGTTGATTATGAAGGTTATGAAGATACAATGAATTATGCCTTAATGTATAAGCAAAGTAATTTGACTTTGACTTTTTAATGTTTAAATCTTGTTTTTTGATATCTATTAGGGTTTTTTTTTTTTTTTTTTTTTTGTCACCTTCATTTCCAAATACATCCTTCCTCTTCCCCAGTCTGGTCATCAATCCCTTCAAACACAGATTTTATTTTTTTTCATCCAGTTTAATTTTGTTTTTAATTGCAAGTTCTCTCTCCTCTCTTCCTTCTGCCTTGTTTCTTCATTGCCTCCCCATTAGACTATGAACTTCTTGAGGGAAAGGACTGCCTTTTGCCTTTCTTGGTAATCTGCTTTTCTGAACAGTGCTTGGTATCTAATGGGAGCTTAATAAATATTAATTGGTGGGTTGTTTTGATTTCTTTCCATTTTGATTTTTTGGAAAATGGGCAATTAAAGGCTTAAAAATTATTGTAATTTACAGTTTATGGTGAAAAAAAGAGAGATTATGTACTGTAGCCGGAAGCCTAGTTCAAAGGGAAGTTTATTTTTAAAACTTGTCATCTTGATTGGCACATATTGCATACCATTTATACCAATACATATCTGAACCCTAAATATAATCATAGATTTAGTTAATAGCAGTACGGTGCTCCAATCATTAGGAGAACAGACTTCCCTCTATCTCTGTTCCTTAGTTTTGAGAACTAAATTTTAAGAGTAACCAAAGGAAAGTGGTCAGGATAGTGTGAAGTCTGAAAACCCCTAGGGGGTATGACTAAAGAAAATGAGGATGATTAGGTGACTGGGAAGGTGGGGGTGAGGGAGAATGGAGATTTGTTCTGTGTGGATTCAGAGAGCAGAATTGAACCACTGGGTAGCAACGTCAGGGAATCACATTTTACCTTAGTACAAGGAAGCTGTTTTTGGTAATTTGAGCTATTTGTCAATGCATTGTACTGTCTTTTGAGGTAGTGAATGCATTTGAATTAGATAATTCCTCAGTAACATTTGTATAATTTTATGTATTGGGCTGTGATTTGCTTGAATAAAGTGACCACTACAACCAATTGAATACTTTCCTCACTTATTTCAGAAAATTAGAAATCTATGTGGTGGAACTTTGAATATAGCTCCCTGATGTATTCTTGTGTGATCCTGTGAGTATTCTCTTCCAGAGTGAGTGCACGCCATTCCTTGAACAGGAAAGCACTCTATAAAGACCTGACAGTCTATTGGAGACTATCAGTCAATTGGGAACCTACCATTTCCTGAGACATCCTGTTTGACTTTATACTATTCCAATTCAGGGGGAGATTTTGCTTGTACTGAATTGAGCTATATCTCATTTTAACTTCTACCTGTTGTTTTAGTTCAGCTCTGTGGGGCCAAACAGAATAACTGAAACTTTTTTATATTCCAGTCCTTACTGTATTTGAAGACAGTTATTAGCATATTTTCCTGGGTTTTCTGCAGCTTGAAGCATCCTAGATTTTTTTTTTTTAGCCATTCCTTATATAATCTCTAATACCTCACCATTCAGTTGTCTGGCCTTGATTATACTCTAGTTGATATCTTTCCTAAAATGTGGCTTCTCAAACTGAAAACAATATTCCAGCTGTTATAGCTAATCATGGAAGAATACAATACTCCCTCCCATTCTGAATGCTGATGTAGCCTAAAGTGACTTTCTTTTTTTGGGGGGGGGGGCGGGGTCATAGTGCAAAGAACACTTAGCCTGGAGTTAAGCTGACTCATCTTCCTAAGTTCAAATCCAACCTCAGAAATTTACTAGCTATGTGACTGGACAAGTTACTTAACCTTGTTTGCCTCTTCATCTGTAAAATAAGCTAGAGATGGAAATGGCAAACCACCTTGCCAAAAAAACTCCAAATGGAATCACTAAGTCTTATACACAAGTGAAACAACTGAATTTTTGAACAACAAACTTTGTAATTTTTATGATTTGTATAATTTTGTTCTCCCTTCATTCTTATCTTTTCCCCAAAATTTCCCTCGATATTTAAACCTATTATTCCTCATATGAATTTTGTTCTTATTTTGTAAAGAGTAATCTAAAAATTAATTTTGGTAGTATTTTTATTTTACCAACAGGACCCAGCCATGGCTCTTAAATTGAATATTCCTTTATGCAATGGAAGCATATTTTTTTTTTTGACATGGCTGATATATATGAGAACTTGTTTTGCTTGACTATATTTGCAATAGATTTTATGTTTTTTGCTTTCCAAATGGGTGTGGGAGTAAGTTAGAAGGGAGAGAATTCAGGACTGAAAATAAAATTGAATATAGAAAAAGAATATTTTTCCAGTTATTTAAATTACTTTTTACTTCTTAAGCAGTACTTTGTACCTGTATCTATACAAATATTAAATGTACTTTCTTATTTTTGTTGTTGTTTGTGTGTGTGTGTGATTTTTCATGATCCCATGGATCATCCTATCTGTGGGGTTTTCTTGGCAAAAATACTGGGAGTGGTTTGTCATTTTCTTTTTTTTACCAGATTAAGGGAAACAGAAGTTAAGTGACCTGCCCAGGATCACATGGCTAGTCAGTGTCTGAAGCTGACTTTGAACTCAGCCTTTCCTGACTCCAGGCTTAGAACATTATTCACTGTGACATCTCACTGCCTATTTTAGCATATATGCCTGGCCCCTGGATTTTTTAAGCATTCTGTAGTTATTTTGAATGGGTCTTCCATTTCCATATTATCTCCCAGATTTTCTTATCGTTATTGATTTCTGTGGATTATTTTTGCATCCTACAAATTTATTGAAACTTTTAATTGTTTCATTGTTTCTTTGCTGATTTCCTAGGATTTTCTAAATGAATGATTGTGTCATTAATGAAGAGAGGTAATTTTATCTGTCCTTGCTTATCTTTATTACCTTTAATTTATTTCTCTTATCTTGCTACTGTTTCTAGCATTGCTATATTTTTATAAAACAAGAGTGAGGATCCTTGTTTTACTTTAATACTTACTGTGAAATTATTTACAACTTAACAGTTTTAAGGAGTTACTTAGAATGCTAAGAGGTTTCTTCTCTGTCTTATTAACACATAAGTAGTATATGTGAACCATATCTTAGCATCACTGAACCAATGGTATTTCTTAGCTTAGTTAGTCTTATTTTTGAAGAAAGGGAAAAAAAACCTCAGATTTGCCATTTATTTCCCCCTGTGTACTTTATGCCATATTCATTTTTACCATTGCCAAAAAGAAATGGTTTTTGAGTGCCTGTTATGGGTAAGGCAGGAAAAAAAACCATCCAAGTAGAAATTTACTTTGCTTCTCTGTACTTGTAAATACAATGGAAGAATCTAGGCAAGGAAGCAATATTGATGCTAGAGGCAAAACACTTCAAGTCCTTTCAACCAATCAATCTTGGTTTGTGGCTTTATCCTTCATATTCCTTTTCCTACTGCACACCCACTCCCAAAACAAAAATGATTTCACTGCAACAGTATCAAGAATTGACGTTTTCTCTTTTTTCATCTTTCATTGAAAGACTGGTATAATTTTCAGTTCTAGTTTTTGAATCTTTTCCCATTCTGAATTCTCTTTTTTTGGTAGAGTGTTTTGGATGCAAATTGTATCTATAATTAATTATTTTTACAAAGAACAAGCAAAACATTCTCTTCTATTTTCTCATATGAATAATAATATGTACTAGCTGACATTTGTGTAGCATTTTGTGGTTTACAGAAATAGTATGCAGAACTTAGAAATTAAGCTTTTCCCATTATGCTCATCCCAGAAGTGAGAATTATTCTTGATGTGTATAGTGGAGATGTCCAAATTGCTATACTTGCACTCCCTTTTTGTAAAAATTGTTTTAGGTTTTTGGAAAAGAGAGTGGATCAACCAGGTATACATTTTCCTTCCATCTGTCTGTCTATTCCCATGCCTCATCTCTCCTAAACTTATTCTTTGTTCTCAGCACAAACTCCAGTATTCTATCCTTTTGCCATTCCAGTACCTCTGCCAGTTTGCTGCCTTTACTGTCTTAGTCCTATCTAGTTCATGTCTGTTCTCTCATCCTGAATTCCCTGACTCCCAGCCTTTTCTCCACTCATGCCTTGTTCAATCTCAATCTTGGTTTCCCTCCATCTTTCCTTCCCTCTTGCACATTTGAGTCGTACAACCATGGTAATTGTGTCCAATGTAGATGTTATCTAATCTTGACTGGATCCTCCCTTCTGCATGTTAGTCCTTTTGTTCTTCTCTAATTGACTTTTTTTTTTCTTTTTGCTGAGGCAATTGAGGTTAAGTGACTTGCCCAGGGTCACACAGCTAGAAGTGTTAAGTATCTGAGACCAGATTTGAACTCAGGTCCTCCTGACTTCAGGGCTGGTGCTCTAACCATTGTGCCACCTAGCTGCCCCATCTAATTGACTTTTTATAATACTTTTTTCTGTAGCTTTTGTAAAACCTCTTCTCTTCTCTTCAGTTGTGGGTAGAAAGAACCCGGAGTCAGGAAGATCCGAATTCAAATATGGCCCTAGACATTTAGTAGCTCTGTTGCCCTAGGCAAGTCATTTAATCCTGTTTGTCTCAGTTTCCTCATCTGTAAAATGAGCTGGAAAAAGAAATGGCAAAGTACTCCAGTATCATTCTTTCTTTTGGGAGAAACTCTGGTTTGGTGTTTCTATTCTCCATCTCTCCTTATAGCTAACTAATATGTTGAGTATTTAACTCTAACTGAATCAGTCAGTTTTATACATATATGTATATGAAAGTGGACTTCAATTTGGAGCTATCAGTTTTTTATATTATTTATTATATTTAGTCCTAGTCTCCTAGCCAGAGAACTCATTTTCTCCTATTTCAAAATAAAATTCAAGAGCCATGAGACTTCTGTTGACTAGTACTTGAACAATTAATAGGCAGTGAGTGACTCAAACCTTTACTCCTATGAACAGATGTTTTCTTGTATGTCTTTTTCATCAGCTCTTAAGTCCCTCAGATGGAAGTACACTTTGACAAAGATTGCAGTTTCCTCAAGCTTGCCCATCCTGTTCATCTTGAACAAACTGACATGCTTAGTTCTTACTTTTAATAAAGGAAAAGGAGAGGAAGTATCTTTTTAAATGAATATTATTTGTATTTCTCACAATATAATAGAAATAAAGCTGAGGTGAATGTTCTATTTGAAAGGCTCAGTGTCTTTTAGCTTCTTAGAAACACAGTTTTCTATTTTAAGACCACAAAAAAGTAGCATCATTTTCAGTGTTCTTACTCACACCCAAATCCTTGAAGATATTTTTTGAACTGATGACATTAAAAATCAGGAAAACCCCATTTGTGATGGGGATATGTAGAGACATGCAAGCTAATCACTCAGTGAAATTTCACAATCTATATGTACTATATATATGCTGAAAACATGGTACATTTTAAGAAATTTTCTGGATACAAGCAATTCAGAAATTCATTGCAAGGATTGAAAAGCTTTAACATTTTATATTATAAACTGCTGAATAATTAAATTTCACTTACTACTATTACTACTATGACCATTACCACCTAATATTTATGAGTCCTTTAAGATTTGCAAAGTGCTTTGCAAATATATTTTATTATTTTACATCCTCACAGCAAACTTCATGGGTAGACACTATTATTGCCTCCATATGAAGAAACTGAGGCAAGCAAAATTAAGTGACTTGTCCAGATCACACAGCTAAGTATCTGAGGTCAGATTTGAAAGAATATCTTCATGCCTTCAGGCTGGTGCTCTAAGCACTGGACCACCTTGCTGACTTTATATTATCTCTTCTGATAGTAGAATCATTGAAAAACCAGGATTTTCCTTAGACTACTATTATCAACAAAAGAGATATTAGAATGACTTCAGTAAAAAAAAATGAAGGAAACTCAGCAATTTGAGTAATTATAATGGCTTATATTAGTTCCTGGGAATAATGTCAGTAGAAAGGTGGGAGGCTACATGTGCCAAATGTTGTATGAACTAGCAGACATAGTGACTGTGTTATTTGGTTTTTCTTTGTTCCAGAGGAATGTTAAATGCTGGGAGGATGGGAAAATTTACCTAGAAATGATTGCAGTATGTTTTTAAAAAGGTATCCAAAGTAATTTTAAAATTAAATTAGATTTGTAAAAGGAGAATTGGAAACCAAAGACAAATTATGTTGAGATTAGCTTTACTTCTTATTAAAATCATTTAATTGGCACATGTAATTAGTGTGGGTCTGCATGAAGGAGAATCTGAAACTCAATTTTTCTTTCATTAAGCAAAAGAATAAATTATTCAGGAGAATAGAAGGAAAGTTGTAGGAGGAAAAATGTTTGCTTCTACTTTGTGACTTTCAGATTTTATTAAAATTGACAGCTACTTCTGCAAATCATAGCAGTAAAACAAAACGACTGGCCAACTTTGTGGTCAAAATAATTGGGCTTTGCCTGATAAAACCATATGACTTTTCTGTTTTCCATGCAAATCTTGTGAAAACAGGATGAGCTACCTTTGGATGTTCCATCAGAAGCCAGAAAGGTTTCTCCATGCACACTTTAGGAGCAGCTGGGCCTTGAAAACATCTCTCAATAAGATGTCATTTGTCTTGTTTAGGAAGCTCTATGCCATTGAGCCTGTAGGCACAATGTCATATTCACTTATAATTTATGCTTTCCCCCTCGTCCCCCGAACTAAAGCTATTGTACTACAAAAATGGAGTAGAGGGCTGAGTTAGAAGAGGGAGGAGGAATTATTTAACAGGGCAGCAATGAACACTGGCAGTCCTTACTGCAGCTGGAGCATAATTTTCTATTTGGCAGGCGGCAGGGCTATTAGCACAG
Organism: Myrmecobius fasciatus; assembly: GCA_023553655.1. NCBI lineage: Eukaryota > Metazoa > Chordata > Mammalia > Dasyuromorphia > Myrmecobiidae > Myrmecobius > Myrmecobius fasciatus. The sequence continues at coordinate 698,673 of JAJPUD010000316.1, forward strand.
TCATGGGCATTGGCTGTCTCCTGACTAATCAGAGTTTCAAAAGGGAGTGATAGCCATTTAAATGTAATAAGATTATTCTTGGAATGGCTATACATAAAACATTGGGGCTCTTTAACCCTCTAGTAACTACCACAAACATTTTAGACATGATTTTTATTCCTATGGTAAAGAGAAAAGTCAGATCTTCTGGTTAATAGTAGCAATCAGTAAATCAAGAAATGTTTATTTCTTATCTACTTTATGTCTGGCACTTTAAGTGCTGAAAATATAAGGTGTAAATCAGAGATCCAAAATAGAGAAGTATTCTGGGATTTGTAGTTTAGTGGGACAAATCTTCTTAGGTAGCTAAGTAATGCAATCAGTGCTGGGTTTACCTGGAGTCAGGAAGAACTAAGGTCAAATATAGTTTCAGATACTGACTGTGTAACCCTGGGTAGGTCACTTAATTTTGGCATGCCTCCATTTCTTATCAGTAAATTGGGAATATTTAATGTTCCCTACCACTCAGAGTTATTTTGACAATAAAGTGAGATATTATTTGTAAAGCACTTTTCCAAACTCTAGAGTAACATATGAATGCTTTTATAATTATTATTAGTGAAGGACAGTAAGAAGACTGATTTAACTAAATTGGAGACTTTGTGTACCCAGGCTGGAGTGAGGTTTGACTTTAATGTTAGAGGAGGTTTTAGTTTATTCTAAAGGTAATAGAGAGCCATTGGAATTTAAATAAGAGGATAACATTGGCAGCTGTGTGAAGGATGGATTGGAGTAGGGAGAGACTTGGGTAGAGAGACCTAATTATGAAAATAGTCAACAAACGATGAAAGCCTAAAGTAGAGGGGTGTCTGTGGTAGTGCAGAGATAGGGACAGATGTAAGAGATACAAATAGTGAGACTTAGCCACTAATGTGAGATAAGAGTAAGGAATCAAAGGACATCTTTGAAGTTGTCAATATTTGTGCCCTCAGAGATAGGAAAGTTCAGAGGAAGGGTTGGGTTTGGGGGGAAAGATCATTATGACTTAAATAAAGATAATGAATTCTGGGTTGGCTTTTTTGTTTTGTTTTTACCATGTTGAATTTGAGCTTTTTCTGGGATTTCCCATTAGAAATGTTGTTGAGTTGCTCAGTTAGTCTGACTCTTTATGACCCTGTAGACCACTATAACTCAGGCCCTTATGTACTACACTGTCTCCTGAAATCTATCCAAGCTCATGTACATCACTTCCATGACACTGTCTATTCATCTCAACCTCAGCTGTCCCTTTTTCTTTTTGCCTTTAATCTTTCCCAGCATTAGAGTCTTTTCCAATGAATCTCATTATGTATGTAGCCCAAGTATTTAAGTTTCCACATCAGTATTTGGCCTTCCATTGAATATTCTGGATTCATTTCATTAAGTATTAACCTATTTGATCTTCTTGTTTTAAAACCAAGGGACTCTCAAAAATTTTTTTTAGAAGTGTTGATTCTGTGGCACTCAGCTTTCTTTATAGTTCAACTCTCTGGACAATGGTCCAGAAGGGAATTTGAAACAACTAATATTCATTTATGTGGAATGGAACTCAGGAGAGATACTAGTGCTACATGTATGGATTGCAGTTTTCATTATAGATATAAATTTTAAACATATGTAAGCTGGTGAGCTCACCAACAGAGAAAATGTAAAGAGAGCCCAGGAAGGAACTGTGAGGGGATACGTCAGCAATTTAAAAAATGTGACATGTCAGTAAAGTAGGCCATATACACCCAGAGAGAGGGACATGAGATATGGACTACAATATATCATTTCAATGATCTCTATCGATGTTTGTTTGCATTGGGTTTCCTTTCTCAGATTTTTTTTGTTCATGTAGATACGATTGTTCTAGCACAGCAAGATAAGTATGCAAACATGTATAAATATATTCAACTTGTCAAATATTTTAATATAATTAACATGTAGTAGACTTCCTGCCATCTAGGGGAGGGAAGGGGACTAGGGGGCGAAATTTGTAATGGAAAGCTTTGTAAGGGTCAATGTTGAAGAACTACTTATACATATGTTATGCAAATAAAATAAAAAGCTTTAATAAAAAAATGTGACATGTTATGATTCAGCAGAAGAGACTAAGAAGGGCAGTAATACAGATAGATGTTGTCCAGAGAAAAAACAGAGTGGTGAAAAAGCAGGCTCAGGAGAATTAGTTACTATCAACTGCTATAGAGAGGTAAGAAAGGATGTGGATTGAATTAGACAAGTTAAAAATCAACAGTAACTTTGGAAAGAGTGATTTTAATTGAGTGAGGTCAGATGGCAAATTTCAATTTTATATGTAATCAAAATTGTCCACTTTATCACCTGATTCCCCTCTATTCCTTGTCTAGTATGAAATTCTTCCCTTCATAGTTAGGAAACATCACCTTTCATTGTCATTTAATTTATTTATGATGTGACTTTTTACAGTTATTGTGATAAACAGTGAGATACTGGTTTGTCTCATTTCTGCTATTATTTTTTAGTATCCTAACCTGTATTTGTTAGATGATAGGTCCTAGAGTTAGAGTACTAAAAATAATAGCAGAAATGAGACAAGATATAAAAAGACAAATAACTGAAGAGGAATTATTCACAGTTTGGTAATGCTAATGCAAATAACAATATTATCTAAATTAATTTACATATTTAGTGCTTTAATAAACTATCCAAAAATACTGTATTATACTATACTATACTATACTATACTATACTATACTATACTATACTATACTATACTATACTATACTATACTATACTATACTATACTATACTTGAAAAACAACAAAATTCATGTGGTCAAGAATCTCCAAGGAAATAATGAAAAAAAATGTGGGAAATTTGGGCATCTAGCAATACCAGATTTTATATATATCTATCAAACATTTTGGTACTAGTTAAAAAGTAGGAAAATTGATCATTAGAATAGCTTGTGCACAAGATCCAGAAACAACAGAATGTAACAGCCTAAGTGTTTAATAAATCTGAGGATACAGATTACCATTGCCATTGATGCTGCCACTATTGCCACTGTTGATTCACACAATGGCTCTGAAGACCTGGTTTCCCAAGGTCCTCTTACTCTAGTGAGACAAACCTTTCCTGCCAACCTTCCAAGTCATCTTTGTTGTCTGTGGGCTAAGAAACTGGAAACCACCAATGCTGCCCCTGATTCAAAGGCCCCAAGGCTTGCTCCTGGCTTGCTGGGGCTGGGGTTGTGCTGGTGTGGCAGGGACTGTGTTGAACTACTATTCTGGTGCAACAGACCTTTTTTGCTGACCTTCTAAGTTATCTTTGGTTTTTTTGTTTTGTTTTATTTCGCTTTTTCCTGAGGCTAAGTTACGGGTTAAGTGACTTGCCCAGGGAAACACAGCTAGGAAGTGTTAAGTGTCTCAGGTCAGATTTGAATTCAGATCTTCCTGATTTAAGGGCTGGTGCTCTATCCACTGCACCACCTAGCTGCCCCTCTAAGTTATCTTTGGCTGGAAAAATGTTCCATTCTTCTTTTTGTGGGTTCTGACACTAAAATTTGTTTAGAGTCATTATTTAAAGGAATTTTAAAGGTTTTGGGGAAGAACTCAGCAGTTCCTGTCTTTACTCCTCCATTTTGGTTCTACCTCATATCCTGTTATTTTCAAAAAACAATAATTTTTTTCCTTCTTCCTTTACACTTATTCCTTAGTTTCTTTTTTTTCAGTTTCAATATCATATTACTATAGCAAGTATTTCTAGAACTATATCAAGTAATAGTAGTGGCAGTGAACAACCTTGTTTATATCCCTGATCTAATTGATAAGATTGCTAGTATTTCTCCATGTTGATTATTATTGCTGCTGTTATCTAGTCATTTTCAGTCATGTCTGATTTTTAATGACTCTCCCCTTTTTCTGAAGTTTTCTTGGCAAAGACATTAGAGTGGTTTGCCATTTCCTTCTCTAGCCCATTTTACAGATGAGGAACTGAGTTACTTGCCCAGGGTCACATCATGTATACATGTCTGAGCCTAGAATTGAACTTAGGAAGCTAAGCTTTCCTGACTCCAGACCTGGTACTTTATCCATTGTGCAATTTAGCTACCTATATTATTCTCCATCATACTTGAGAATTGATCTTGGTTTTGGATTGATACTATTCTACTTTTTATTTCTTTTTAACATAAAAGGATAAGGTAATTTCTTAAAAGGTTCTTTAAAACTTGTATTGATAGAATCATGGGATTTTTATTATTTTTGTCATTAATATGAATTATTTAGTTTTCTTAATGAACCAACCTTATATTCCTGATATAAACCCAAACCAATCATAGTGCATGATTTTAAAAGTATTTTGCTATAATTTCTTTGCTAATATTTTACTCACATACTGTTACATGTAAAAAGTTAAAAAGGATCCTTGGATCCTCTTTTAACAGTGCCAAAAAGAAATTCTCCTTTCTTAGGAAACAAAGAAAATTGTAACCATGACATTTAGTATACCTTCAGTATATAGACACTTAATACACCCTTAAGAAACTCAATTGAGACCCAAGTTAAAAATTGATAATCTTTAAAAAGTTAAGCATTATCCCACTTATCTAAAAAAAAAAGTCAGTCCTTCAGCTGAAGATGATTTGATGGATCTAGGGAGTAAATGTATTTATTGCCTCTTTTGGCAATAAATTTTTCCATGCCTTTGTTTTTGTTTAGTTGTTTTAAAATGGCTCTTTGTGATCCCAATAGGAGTCTTCTTGGCAGAGATAGTGATTTGCCATTTCCTTCTCTAGCTCATTTTACAAATGAAGAAACTGAGGCAAACATGATTAAGTGATTTGCCCAGGGTCACACAGCTGGGAAGTATCTGAGGCCTGATTTGAACTCAGGAAGATGAGTCCAGCACTCTATCCATCATACCATGTAGCTGTCTTTTGTTTTACCTATTTAGTATGGAAATGCTATCATGTACTCCAATACTAGTGGTCTATTCATTTTTAAGATGGAGAAATAAAGTAATGTCAATTATAGCAGCAGAAAGGTTAGGGTTATCTTCATGCTTTTCTATTTTACTTTTATCCTACTGTCTGTGTTCCCCTGGGGCTGATCAGCCTTTCTACTTCAAAGGGGACTCTTGGTCTCATTCCTCAGACAAGATACCTGTTTCTGATACTTCTTGACTTCAAGGTTATGGTCCCACAAAGGTAAGCTGTTAGACTAGAAATGTACGGACATAAGAGTCTTGTATGCATTTGTTCCTCTAACATTTTCCTCTTTGATTGTGTTAAGAGCACACAGATGAAATGAGAAATCCAGTAGTATGTGTGGCAGTAAAAAAGAGCCCAGAAGTAGACTGGAGGAACCTGCTGAGATACCTCAGGACTTTTTGGCTCTAGTTGTACATCTCTTGCGTCATCCAACTCTGTGTTCTCAAAATAGCAAGATGCTTTTAGTTATAATGACACCACAGCTGGATATGACCCTTGCTGCACAATGGATAAAGTCAGTCTGAAAGAGTAGAACTGAGATGTTGAATGAATCATGTGACCTTCCTGTATTGCTCCCAATTGTCTTAACATCCCCTTTTTAAGTCCTTCTTGTATGGTTCAGTCCCTCATACCTTAATATGATCATCCCAAATTTAGCATGATCCCCTTCCTTCTGCTGCTGCTATTACCCTCAAAAGACTAGTCAACTGAATGAAGGATGCTACTTCAGGTTAGATTTCCAACCAACATTTTTCAATTGTTTTCTCTCTTTTTCTTTTTCATCTCACTCTGGATTCTTTTTGTGCATTTCCTTTGCTGCTCTTCTGTTTCACTTGGCTTAGATATCTTACTATGGTTTCAGAGATTTTAGGGAAAGCTGGACTTGGTTGAACTCTTTACTGGAAGTTCTCAAATGACTATTTATTAATGTCTCTAGACAGAAATCTGTCATCTCAAGTGAGGGGGATTTAGTAAATTTTTTTTCTAGAAAAATTATCCCTTGTGAATTTTAAGAATAAATAGTTCTCTTGTCTATTCCCAATGATCAATATTCAATAACATGAGATCTTTAAAACTGTATTTGTGTGGGAGGAAAACCTGCAAAAGAAGAACCTTTGAGGTTCTTTTTTGAGGAAAACCTTTCCCCCCACCATTCTTTCATAGATTTGTTTAAAGCAGCACTATCAAAGCAGGTTCCCTCAACTTTCCAAAATGATTTAAGCTGCCTATATAGAGGTCCCTCCTCCAGTAACTAATAAACAAATCCTTTGGTACAGAAGATTTTTAATGCCATCTATCTGTTAAGGAATAATTGCCCCTTCAACTTTAGGCAGCTTAAGAAAAAAGCAATATAGAACTTGAAAAAATCTTTTACTGTCTATATGCAATTTAGTAAACCTTTGTTTAGTGTCCACTTTCTGCAAAAACTGTAACATACTCAGCTCTCAGAGCTCACAATCCCTGCCTTCAATAAATTTGCACTTTAATAAGGGGAAAGAATCTCTACATAAGTAAATACAACATAAAACAGATCAATGAATAGATTGTGCTTATGAGATATAAACCAAGGGCTTTGAGAGTTCATAGGACAGTTATCCTTTCTGATCTGTAGAGCAGGGAATTTTACAAGGACAGATAACAGAGTTATAAGGGACTTTAGAGATTACCTAATTGAACCCCTCATTTGCAGATGAGGAAATGGAGTCCTTGAGAACAGTTAAATGAATTAACTAAAGTGACATTTGAGTCAGGTCTTATTCTGTACATAGGATTTCAATTGACTGAAATGTGAGAGTAAAGTGTTCTAGTCTATGGACTCGTGAACAATTTCCCAAAAATCACAAAGTGCGTCATGAACATTTCTTTATTCTGCACAAAGCTTTTCCTGATTTCTCCTTAATGTTAGTGTTTTCTCTCGCCTGTGTTATACACTCTTCTTTGTATGTTATCTCCTCCATTAGACTGGGCTCTTTGGAGCAGGAACTTTTTTTGATCTTTTTTTTAATCCATCCTAAGTACTAAATGCAGTGCCTGGTGCTTAATGTTTGTTGACTGACTGACCAGAAAATTTAGACCTAAAAGATTGCTTAAAGATGGTCAGCTCCAACTCCATCACTTCTATAAATGAGGAAACTGAGATTTGTTTGAGTTTATATAGTAAGGAGGACACTTAGCAATTGAACTTAGATGTTTTAACTTTAAAATCCCATCCCTCTTGAAGAAAGGTGAAGGGACTTCTGAGCCAATAATCTAAGGAAGATAAAAATAAAGAAAGATCCAATATATACCAAAATATTCATAGCAGCTTTTGTGTGTTTTGTAGCAAAGAACTGGAAGGAAAATGGATTCCTATTGATTGAAGACTGGCTTGATAAATTCTGGCATATGAATGAAATGGAATGTTATTGTGTAGGATGAAATAAATACTGGGAGTTCAGAGAAGCATAGGACTACTAGGAAAGGCTTCTTCAAAAACAAAGATATTTCTCTATGATCCTGGAGGTAATAAGGAGCCACTGAAGTTGGTTGAATAGAGGAGTAACATCTTCACTTTAGGAAGATAAATTGGACAGCACAGTAAAAATGAGCTAGAATGGGGAGAGACCTGAAGCAGGGAGACTAATCCCAAGAAAGTCATTGCAATAGTCCTGGCGTTGAGGCTTTTGCCAGAGTGGTGACAGTGTTTGGAATACAAAGTGGACAGGACTTGGCAGCTGACTGAATATTAGTGAAAGTGGGAGGTAAGTGGGAGGGAGAAAAAGAGAGAGAGAGGATGTGAGAATGACATCTGTCTCTCAAGCCAGAGGGACTGGATGTGTGGTGATATCTTCAACAGTAAGAGGAAAGTTAGAAAGGGAGAAGGATTTGAAAGAAAGATAATGAGTTCAGTTTTAGACATGTTGCATTTAAGATATTTATAAGACATTCAGTTTATTTGACTAATTTGTCTGCCTTCTTACTCCATGAAATAAAGATGCAAAACTAGAAGTCAGGAGTAAAGTTGGGCTGAATAAATAGATCTGATTGATCATAGTAATGCCTTCCAGGTGTGTTTAATCCTGTCCTTTAGGTCCCAATTCAGTCACCGCTTCCCTAAACCTTTTCTTCATCTCTTTATTTGGGGGAAGATTTCTTCTGATTTAATTGTTCAAGAATCAATCTGAGCTTTAAGCTGTAGGTAACTTATACTCTTATTACTTTAGATACAGGTGAGATGATTTTTTTTTTAATGGCACATGGATATGGATGGAAGCAGGAATGAGTACAAGAACATGGGGAAGCTGCCCATCTCATTTTCCCTTTTAGTTTTGGACCCTGAATGCAAAAACTAAGAGTTGGGCACATATTGGGGAGGGGGTCTCCATTAGCATTCACTAGTCCTTCTTGCCTCCAAATCAACTGAATAAATAGAAAGGTAAGCCAAACATGAACTTGAACTGTGGTCCAAAAATTTGTCCAGTGTTACAGTGGAAATTCAGCACTTCTCAGCTGCTCTCCTTCCATAATAAATAGTTGTTGTTACTCAATATGTAATTTTTCCAAGTTCATCTTTTTCTTAACAACCTTTTTCTAAAATAGTTTGATAAAAAAAATGAATTTAAAAAAATCAAATTCATTGTCATGTGAAAGGTAAGATTGTGAGGCAAAAATTTCACTAAGCTGTTCAAGTTTTAAGGAACCTCTAGGGGGTGCTGTTGTACTGAAAGTTCAAGGGTTTGGTATTGGAGGTAGAGATAATTCAAAGAAAAATATTTATATCTATTTTTAATGCAATTAATAATTAAAATGGTAGATCATCTGATACAGAATGCCATTTAATAGCCATTAAAAGGATATTGTTCTATGAGCATTAGGCTTTCATTAATAATAAAACTTGAGAGATGTTATTTAATACCGTATACTTTTATACATACCATTTGCATTTAATATCATTTCATCCCAAGTCATTTTAAATGGATGACATGCTCATGATCGGTAGAGGAGCAGATTGTTGATTCAATGGGCAATGTACTTTGGTATCTTAATGTTATAAGGAATCAGAGACGTTTGTCCCATAATTCCTGATAGAAGGTGCCATTTAATATGCTGAAGACTTTCCTTTATAACTTTTAAAGTCCCATGGTTCAAGGATTGTCCATCTAATTATCTTTTGCTCACACACCTCCTTTATAAATCTTTAATTTCCCAGTTAAATCATTTCTGTCCCTCTTTGACAGAGGTCATTGTTGATTATGTGCCCTAATTGAGCTTTGCCCACTCCATTTCCTTGTCCTTTTGATTCTGGAGATTGTGGTTTTCCATAATTTGCAGCCATGTAGCATCATTTTTAGATGCATTTTTAGATTGATGAATTTTTTTGTTCCAGGGAAGAAACTGGGAACCTTGAAATTGCCATGCATTTTCCTAGAGATAAGAACAACTAGAATTTACTTAGCTTTAAAGGTTTGCAAAGCATATTATGAATGTCATTGTCCTCTCTTACAACGGTCCTGAGAGGTAAGTCTTAATATTATTTCCATTTGGCAGATGAGAAAATTGAGGCAGATAGGTTAAATGACTTGTGTGGGGTTATATGATAAGTAAATTCCTGAGGCTGATCTGAACTTAGGTTTCCCTGACTCCAGTAAATTTACAATTCTATTCATTAGTCCACCTAAGCTTTCTACCAATAAGGAGGTCCCCCAGATATTCCTATTTGTAACAAACATTGTAATGTCATCAAGATGTCAAGCCCTGGAATACCAGAAAGCCTCCTAAAAGAGTTTAATAAGAATTCTAAAAACAATCAGACTTAACATTCCACACAGAAAAAAAACAAAGAAGAAAAAGAATGCCTGTTGTCCAGACTAGGATTTGCTGTGTTTGGATGGACAGCCCATGATTGGTCTATTGGTACATATGTCTTAGACAGACACTGCAGATGGCTAGTGGAGCTGGGCCCAACATAGATTGAAAGGAAGAGCTAGCTGAAGTGGCTTTGGGGATCATTCCTAACAAAGTAGATGACTGTTCATTGCTTACCTTTATAATTGAACTTTACCATATATTTTAAAAGTTATTTGTTTGCAGAAAGTGATTTTTCTCCCTTCTTAAATATATTTTTCAAACTGTCATTTTATTCCTCAAATTTTTTGAAAAAAAAATCCCAAGACCCACGCCTCTTTTTTTTTGTTTTCAACATTTATTTTTGTAACATTTTGAATTCCAAATGTTTTTTCTTCTTCTCTCCCTTACTTCCCCTCTCCCCAAGACAGTAAGTAATCTTGCTATACATGTTATACATGTTCAATCATTTAAAACATATTTCCACATTAGTCATGTTGTAAAAGAAAAATCAGAACAAAAGGAAAAGAAACATGAGAAAGAAAAAGCAAATAATCTCCCCCAAAAGATCAAAATAGTATGCTTCGATTCACATTCAGTCTCCATAGTTCTCCCTCTTGATGTGGATGGCATTTTCCATCCCAAGTCTATTGGAATTGTCTTGAATCACCACATTGCTGAGAAGAGCTGTTTATCATAGTTTATATCCATTCTTTAAATAAAGGAACGATCTAAATGTAACTGTCATTTCTTCTTTCTTTTTATCTTGCCACCAAGCAACAGAAATTACTGTTTGCAAACAGAATAATTATTACTTGTATCTTTTTGCTGATAAATATATGAAAATGTGTATGTAGGAGTGAATTCTGTAGGTGCTTCTAAATATGACATTTAGATTTTCAAAATTATACTCATATAATGAATAATGAATCAATTTATAGGACAAATTTATAAAGAGAAATGTTTGTTTTCCCTTTGAGAACTCTTTTTTTCCTATCATTCTTTATTCATGATGAGAAAATAATTTCAAAATTTTGTTAAAGAGAAAAAAATCTTACTGGTATACATAAAAGCTACCTTCCTTAGCTTGCTGAAATGCAGAAAGCTTTTGAATCAAAGGAGAAACTGAGTCCCCTGGCCTTTTAAGATTTTGTTTCCTTTGAAGGCTCTTTGAAGTAGCAATTACCTTAAAACATTCGGAATTTTCCTTTCTCCAGAAACATGTGACTATGTCTCATAACGCTTTTTTTAGCATAGCAAAGTTATATTTTTAAAAACAAATTTCATGCAAAGAATGATTTTCAGTAACTGGTTAATGTACAGCTATCCAAAGTTTTAGGAAGGTAGAAACTAATAGGTAGTAGATTTTAAATTAGTGATTCCTCTCCTGGGGAGAACCATAAATTCATTGATAATCCACAAGTATTTATTTATGAATGGCTGCAGATAAAAATACTGAAGCTTGGAGACAGGAAGATCTGCATTCAAATTTTGCTTCAAATGATTACTAACTTTGTGATTCTTAACCTCTCTCAGTTTGTTTCCTCATGTGTAAAATGGAGGAAAATAAATAGCACCTATTTCATTGGATTGTGAAGATCAACTGAGTGTTTCAAAACTTTGTAATGTAGAGTGGCTTCCATACCTGTAGTGCTAACAATGTGTGTGTGTGTGTGTGTGTGTGTGTGTGTGTGTGTGATATGGCAGTCTTTTTCTTCAGGAAGCTTACATTCCAAATATGCAACAATCAGGGGACAGTTTGTGTAATTATAGAAGTGCTAGACAACTATGCTAGATTTCTTGTGGAAATTTGTAATAATTCTAATTGTAATAATAATAGTATTACTAATAATGAGAGCTAACACTTATATAGTGCTTTGCAATTTACAAAGTGTGCACCTGTATCATCCCATTTGAGCCTTCAAATAGCTCTGAGGTAGTTATTATTAATAGCTTTATGCTGAGCAGGGTTAACTAACTTGCTCCAGCTTACACAGCTAGTATCAGAACAGATTTTGAACACTGGTCTTTCTGACCCCAACTGATTATAGTCACCACATAGAAGTTTATATGGGCTTTACTCTTTCTCCTTGCACTGGTTCTAAAAAAAACCAAACCAAAACAAAACAAACAAAACCAAACCAAACCAAACCAGAATTTGAACAAATGAAAGAAAAGAGAAGGAAAACAAAGCATTCCAGACCTGAGCAAAAGTCTGAGGTTTGGAGGGGTAGTGGTGGTAGTGAAAGAGTCTGCAAGTAGAGTTTGTTGGAGAAAGGAGGATGGTAGCTGGTCAGGGAAGGCTGACCAGAGATAAAGACTCAGTTAGGGGAGTAGTGAGAAGAGTTGATGCTTGTTCCCTTAAGAGGAGAAATTTAGTCATTAGGGACCTAAAGAAACTTTTTTTCTTTTTTCTTTTTGGTGGAGGTGGGGAGGCAGTCAGGGTTAAGTGAGTTGCCCACATTACTAGTAAAGGGCCTATAAGTCTGAGAGCTCAAAGAAATCTTAGAGATCACCTAGTACAATCCTTTTATTTTGCAAATGAAGAAACTGAAGCATTGCCACCACCTCCAGGTCAAATTATTTGCCCAAGGTCACAAAGATGTGAATTAGGTCTAGAAAGTTAGGTCTCTAAAGCCAGATCCCTACTTTCCCACACTTTCAATACTTCGGTGACTATGTGATTTCCTCCTTGTAGCCATGTTTTTCTTCTGGTATATAACAAAGTCTAGTCATATCCTTGTTACTCTTGTTTTAAAATATTATTTAAATCCACATTCTTTGTAATATTCCATATTTTTCCCCCATAAAAATTGGGACCCAAGTACTTTTGTCAAGTAGTTAACTCCTTCCTATTTTGTCAGTTGATTCTTGTTGTATAAAGTCAGTCAATTACTCAGTCAGTTTATTATGAACTTAATATGTTCCAGGCACTCACCTAAGTTCTGGGGGAAAAAATACAAGTAAAAGAAAAGATAGTTCCTGACCTCCAGAAGCTTACATTCTAATTGAGAAAGACAGTTTGTCAAAGGAAGACAATATGTCAAAAGAATGGGGGGGCACAAAGATAACTTGGTGGAGGGGGATGGGTGAGAAGGAAAATTTGGCTGTTTGTATATCCTGCCAAATGGAGGCTTTTGTGGGGAGCTAACCAATCAAAGATAGAGGCCTTTCAGGCCCAGGGTGCCAGATGGTGGAAGGCATACTAGGGAAATTCTCAAAAATTACTTCATAGGTTTCTGGTGATTGTAGTTCATGAATATTTATGATACCTAAAGAAATTAAAACATTTATTTTAATAAATCAGAAGCACTCTCCAAGTTTTAGCCCTTTCAAAAACCCAAGTGGATGCTTTTAAAAATTGTATTTATGTTAGAGAATTGAAAAACTAGGAAAAAAAGTCAGTATATTAGATCTTAGCAAAGTGAACAGAGTCCTAGATTTGATATTATAAGACCTAGATTCAAATCTCAGCTTTTCCTCCATCTGGGTGATGTGATAAGCAAGTCACTTGGTCTCTGTGGCCCTCAACTTCCCCAACTGGAAAATGGTAATTGGACTAAATGTTATGAAGATCCCTTTTAGATCTGAGTCTTTCATGTTAAATTCCCATTTGCAGAATTTTAAGCTTGTTGCTTCCCTTATCCTTCAGTTGCCCTTGCTGTTGCTGCTGTTACTATTACTCTGCTACTACTACTGCTACCACCACTACTACTACCACTATCACTACTACTACTAGCACTATTACCACCACTAGCTAGCATTTATATGGCACCTACTGTTTTCCAGCCAGTATTCCAAAGGGTTACTAATAGTATCTCATTTGATCCTCACAGCAACCCTAGGAAGTAAGTGCAACTATCACCCCATTTTATAGATGAGGAATGAGAATAGTGAAGTGTTTTGTCCAGGGTTTACATGGCTCGTGAGTATCTGAAGCAGAATTTGAACTAAGTTCTTTCTGACTCCAAGCCTAGGGCTCTATTCATTGTGTCACCTAGCTGCCTCTAATTGATTTTAATTCTGTAACTACCAATGGTATTTCTAGTGGTTGTTTGAATGAGACTCTCAAAACAGGAAAATTCCATATAAATTTGAGGGATGTATTTTATCAATAGCATACTTATCTCATTTGGAGTTTGGGATTCATTATTTAAGGGTGAGGGTGTGCAGATCTGTGGTTTCAGTGGTATTGGATACCCTGAAAAACATATGCATTTTAGTCATAGAGATTTACTTGGAATATAGAGAGGTAAGTGACCTATCCAGGGTGACACAGCCAATATGTGCCAGGCAGGAATTTATTAACTTAGGACTTTGTGATTTTCAGCCTAGTTGTTTGATATGCAAAAACATGCACCTAAATAAAACTGTGATACAAGGAAGAATGACCTAAGTGTGAAGCAGAGACACAAGCAATGTATTATGGGAAAAATGAGGAGAGATCACTTGTTAGGTTGGGTTTGGGAGATTTTTTGGAGCAGAGGAGCAGTGCTTTACAGAAGAGATAGCACTTCAGGTGGGCCTGAAGATAGCAACAGACAGGAGATGAAAATGAGAAAGAATTCATTTCAGTCATGGGAGGATGGCTTAAATGGTGGCACACAGCATAGAGAATATAACTCCAAAATATTCAGAGATGCAGATTGAAATATAAGGATCCTACTTTGTTCACATCTCCTTAAAATCCTGAGAAACTAGATCCTTAGTTCCCAACTGTCTCACAAAAGGACAATCTAACTGTTACTGACCTAGAATTCAAGTTATCCTTCTACAAAATGTAGGATTCAGAATCCAAGGACATGGGATTTACTTTCCAGTATGACACTGGCAATCTTTGTGCTTTTGTGAACATCTCTGATCCTTGAGAAACCTGGTTACATTATAGGTTTTCAGCTCTGTCTTTAATCAGTTGAATTGAACTGAACCTAGAATACAAAGTTGGGAGGCAGGTCACCATCTGCAGTAACAGAAGGATGAAATTAGAAAAATAATTTTTGGGTTTTCTGTGGCTTAAAACAGGATTTTCATTAATATACCTCAGATTTTTTTTTAATTTAAATTCTGTGTAGTCTGTTTATTGTAGCAGAAAGCAAGTGATTAGTAGAAGTCAGGAGATGTAGGTTCTAGTAACTAGTAATATTAGTCACTAGTTATAATGTTACTACTAGTAGTAGTTCTACTACTGACTTTATCCTCTTGGGCCGGTTAGTCACTCCACCTTTCTTTGTCATTTTCCTTATCTGTAAAATTGAGTAGATTTCAACCTTACTTTTATGGTGGTTTTTAGGACCCAGCAAGTTAACAGATGAGAAAACATTCAGCAAGTACATAGGTTTGTGTCATATGTGTGTATGTGTATATATATACACACACATAGATTTTGTGTGTGTGTGTATGTATCCCTATCACTTACTGCTTACACCATTCTTTAGGGCTGCCTTGTAATCCGATCACTTAATAAGCAAGTCAATAAGTACTACAGATCCAAAGAAAGCTTTTCACTGAAACACTCCAACTTTCCCTAGTAGGGAAGGAGGGGATTTCTCGATCCAAAATGCCAGATCCTCTTTCACAAAGACAAAGACAAAGAAAAAAACTAACTTGATATGATAATAATAATATCTTTACATGTCTATAGATATGGGTTGTTTACAAATATTCTTGTGCAGTTTTATGTGCTTTAAGTCTTAAAATCACAATGAGACTCTTAGGATATCCTCATTATTCTTATTGTAGCAAGGCTATAATGACAAATGGAAATGATAAGCTCAGAAAGACATAGCAAGTTTAGGTTCAGGAAAACTGAACTCTTAAAATGTTATTTAGAGCTGAAGAATTGAAGTCAAACTCTTTCCAGAAGTTAAATCCTTCTGTTTGCTTGCATGATAGATTGAGGTTTTTTACTTTCTCCTTGGTTCTTGTGGGGAGAAAAAGTCTTTATTGTTGTTTTTCCTTTCAAAATTTTGCAGTGGCAGAGCTGCGTCCTATCAAGAGAGCCTCTGACATGGCTCCTTCTATAAAGACTCTCCTCCTCCTTTTCCTCCTCCTGGCTCTGCCTTCTCTCTCCTCCTCCTGCTGGTGCTTCTGCGTCCTCCCTCCTCCCCTTGCTGCCTCCTCCTCCTCCTTCTCTTTCTTTCTCAAACACTCAATACATTTGGAGCCTGATCTTGTGCAGAAAATATCCCTGACATTTGAAGAGCTCCAGGGATTCAATGAGCATGCTCAGTCCTTCCCTCCTGCTAGAAAGAGGAAGCTAGTTTACATAGGAGTCATACCAAGCATAGCCAGCATGTCAGTGCAGTTAACTTGCAGCGGGGCTGTGAGGCAAACTAGCGTGTCTTTGTCCTAGGAAATGTGCCTCGTTTTTTGACCTTTTTTATTGCTTTTTTAATTTGAAGAAAGATTCGCAAAGACTTCTGAAACTGCATTTTAATTCTAAGTCCAGGAAAACGACACACTTCCAGCTTCCGAATCAACCCTTGAGGGGTTTAGTGTGTGTGTGTGTATGTGTGTGTGTGCGCGCGCGCGCGCGCGCGTTGAGGTTTCTTTTTTCTGTGCGTGCTTTTTTTCTCTTTTTTTAACTTTTACGTACTTTATTTTGATAGTTTGAGGCTGGACCTCTCGTTTTGTTTTCCTTTTTTTTCCCCCCTTTTTTTTGTGAAATTAACAAAAAGAGCCAGGCGCTCCGGAGCAATAATTGATTTTTGAATCCTCTTTACCGTTTTGAGGCAAAAGCAAACAAGCTGGTTTTCTCTGCTAAGCCCGATAAATGCTATTTATGAAGATGGACCTGTTGAACTACCAGTATTTGGACAAGATGAACAACAATATCGGCATTCTGTGCTATGAAGGTAGATACCGCCGGCTCCTCTGAGAAACGGACCTACTCCTTCTGTCTGTCTGCCTGGGGGAGGCCCCTCCCTCTGATTAGTATTCTAATAACATTGTCTTGGAGGTTGTTGTAGCTGTTTGTCGTTGTAGCCGGCCGATCTCCACTTGGGGCTTTCCAGGGTCTTGTAAAGCGGGGAGGGGCGGGGGTCCGTTTATTCTTTCCGAGGCAACAAAGTTGCCTTTTGGTGTTCGGTGGCTTTGAAGAGGGAAACTTGATTGAAATACTCCCTGGGAAAGAGTTTGCTGGGTGCTTGCTACCACCGGATTTTGATTGATATGTGTGCATATGGGTATATAGACCGATATCAGTAATACGTGTATAAATACATATATGAGATTTGTTGGGAGAGGAGGGAAATCGGTCTTGCCATTATCACTTATTCTTGTGAACAAAGAGACCGTTTGGTATCCAAGTACAACTCCAACTGCGAGAGTATGTTCTCTATCTTGGTATGGTCGGGGTCTGCCATTTGTTCTGGAGAGCATACACTATTTTTAGGCCTTCCAGAACTCAGGGATTGTTTGTTGTTGTTGTTTTTAATCTGCCTGTGTTTGAGAACAAAAAGTTACAGTGGCTTTTTGTTTTAATGGAGTGATGGCACAGAACCATAAAGAATTTTGCCATTCATTTTGGAGGACTGGTACTGCACCCATGTTAGATAGTACAGACTGGCCCTTTGTTTGATTTCTCATTTCCTGTATAGCTCTGAGAGGTTTCTGACATTGAAGGATGTTTCTCCTCCCTTCCCCACTCCCCCACATTCTGGGCTCTTGTGGAAATAATTACACACAACACCCCAGAAAAAAAATAAGTTTTCAGATTTAACAGATTTGGGGGAGGGAACTAACCAAAAAAATCCCAACCCAGATTTTAATGTTGTCATTTTTTCAATGTTTAACATTTTAAAAATTGCCTCTGGTTGTAATAAAAGGAGAAAATCTTATTTTTTAAATTGGCATTATCTACGTGCAATTTGAAGAGGGGGTAATGGCCTGGCTTGGAGTGGCTAGGAAGGCACCACTGAGGGGATTTGGCTTGGCAGTAGGAGTGTTTTTGTTGTAACCACATACAAATAGTGCAGATTCAAGAAGAGCATTTTCCATGTTCTTTTAGAAATTAAAGTTAGCATTTCTCTTGGACAAGAACGATATGGGGGTTGGGGTGGGGAGGAGACTATAATCCACTGGAGGATTCTATGAATTCAAATCACATGCTGGGAATATTCCTAAGGAAAAGGCTCTTTGCCTAAAACCAATCACAAACCTGTTCTCCCTCCCTTGAAAATATAAACACAAAATGCTTGCTCAAGTTGATTGTTTTTCTTTGTCCTTGTGGGGAAGGATCTGGTATTTTGGAGCTAGAAATCCCCTCCTTCCCTACTTACTGTAGGTTGGAGTGTTTCAGTGAATAGCTTTCTTTGAATCTGCTGCACAAAGTTTTGACTTGCCTTTTAAGCACTCAGATTACAGGGCAGACCTAAAGAATGGTGTAAGCAGTAAGTGATCTATCTTGTTTCCTTGGTATCTTAATACACTGTAGTTTGTTTTTGAAACTTTTTTTTTCTTCAATGGCTGTTGAACACAAACCTTTGTTTCACATCTCCCTGCCCTATTGGGTGATTATCTTCCCATAAAGAGTAAATAAAGTTTCTTTAAAAGTCCTTTCACAACATAGCTGTCAATCTTTTTAGATGAGGCCAAACCTTGTTAGGAAAGCTGATATCAAATTAATATTTTATGTCCCCAGCTGGCAGTGGTGAGGCAAAACTGCTGCAAGGCTTGTCTGAGTGGTTTCACTGCTATTTGTGTAGGAATGAGAAGTCCCAGCTCTAGTTTTCTGCTGGTCCCTCTGTTACTTTATAAGAGACTCTGATTTTGAAAGTAAAATAGATGTATGGGAAACAGGAGATAATAGGCCATATAGTCTGTTTAGCTTAAGCATCTGTTACTATTTTCCTTATTATGAAAGTTAACATTACTTAACACCAAAATAAACACACAGGAAATGAAGAAAAGCAAAGCAAAATGTGAGTGGTGTTTATAGTGAGCTGTTTATGTCCTGGTGGTTTATTCTTATAAACACTGCTCACAGCTGCACTGAACCCCAAAGGGTGATTTTTGGAGACAGACATAGATCTTTCATGCCAGACCTTATGATTTCTTCAAGGGTACCTGACTTAATCAGTGAACACACTCCTTGCACAGAAGCAGGTCAAGACTCCTCAAGGTCTCAATAAATCATCTTTGTAAAATATTCCTAATTAGCTGATGACAAGCCCTCTGATGATGAGCCTTCCCAAACTTAGGTAGGCTGATCTGGGCCTGTCCTGGGAAATCCTTCTTGCTAGGTTAGAGCCTGCCCAAAGCTTTGCCTTTAAGAACCCTGGGTCAGCTCAGTGTCTAGAGTCACTGCCAGGTTGTACTTAATAAGTAGATCCTTTGGGCCTTCTGCTGGTGAGGTTCCATTGAGGAGGAAACTTGAGCTACCTAGCTCAGAGGAGTAATTTTGTCACTGTGATCTGTAGCTGGAAGGCCCTGTCTCAGCTCTCCTATACTGTTTCCTATAATAGATGTATGGGAGTCCCTGGGTATTAATTGATTTCACTTATTATTCCATGCCTCTTCTTAAATAGAAAAAGATGTTGGCAGTATAAATCAGAGGATTTAAAAAAAAAAAGTGTTACAGTTTCCTTGATAAGTTATTTTCATTGACTTATTTTTTTGTTCTAAGAACTAAAAAAAGAAACTACAAACTTTATCTAGGAGAATTGAGGGTCTCTGACTACTCTCATTATTCTGTAAGCTTTCTCCATTCTTATTAATTCTAGAACTATTAGATCTACTAAGCAAGTTCTTTGTTCTTTAATCATTCAAGACCTTTCTGAAATGAAGTCCAGCTGAAAGCTTTCCTTGACTTGCATGGAGAATAACACTTCTCTCTAAACATTGCCTGAAACTTGACTTCTTCATTGTCTGATTCTAGCTGACCAAGTCAGAAAAACTGAAAAGAAATGAGAAAACTAATCATAGTGTTTGGATTGTTGTTGTTGTTGCTGTTTTTGGAGGGGTGAGGATTAAGTGGAAGAATAGAAGCAGTTGGAGAAGGGCTCAAAGGAGAGGGAAAGATGTCCATGGTAATTTCTAGCAATTGAACTTCTCATTACAAATTAGCAGAATAATTCATTTAAACTCGTTTTTCACTTAAAAAAAAAAAAAAGGCCCAAGAAAACTCAGCGGAGTTAGCCCTACACCAACAGGAAAAATAGAAGTGTCATTTATTGATGCCTTTCCATATAGAGGTCATTGGGAAAGCAATGTTGTGTGTTAGAAAGAGAGGTGGTCTTAAAAGAACTCAGTTTTGGTCCTGACCTGCTCACCTGCTATGTAACATTAGGTATTTGCCTCAGTTTCTAAACCTATAAAATGGGAATACCAGTGCTTATACTAATTATGTGTCACAGGGACATTGTGAAAATACCTTTAAAACAGGGAAGCCACATATTTCTTTTTAATTTTGGATGGCCTTGTGATTTTATCTGGGGAGATTGCTCCAAGTGAGTAACTTCTGATGCAGTTGGACACTTTCTCCATGGTACTGTAGGCCCTAGAGTTTCCTAAGAGCACTGATAGCTTCAGTGATTTGGGTATCTCTGTCCACAATCTCATACTACTTCTCATTATTATTATCTTTCCTTAAATAACAACAACAATAATAACAATAATAACTAGCATTTATAAAATATCTAAGGTTTACAAAATACTTTACAAACATTATCTTATTTTATCCTTACAGCAACAGTGAGAGATAAGTTCTATAGAGGCTGGATAGTATAGTGGTTAGAGAGGAAAAAAAAATCTGGATTTGAGTGCTGCCTCTAATATATACTAGTTGTATGATCCTTCGAAAGTCCCTGAACCTCTCAATAGTCTAGGCAGGGGTATCAAACACAAATTGAAATGAAGGCTACTCAGCTATCCATGAAGATCCTGGCTGGGAATTAACTTAGAAAACTATAAGTTAATAATACCTGTTTTACTGTATTTTTATTTATTTTGTTAAATATTTTCTGACTATGTTCTCATCTGGTTCTTTGGTACTCTGGAGTACATGCTACTAGTGTCTGACACTTCTGCCCTAGGCTACTTCTCTCTGAATCTAGGAGTAGCAGAAATGGTGCTGATATGCCCTGGAGAGTGAGTTTCCTCCTCTGGGAATTCTCTCTACCTATGAAGTCCAGGGCCTTATCCTCATTTCTCCCTTAGTCTTTTAAAACTAAGATCAAGTCTTTCAAGACATTCCCATGTAATTTTGCTATGGCACACTTGGTCACTTAGGGATGCATTCTGGTTTCTTGTTTTTCACATTTCACATTTATGTGGTCTCACCTCTTAGATGAGAAGCTGCTTGAAAGATTTGTTGATTTGCAAACGAGAGAAATCTGTTCCCCATAGCTCCTTGGATGTTGTTGGTTTGCTTCAGATATAAAGTAAAACCAACAATAGGTTAATTCTTTAGGTTATTCTCATCAGGATATGCTTTTCAACCTGTTTTACCCAGTGGGTTTGCTTTCTGCTTCCATAATTGTACAGTGAAGGAATTAATGAGAGAATGTTAGATAATACTTGTTAAACACTTTGCAGACCTTCAAGTGCTATGTAAATCATGCTATCATCATCCTTGACATCCTCACCATTTTCACCATCATTAATGGAGACATCCTTAATTCTAATGGAACCCTGTTATTTCCCATACCAGGTAGGAGAGCCACAAATGAGGGTGAAAACCCCCCAGTAAGGATTAATCCATCCATTTCCTCTAAGATGGCTGCCACTTATATTTGCCTAACTTCTTGGTGTTCACAGATTGTCAACCTGACACAAGGGAGAGATCTGGAGACAGAGGACCTGGGCTCAAATGTTTGCCATTCTATCTGTGTGACTGGAGTAGTCACTGTCACTGGGTCACAGTCTTCTCTAGAAAATAGGAGGGTTGGGGCAGCTAGGTGGTACAGTGGATAGAGCACCATCCTGAAGTCAGGAGGACCTGAGTTCAAATTTGGTCTCAGACACGTAACAGCTGTGTGACCCTGGGCAAGTCACTTAACCCCAATTGCCTCAGCAAAAAAAAAAAAAAACAATGGAGGGTTGGGACTTAAGGAAGTAGTTGTATAGTGGAGGGAACATCATCTCTGGAGTCAAAGGAACCTGTATTCAAATCTCACCTTAGATATTAACTGTATAACTTTGAGTAAGTTACATACAAAACTTTGAGTAAGTTACATACAAAACTTCTCTAGATTTTAATTTCCTCATCTATAAAATAAGAGGGTTAATATAGATTAGTGGTTCTTAACCTGGGGCTCAAGAACTTTGTCTTTACAAATATTTTTCCAACTGCATTTCAGTATAACTGGTTATTCTGATAATGCTTTGTGTTTATTTTATGCATTTAAAAGCAGTATTCTAAGAAGGGGGGCATGATGAACTCTATCTCTGTGTTTCTTTATGTCTTTCTATCTTTCTCTCACTCTCTTTCTCCCCCTCTTCCTCCCTCCATCTCTCTCTCTCTATCTGTGTGTGTGTGTCTTCCCCTTCCCTCATTTCTTCTCTCTGTGTGTGTGAATTGTCTATCTGTCTCTCCTCTCTCTGTCACTGGATTATCTTGGAGGTCCCTTCCAGCTTTGGATAGCTCAGAGTCAATGAAAGCCTCCAAGGAAGCTTCCCTTCCAACTGTAACATTGATCCTAGAGCCCTTTCAATGCATTTCTGTTTGGACCATGCTTTAAACTGCTCTTTATGTTGCCTTCATTGTGTGCTTTGAGGCATTTGTGTGTTGCTTGGTGGAAAATTTCTCTTCCTTTTGTGATTTATATTACCAAAATACACCACACTTTATAGTATTCTTAAATACTGAGAACATGTTAAGTTTTAGAACTATTCATTGTTTGAAAATAAAAGAGAATTAATAATCAAGAGTTTCCTCCCTGTCTAGATTAGGAGTTGCTGACTTGAGATTTCCATATTGGGATTTACATGAGTTTTAGTGAATGGGTTGGGGGGGGGCAGTTTTGAAAAGCTCCCAGTGTAATGGAGTCTCATTTTCATTGTTCTTTCTCTAATTAGCTCAGCCATCAGGAAGCTGAGGGGTGCTTTGGGCCCTCATGAGGTGAAAAGGCCATGGAGCAGAACTAGTTGGACCCCGGTCTCCCCAGTGTGGCAGAGGCAGATCAAATGACAAGTGCTTGATTTGGGGGGAGCAGGCAGGGAGAGTGGGGAGGTAGTCTTCTGGGATAGAACATCTGTAACTATTTTACTGTGGAAACTCATTTTACTTTAACTTCATATAGTTGTTCCTTGGGAGTGTGAGTCCATGTGAATGAGGTCACTGGGAGGGGTTTGGGTTTCTAGAACATGCCCAGGTGAGCCAGGAGTGCTGATACCTCCAGCAGCAAGACTAGTTGGTTGGGGTTTCTACTTATTACAGTTTGGGAACACCAAAATTTGGTTTATCCTTATGCTGGCCTTCATCACCACCCCCTCCCAATTTACACCCACTCCTCCCCACCCTGTGTCCCCAGATAATTTTCCTTGGCTGTTTATCTCTTGGAGTGTACAGATGGCTGTATTTGAGAAGGCAGATTTGTCTTCCTTCCTCCCTTTTTTCCTATCCCCCCCCCCCATTTCTATTGTTTAGATGTATGCTATTGCTATGTTCCTGGACCTTTGGGTTTGTTGCAGGGAGAGAGAGAAAAAAAATGTTGAAAGATACCAAGAAATCCTCACCAGCATATGAGGAGACTCAACCTCCTTAAAGCTTCATCATGTGGATGTCATAGAAAACTGGGTTTTGTTATGATGAAAATTAGATACAGATTTATCTTGTGTCTATGTGTATAAACCGTTCCTCTGAGGGAGAGTCTGTAATATTATATATAGATATAGACACACAGAAATAGAGCAGGGCACTGTTGATGTGATTTAGTTGTAATTGTGTATTACATATTTAGTACTTCATGACTTTATTATTTAGCCCACAGTATCAGCCTTGCCTGGCATTGGAGGCTTTAGGACTTTTTTTTTTTTTCAGAGAGATCGTTTATCCATTCCAAAACAATTCTGTGGAAGCTTAATATTAAATGCAGAGCCTGAAAGTAATTTTATAAACTCCATTTGCTCATTTCTTTCCCTCCTAAAAATCATGTGTTGGGTTGAGTTTTGAAGAATGATTTCCATCAGTTTGCCTCTTCCACCCTGCATTAGAACATCAGTTTCTACTCAATTCAGTAGGCTGTTTTAATTTTAGTGTATTGTGTCTACATTATATTTTACCCCTAACTATGAGCCAATTTCTGGTAGTTGAAAGGGTGTTTATTTACTCAAATAAAATATAACTTATCTTCTTAAGGTCCTTTCTAGTTTGCTGCTATTTATACGATCTTTCAGTAGGCTTACATTTCTCTCTGTTTGCAAAGAAGTTAAGTAAACATAGCTCAGTGAAATAGTTTTAGTAAATGATTAGAGGAAACTCCATAATGCCCTTCCACTCTCAATTCCCAGGACTTTTCAAGAAGAAAAAGTGCCGGGAACTACCAAGAGAATATCTTTGCTCAACACAAAATCAGTAAAAGACACTTGGATCCCCCCAAGTTTCTTCTCTGGTCTTCCTTTACCTTCATTTCCACAGTTTACTCCATAGAGGCCAATAATGGTGTTATAACGGGCATGGCTACCTTTCTGTCCCCTTCTCTCCCCCCAGTCCATGTTTACTGGGAAGAAATATATTACACAAATAGCAGCATAGTGGAAAGGACAAAGTAGAGAATCATTTTGGAAATTCGTCGCTTAATTAGTGTCTGTAAGCAGCAAGTTTAGTTCTGCGTTAATAAGCAATTTGCTTAAAGGCAGCAACTGTTACTAACAAGTCAACTTTGTGGCAGTGCCAGGTTTCTTTGGATTTAAATCCAGGGACTTTCTGGATACATAGAAAAAAGCTTAAATTGCTCCAGTGTTTAAACAATACACTACATTGTATAGAGGACTGTTCAAAAGCAGCAGACCTCCAACAACAGAGTGCATTGTGTACACTCTGAAATTATGAATGAAACAGAATCATCCATATGTATTGGTTTTGATTTTTATTTTGTATCTGTTTTGCATGAAAATAGTTGCCTCTTAATTCTTTCTAGACACTAATGCAGATGGAGCGCTGTGATTTGATTCTGGCAGAATCAGTTCCAAATTTTAATATGCTTGTTGCATATGCACTCTGCCAAGCAATTTAGCGAAGTTGTTTACACTACCCATAAGCCAGCAGGACAGAGCCTATAATTCTTGACTGATAATAGTAGAGGTAGTGATGAGTGCAAATCTCAGAAGTTTTTTTTTCCCTTTTAAAATGAGCAAAATTCTAATTATAAGGTAACAGCATTAAAGAGACATACATTTGGCACCTTCCCCCCCTCTCCTCTTCTGTATTGAGAATACTTGTCCTTACATGTGTTTTTCAGATGGGCAACTGACAAAATATTGCCTGATCCTACAGAGAGTTATTATTTGCTTTTTCTGCTGGAAATCTTTGCTCTGTTTGGCAGTGCTTGAGATAACTGGCCAGGAGAACCCTCACTATAAAAATGTTTCCTTGGAGTGTTCTGGACAGCTATAAAACACCCCAGGTTCTGGGGAAGAACTTAGTGGAGAATAAAAAGATTAAACAAATAATATAGAATCAATCTTTGATCTAGAACAAGTGTCATAGTCTGCTTGTTTAGGGCTGGAATCTAGCTCTCTGGCTAAAATTCTCTGCCCCTATTATGACCAGTAAAGAAAGAGAGGCTGGTAGGAGGAATCATAGAAAAAAAAAAGAGAGAGAGAAAAGTAGAGTCTTGGAAAAGAGGGGAAAAAAGATACTAGCAAGGAGAAAAGAAAGGAAGAACTGGGGCAGAGAATTAAGGGAAAGTAGAGTCTAGGATCAGTGTAAGTGGGAAACTAATTTTGTACTGCTATGGTACTGTTCCTTTGAACCTTGGGCAATAGAGTAAGGTGTCAGGCATTATCCCCAACTGCTTGCTGAAAGTCTAATTTGTTCCCTGGGGAAGTTTAAGCTGATCTGGTTTCATTTTCAAGCTTTAATTTTTTTTTTTCTTAAAGTAAATCTTATGGATTTGTGAAGGTTTCTCATGTATTAAAAAAAAAAAAAACACTTGTTAAATTTTAGAAATTTCCTTTGAAACCTTAGAGAGATCACTAATTTTGCTAGTAAGGCTTTTGGCCTTTTTCATTTCTAGATTTCTGGAACAGTGCTTGAGAGCTTCATTGGGAATAAGCATTCTATTGAATTGTTTTAAATCTTTTAAAAAAGATCATAGGTAGTTCTTTTGGTCTGTAGGTGTCAGTTTCTTCATCTGTACAGGGAGGGAAGTCCCTTCCAGCTCAATCTCTACTCTTTGAGGCCAATCAATGTAATATATGGTTGTGTTGTTTTGGTTTGGACTTGTGATTTCACAACTGTATAGGTTTCCTTTGTGTGTCAATTCCTTTCACTGATATAGATCTGCAACTCCATGGTCATCTCCTAGGCTCTTACCCTGGGTACAGAGAGATTAAGGAAAGGAATAGCACATAGAGAGCAAAGAACACCAGAAAGAGTTCTTCAGGAATAATCTGAGCAGTGGGCAGCTGCCCATTGAGCCCATTAGTTCAGGCACATTGGACATACAACTCAGAGAATTTAGGTTCATTTCCTAATTCTGATTATTATTAGCTATTTGACCTTGGACATATAACTACACCCTTCTGGAATTCCATTTTTTTTTCTTTGTAAAATTAGGACATTGAGCTAAAATGAACTTAGAGGTCTTTTCTACCTTAGCATTCCTGGGTTCCATGCTTTCTTGGCTGGTGGGTCATAGTCAGAATAAAACCAAATATGATATCTGCTGAAGGCCACATGATATTATACCTAATGGCCCAATGTTCATCAGTTCATTCTTGCATTTCAGGGGAAATAGCTAAAAGGATGCTTGGGCATCTTCCTTTTTTTTTTTTTTAATTTTTATTTATTAGACACTAGTTTTGTTCATGAAATGTAGAAAAGACACAACTCCCTTCTAAAATGTAGAAGACAGTTCTAGAAGTTTAAGGGTGAAGCCAATATATGGGCACTTCCTCTCCCCCCCTCCCCCCCAGTATAATTTCCAAAATAGTAGTTTACTATTACAAGACTTTTTGGTAATCATTTATCAGTAGTAGGGTTTTAGGTGAAGCATTTTAAAAGCACAGTGCTTTGAATATAGTTGATGTTCAATAAATATTTGTTGAATTAATGAAAGATAAAATAAGTCATAGCATCAGAGATTTTAAAATTGAATGGCACCTTAGAGATCAATTTGGCAAGTCCCCTTCATTTTACAGTAAGGAACTTGAGACCTGAGAAAAATTTGGGCCTGGTGTCTGAATTACCCCAAAACTCAGAGACAGAGTTGGCCTTTGAATTAGGGTACCCAACCTGTGGATGCAAGGCTCTTTCCATTATACCAGGAAAGCTCTTGGGTTCATTAGGAGCTGTTCAGATGATGCTGGAGACATTTAATCAGTGTAAGGCTCCAAACAGGTGAAGATGAGTGAAATAATGAGTCATTACTGAGATAATTTGCTGGATACAGATGGCCCACCTGGCTCCCTCAGGGCTTTCAAAATTAGTAAAAGGGAAAAAACTCTGGCTGGAGAGTCCAGGCTCAAACTCTGTCTCTATTGTATATGATTTTGGACATGTCTCTTCGCTTTTCATTTCTAAAGTGAGAGACTGGAACTAAAGCATCCATGTTAAACTCAGATAGAAATAAAGGATACTACATGGTAAGCATCCCAGCAGGCCTCATATTGGCTTAGAAAACCACATATTAACATTGTTTTTGTTTTATCATATTTTTATTTTGTGAAATATTTCCCAATTACATTTTAATCTGGTTTGCTTACACCCAAGAGTGCTGCTGGCTGTGTTTGACATCTCTGGGCCAGATGATCTCAGTAGCAAAGATACCACATCTCTTTTATATCCCCTCAGGAACCTAGTATAATCCTGGGCGCATTGTTGTTGGCTTAATTTAACTTCTTCCAGTTCTAAATTACCTGATCTTTGATGATGGAAGGGAGGTGCCTTGAATCACATTCAGTCTTAACTCAACTTAGACAAGGTCAGTGGTAGACAAAATCCTTTCCATTCTCTGCTTTACATGTAAAGATCAACCCAATCTTAATTTTATATCAAGTTAAGTCTTGTGCCCAAGCTTAGGCTGTGTTCTTGGTAGGTCTAAAAAAAGAAATGGTCTTGGCTTCTGGAGAGGCTTAATGTATATGAATGAAACAAATAGGGAATAAACCCTCCTTTTTCCAGTTCACCCTCACTAATATGCCCAAATCATCTTCTTTTTAAAAAAGGGCTAAGATAACACTCTTCATCCTGGTAAGATACTATTTATATTACACATGCACTTTACATATGTTATAACCCAACAAAATCAGATTATTAGCTGCTTTCTCCATATCCATCTCAGCTCTGTGCCTTCTCCAGGCTACTACCCCTTTAGACCTCAAAAGCCCTTTTTCCATCTCTGTCTGCAAAGAATCCTATCTTCGTTGAAGGCTTGGCAGGTACTATTTCTTCATCAATTTTTCCTGACCTTTCTGCCCTATTTTCAAACTGTTAATGCTCTCTTCTCAAGTTATCTTTTTTTTTTTTTTAATCTTCATTCATGTTGTATTTCCCTAGCAGAATTCCTTGATGTTCCTTGAGATCAGGAGCTTTTGTACACTTAATTTACTTTAACTTAATTGAACTTAATTTACTAAAAGGTTATGATTTTCTAATCAGATCAATTCCCTGGCATGGAAACTAGTGAAAAATTGGCAGATCCCTTCAATATCTCAGGTGACTCCTCCATGTTGGTCACAGGATTGTAGATCTAGAATTGGAAGTGCTCTCAGCCCAAATTGCCCATTTTATAGATTACAGAACAATTTTTGAGAAGGTCTAAGTGCTTTATTCAAGTTTATACAGGTAGTAAACATTAAATGTGGGGCTGGCAGATTCTAGAACCAGTGCTCTTTCTACTGTACCACAATGCTGCCGGAGGGAAGGTTTCCCAGTGTTTCAGATTTCAGTTCACTCATATGCCTCCTTATTCTGTCAAATTGTCTATGTTCTTTCATGAATTTTCCACAAGGCATCTACTCCAAGTTCTGGGTACCTTCCTCTCCTTTTATTGAGGTTACAAAACTTGTAGTTAAGACTTGTGGGATGTACATTGGATGTGCTTCATTCTTGCTACATCACCTGCTGATCATCTTTTTTCATTATACATCTATCTCTCTGAAGACACTCTTCAACTGTTTCTCCAGTGGGAGCTTTCATTGCTGATGTGTTGCAGATTACTCATGCCTACCATGTTTCCCTTCATTGATCTTTGGCTAACTTTTATCTTTATTTCTTGAAGATGATGGAAATCTATGACTTGAAGGCAGGCCACATAGTACCACTGGTGGTAGCATGCTGATGTTAAAAGGACAAGTATAGGGACTACAACTGGGATTTCATTGGCATAGAGAGCCACTGAAAAAACTCCCTCTACTAATGTAGTATCTTGCTAAAAAAATAGATGGACTTTTATTTCAAGAAGAAACATAGGGTGATTAAAATGCTAGACAGTTTACCAAAGGCAATCCAACATTATCTCCTGTTCAGTTCTGGATCTGTTTGTGAGAAATCTATTGGCCAAAAAGTTTTATGAGTTGTCCATCTAAATTTTTTTTTTTATGTTTTTCTGTGTGTATAGGTAAGCTGAACTCTTGAGTTCTTAGGGA
Organism: Myrmecobius fasciatus; assembly: GCA_023553655.1. Lineage (NCBI taxonomy): Eukaryota > Metazoa > Chordata > Mammalia > Dasyuromorphia > Myrmecobiidae > Myrmecobius > Myrmecobius fasciatus. The sequence continues at coordinate 728,224 of JAJPUD010000316.1, forward strand.
TCTCATTCAAGAGGCTCTGTGATGTTCCAAGGCTTGATGCAATCAACACATGATTTACAAACATGAACATCTGTAACACTTTACCATCTAGAGGAAGTCACTCTTCCATTTGGTCCTTATACTAAACAACCTTAGTGGTCTGAAGTGGTAGAACCGGAAGAATTTGGGTTGGGTACAGGGAGGCCAATTTAAACTCCATGGAAAGAAAAACTTTCCAACAGTGAGGGATATTCTAATATGGAATGGCCTTCTTGGAAGAGGTTAATGGCTCCCCATCATTGGAGGCTGTCAGGCGGAGTCTTCATGACTACTAGTACTGAATGGGAAGAGATTGGTATTGAGGAATACATACCAGGGTGCCTACTAGAACTGAGGTTCTGGGGTCCAATCATTCTCATCTTGTTATTATACTCTAAATCTGGGCATCTGAACTATTCTGTGTGTTATGTGGGCATCCTTGGTCGTGTTTTTTTTTTTCCTCAAAGCTTTTTACTTTCAAAACATGTGCATATAGTTTTCAATATTCACCCTTGCAAAACCTCATGTTCCAATTTTTTTTCTCCCTCCTTTCTTCCCACCCTTTCCCCTAAATGGCAAGTAATATAATATATGTTAAACATGTGCTATTCTTCTATACATATTTCCACAATTATCGTGCTGTACAAGAAAAGTCAGATAAAAGGGGGGAAAAAACAAAAAAGAAAACAAAATGCAAGGAAATAACAACAAAAAAGTGAAAATACCATGTTGTGATCCACACTAGGTTCCCACAGTCCTTTCTCTGAATGCAGATGGCTCTCTCCATCATAAGACCATTGGAACTGGCCTGAATCACCTCACTGTTGAAAAGAGGCAAAATAGTCGTGTTTTTTAAATGTATAAAATAAAATACATATCATTACAAAGGAAACCAGTTCTATTGAGGTTCATTTATCAAAATATTCTAAAATAAAAAGACAACTTCGTGGACACCAGCTTAAAAATTAAGAAAAAATAAAGAACTTCTGCTCTAAGTATTAGTAGCATTTTCTTGTTTTTCTGTATTCCTGTAGTGCTTGCTTTTTTCCAGCATTCATTTGTTACAATATTGATTGTTAAGTCTCTTTTCCTGTGTATAAAGTTGTGACTATGTAGAAATGTGGTTAAAATTTTAAACAAAGTAGCAGAACTTATACATTCAGAGCACTTAATTCCCTTCAAAGTACAGGCAATAGCTTCATCCCACAATTCCAGGATGATGTGCAGTTAGATGAAATAATATTATCAGAAAACAGTTCTACATTCTAAATGGGTGATTAGCCAAATTAAATTAAATTAAACAAATATTTAGATGTTAATTATAAACAGGCCACTGTGCTATGCACTGGTGACACAAAACCAAAAAATTAAGGCATTCCCTGCCTTCATGGATCTTACAGGATATGAGGTCGCAGGTGGATTCTAGAACTAGAGATATACCCACATTATGTAGATAGATATGCTTAAATTATCTGTGAGATCTTTCTGTCTCTTAGCTGGATCTTACTGTGAATAGAGTGCCAGTTTAGGAGTTAGAAGAACCTTGGTTCAAATCTAGTCTAAAGATATTAGCTGTGTCACAACCCTGGACAATATACTTAACCCTTTTTTGCCCTGTTTCCTCATCTGAGCTGGAGGAGAAAATGGCAAACCATTTCAGTACCTTTGCTAAGAAAACCCCAAATGGGGATCAGACATGATTAATCAACTAAATAACATATACATATGTATACATACACATGCATGGATAATTGAAGACCACAAAGAGTATTAACAACTGAAGATAGGAAGGGAGTCCAGGAAGGCTTCATGAGGAAATGGCACTTGAACTGAGTTGTGAAGGAAGCAGATTCTGAGAGGCCATAGTGAGAATGGTGTTTGTGGGAGAGCTCTTGTGCAAGATGAAGATAAGATAGTTTAAGGTATATCAAGTTGGGGGAATAGTGAGTAGATAAGCCTGCCTGAAGCATTAAATATGTGAAGGGGAGTGATATGAATGTCTGGAAAGGTAGGTGAAAACCACTGTGCTGAACATTCAGTGCCAGGCTGAAGAGATTCTATTTTATTCTAGGCAGCTGTGAGCCACTGAAGGTTTTTCAGCAGGGAAGTGACCTAGATTAAAGAGGAGGCTTTAAAGTCAGGAGGACCTGACCCTACCTATATTTTAGGAATATTGGTTTTGAATATCAAGTGACACTACAGCAGTATTTTGTAACTTTACAGTGGGATTTGGCTTTTTATAACTTTACAGTGAGTTATAATAAACCAGTATGTTATTCTGAGTTCTGGTTGGTAAAGGCATTTTTATATGAATTATGCCTATAGTTGTCTTGGAAGACTGCGTACTTTGGTACTCTATTCTTGCTATTGCATTTGGGGCCCTCCTTTTGAATTGCCTTCAGTGTTTGCCCTTAGAGGACAGATTTAATTTTTGTAACCTAAAAAAAAGTCATCAGTACACAAATTTTGTGTAGCTTGATGAATCTTGTTTTTGTCTTAGAAAAGGGAAGAAGGTGGAATAAATGTGATTACAAAATAATAGGGTTGGATTTGGGGGGGGGCATAGTTCATTAAACTGATCTTGAAGATATTTCCAAAAGAGACAACTCAAAAATGTTTTTAGCAATGGGAGAACCATTTAGAATAAATGTCTAGTTTTCCAAGTTAATGGATACACAGTAGAGCAGTACTTAATTGCATATGTAAATTCTTTTATGTTTTTCTTTGTTGCTTTTTATTCATACTTTGTATATGTTTTATCTCCCCAAAGCAGATTCTCTTTTTCTGTCTTTCACTCTCTGGATGGACACTTTTACTCTTTAAATCATCTCTCTCTTTTACTTAGAGGGGTTCCCAACCTGGGGTTTATGGAATCCATGAATAGATTTTGGGGAATTCATGAACTTGGATGGGATATATATATATGTATATATATATAAATAATCATTATACATATATAATCATTATTTTCATTAGCTCTTAATGAATATTTAGCAATTCCTCCAGTAACAGATATCAATAACAATATATGGGGTTCATAAACTTCACTAGATTGGCAAAGGGGTCTGTTGTACAGAAAAGACTACAAACCCATGGCCTAAAGATATAGTTGAGTTCACTTGATTATAAATATGTATAAAGTGACTTCATTTTATATCATCTAGGAGTTTGCATAGAAGCACACAATAAACTTAAATTGAGTAGTCTCCATTTGAAAAATTCATACCTAATTTCAGGATCTTGAATTATTTTGTGATGATCTGCCTTGACAGTCCCAGCTTGACTCACCCATTTGTGAGGTGTTTAATATATCTGGCATGCTCTAACAATGTCTGGGCTGCTGTCACTCTCCTTTTGTAGGAGTGTTCTGCACCAGGTGATAACATAATGGCTATGAGTTTTTCAGTTAATAAATAAACAGTTGCTAAGCTCCACCTATATCCCAGAGTAAGAATGGGAAACATTGAGATATATGGTTAAATAGGGTACTTTAAAGTATGGAGGACCTGCAGCCCGCCCTGGGCAATTCACATAACCCCTCTGTGTTACAAAAAAACACTGTTTGAGAGGTTAATGATTTAAATTTCTTTTTGCTTCTTAATTTGGTTTTTGCACAGTAAATGTTTAATTTTAATGAAATTTTCTGAATGATCTTTTCTCAGACTGGTGAATCTGTAGATAAAGTCCTTTTGCTTGTGACCAGGATCTATCTCCATTAGAGGTTTTTCATTTGGAATCACATCAGAACTGTCATGTAGACATCCCTCATTCTTTGAATCATTTTAAGGTTAGAATTACAAATGCAGTCCATTAAGTCACCAAGCAACAGCAGATGGAAGTTTTTACAAATTTTGAACATTGACCAGAGTAATATAAAGCACAGACTGGTGGTTACACTGAATTTGAATTTTTTAAAATGTGAACATTTAAAAATGTATGTAATTTAATTTTCAAATGTTAGCTTTTGTGGCATTTATGTTTTTATGCCATTAGCATTTATACTTCCGTAGTTATTAAAACTTAAAATTGCCCTAAGACTTTGGGGATGCCTTGTATAAAGAAACAATGGAATGCCATGATCTCAGAAAAGTCAAAATTAGAAATAACTCAAACAACAAAATCACTCAGAAAAGCAATGAAAAGACATCATATAGTGGGTATAAATGGACAGCAAGGTGTTACTGACATTGACTGAAGGGATGGAAAAAGTGTTGTATAAGACAGATGAGCAGGAAATGAGGTGGAAGAATCATGTATCGAGAATAAGAGGCAGCAGAGAACCATAGTGCTCCCATTGAGATTTTAAGAAAGCAAGGAGGAAGGGAATGAGGGGAGCTTACAGTGTGTTTGTTAGATCCTTTACAAAAAGCTTATGGAAAGTGATGGATAAGAATCATGCAGTATGAGAAGATGCAGATGACTTGTAATCTCTAATTGTTTAGGAGTTCCACATGGATGAAACTGAGGATATATCTCTCACTTTATGAAAGGTTTTTTCCCCAGTGATACTGGCCATTGAGAAAATTTGTGTGAAATGAGTCCTTTGTAAAAATGACAGCCATAGTCACATAGAATAAAATGCTCTGTTAGAATAAGTTGAGAGTTTTGGATAAGGAAGAGCTTCAGTGGCTTGTGGCCAGATGGGTAGCATGCTATCCTTTAAGCCAGGATGTAACCCGAGGCTTCCAATCTCAGATCTGGACTCAGAAACCAGCTGAGTTCTATCTCTGTGTTCTTTCAAGAATAACAGCCACAACTCAGGGTTCCAGCCATGGGAACACCTGATATTTGGCTCCTGATTCTCTAAGGACCTTGGTCCCCACTTTCCGCTCACCCTGCATGCTATCTGACTTACAACATATCTGAGCAGAGAACAGGTTTATTAATAGTTGGTAATAAAAAGAAAAGAAAATATAAGTAGTTCCCTCTCCCTCCCTCCTTTGCCCCTTTTTTTTCTTTCCACAGAGCTGGCCTCTGCCAATGTTTTAGAACTGTTCTTCCTTCCTTCCTTCTCTCTTAAGCGCTGCCCTTTCATGGGCCTCAGGGAGGGGCAATAGCTCCCTCCACGCCTCCTATATCTGGAGCCTACTCACATTCCACCCATGTTGCTGACATGTTTTGGCTCTTTCACTGTTATGGGTTCCTACAAAGCCTCTCTCAACAATATGGATGCTTTCTCTGTCTGATTGTCACTACATCACTTGTTCAAACAAGCAAGATGGAATTGGCTGGCATCTTTGACCAAGTCCCTCTCCAAAGAGAAGGCCCTCCTCGAGCCTTGGAAGCCCTTGTGGTCAAGTTTATCTTGCCTCCAGCCCTTCAAAGAACTACCTCCTGAAAGAGGAAACTCATACCCTGTCAGTTATTATTATTTTTTTTTTTCATTAACTTCCAGTCCAATTTCAGGCTTCAAGTAGTATTAGTACTTAATTAATTCAAGGAAGTAAGTAAGGAGAATTCCTTCTTACTACCATCCCTGACATTTTCGATTTCCAGAATTTTTCTCTTTCTTCCTTTGACCTAGGCGTAAGTACCTATAACATCTGCCAGATACACTTACTATTCTGAGTAACAAACCTAACATTTCTCTGCCTCAATTTCCACATGCATAAAATAGAATTATGTGAGGATCCAGTGAGATAACATTCATTTCACTAACTTTAAAGTGTTATATAAATGTTAGCTGATGGGGTTGGGTTTTTCCTTCTAACACATATGTATAGTCAAGCAAAACAAATACCCTCAATGTGATATACACAGAAATATGTCTCCTATAACCTAAATGCGTCACTTCTCTGTAATGAATGATCATCCTCTGGAATCATAACTTGTATTGATTTAGTTCTTACCAGGTTTTGAAGTTCTTTGTCTTCACAGTGTTGTTATTATTGTATAAATTGTACCCCTGGTTCTCATTTTATTTTTTATCAGTAGTAAAAATCTCTAAATTGTTCATTTTCATTTTGAAGTTATGGTATCAATTATCTTTCTGGTCCTGCTTAGTTCAATCTGCATCAATTCATATCTTCCCAACCATTTCTCAATTTTTCAGAATCCCCTTAGTTTCCTTTTTTTTTTTTTTGCCACCACAAAAAGAGCATCTATATACACACTCATCTATCTATATATGCATATAATTTGTATACAATATGTATATGTGTATATACATACATGCATACATACATGTAGTTATCCTTTCTACTTTGTGACTTTCCACATCACAGTTTCAATATACTGCAGGTCAGCATAAGAAATTAAGCAGGAATTCTGTGGAAGTTACAGACAATGTTCAAAGGTCAACAGGTAATACAGAAAAAGTTTAGAAACTTAGAAATGCATAAAATATACATATAGTATTGTTTAATATCAACACATTTAATCTTTTTTTCTCTTGTATGGAGGACCAAAAAATTTTACTTGGATTTTCCAGATCATAGGGATGCTGCCCCTTAACCCCAGCCTGTGGAAGGGATAAATGTAATTACTTAAAAGCCTTTTTTCTGCTTTCTTTTATCTCTTTTGGGTATAGACCTGGTAGCAGTATAACTGTTGGTAGTGTTAAGAGTTCATTTGCAAAAATGTGTTTCATCCATTGAAGTTAGTATTAGTGTGCACTTTTACCTAAATTTTACTTAAATTCAAACCTTTGAATTTTATTAAAAAAAAGAGTTACTACCAATTTCTCAGTAAAATATTCTGTAATAGTTAATTACTGATATTTACCTGTTCTTTCTTTGTACTTATATGAAACCTTTTTCTGCTACCTTCACAGAATAGTTGTATAATTGTTATTGAATTGAATTTCTTGTTTTAAGAGAGGTGGGAAGGAGAATATAAGCTTTTATTTCTCCAAAGTCAGGGTCAGAACAGAGCTTGGTTAATAAGGATTCCATTTGAGAAGGAGTTGTAACCGAATTTCTTATTTAACTAATTACTTTCCTATTATATTGAATCCTTATGCATTATCAAGAAAAAGCACAGTTTCTGCCCACCCAGAACCCATATTCTAAGTCTTGGGAAAGAAAGAGATAAGAACTACTGATGTGTATTTGCCTTCACCCATCCATGCACAAGGATACTGTTTTTGTTCCAGACTGACTCCCTTACTGTCCCTTATGCAAACACTCTGGCTAATCTTTCTGCCCAGCCCTCCCTTTAAAATTTAGTTTGCATATCTTTAAATTCTAAAAGTTTTCACAGATTTGTCCTGCTCCAAGTTTAATCTTTATCACCACAGGGGTAGCCATTGCTTTCTTGTTTTACCAGATGCCTGATTGGCCTAGGAGTCAGTGAGAAGTTTTCCAATTTTATCAGCCCCCATCATAGCCCCAAGCTGGGCCTTTTTCATTTGTACTTCTTTGAAACTGATTAGATTAAAAAAATTTTTTTTCAATTGTCAGACATTTATTTTTTCTCTCTCTCCACCTACTCATCTTCTCCTCACCAAAAAAGAAAAAAGGAAAAAAAAAAAACAAAAACAAACAAAAAAAAAAACCGAACCAAAACTTTGGTAAGAACTAGAAGGTGATAGATTTTTGCTAAGCTCTCATGGCAGTCAGGCAGATCACTGTGCTGGATAACTTCCCCCATTTTTCCAAATTTGAAATTGGAAGAGGAAAACATGCCATCTCCCTTGCTGGCAGCCTCCCAGAAAAAGGCGATAGCCAACAGTTTACAATGCCATGGTAATAGAGAGGCATATTTTTAGTACCTGTCAGACACGAGTTCTGTTAAATGGCCCGTGTTCAAGGCAGACACTGAAACTTGTAGTTCCACAAACCTGATATTGAGCCACATATGCAACTTAAAACGTCCTGGTTGTAAGCCAGGAGCTGGACAAGGGGGCATGTTTTTTAATAATGTATTTTTATTCCATGCCATCTGATGAAACTAAGACCGCCAAATGCAGGCAATCAAGTTTACAAGGCCTGCTAGACTATTTAGGAAGAAGATGGAATGCTGTGTATGAATGGTCAGGCCTAAACAATAATCTCTATTTTTGCTGAGTCTTTTGTAATCTACTCTGACAAAGAGCCAAATTAAAAATCCTATTTAGGACATAGCAAAGTGGAGTACTACTTACTCTTGAACTTTTATAGAGGGAGCCCTTATGAATTCCCATGGATAAATACTCTGTTTCTTCTATCTGGTATATAACTATTCATAGAATGAAAGGCAGTTGTTTTCAAATAGTGCCTCTTGGTGAAGAGCTTGGAATTGTCTTTCTCTTTTGACATCTGGTATGTGAGGCTGCTGTTTAACCCCCACCCTCAGTTGGCCTGCTTCGGCATCTCAGAAAGCTATCACAGTCTCTCTGTGGTTGACTTAAATTAAATCACATGAAGCCAGCTGGGAGAATGCTGACATACACATTTTTCCTGCTGAGCATGTTGAAACCAGTGGCTGCAGTTAAAGGGTGAACTTTTCTTTGCATCCCTTTCTAGAGCCAGCAGGATGAGGTCTCTGGAAGAGCTACAGATTAAGAAACATGAGCTGAAGCTATCAACAAAAGGGGAATATACTTTTAAAAATTCCTTTTGCCCTCTTTTTTTAACCTTTTGGAATTCCTGATGAATAAAAATATCTATAATATTTTGTTATAATTTTGAAATATTACTATAGGATTATAGATTTTGATCTGGAAAGAATTCTAGTCTAGCCCCATTCATTTTATAGATGAGGAAACTGAGACTCCCCAAAGGCCAAGACTTGCTTAAGGTCATACAGGTATTAAACTACTTCTCATTGAATAAACAGGTGTCATATATAAAAGTATATTTATACCAAACAATTTTTGGTAACCAATTTGATTATTTGCTCTTTGCCTAGAAATATTTGAGGTAAGACAGCATTTGAGGTGATAATAAAGACACCACCACCTCATAATTGCATTTCTATAATATCTTCTGAAGAACTCATTGGTCCACTAGGACCATTCTGCTAGATGGATAATAAATTCATTTTGAGATAGGAAAATCAAGGTTGAGTTAAGTCTGTGTTCTAAAATCATATACTGAGTCACTGGTATTGCCAGGAATAGAAACTAGGTCCTCTCATTCATGAAATTAGCTTTCATTATGATAGTATTTTTTTTAAAGCTTTTTATTTTCAAAACATATGTATAGATAATTTTTAACATTCACCTTTGCAAAAACTTGTGTTCCAATTTCCCCCCTTTTCCTCCCACCCCCTTCTCTAGAGAGCAAGTAATCCAATATATGTTAAACATGTTTCATTATGATAGTAGTACTGCTTCATTTGATTTTCTTTTAATTGCTTATCCAAATGTATTCATCCTCTACACAGCTACGATTGTAATGTTTCTAAAACTTAGGTGTGATCATGTCACTCCCTAACTCAATAATCTTTAATAGTTCCCTATTGCCCCAAGAGACAAATACAAAGCCCTCTGGGTGACATTTAAAGCCCTTTCTAATCTGGCTCCAATCCAACTTTCTAGGCATGGTACATGGACCACTTTCTGGTGAAGTCAGCCTCCTTCTGTCTTCCTTTATCCTTCTTCTTCCTTCTCTTTCCCCTCCTCTGCCTTCTTCTATGGCTCACCAGTTCCCATCTCCATCTTTACACAGGCTTTCCCCCCCAACTCCTGGAATGTTCTACCTCACTTCTTGGAATCTCTAGCTTCATTCAAAGTGTAGTTCAAGTGCCACCTCCTCCATGATCACATCCCATCCTTACTCCCGAAGTTGTTAGTGCCACCCTACTGAAATCATTGTATTTATTTTGCAAAGATTTATCTAGACTTTTATGTGTATGCATCTCTTCCCTTGATGTAAGCTCCTTGAGAGCGTTTGTCTTTGTATTCCCAGGGCTACCACATTGCTTAGTCCATAGTCCATGTTTGAAATATGCTTGGGATTCTTTGACTGATGGCTATTTTAAGGCAGTAGTTCCCAATTTTTAATTATGAGACCTTATTTTTAGCAACAGTAACAAAAAATTGTGGATGTAAATGATCGATACTACCCATTGACTCCTAAAATTAAACCAAAGACCAGGCCAGATGTTTTCCCATCTCTCTTTGTTTATATATTTATAAACAACAATCTATATGTTCATATGTGTATATATGTACATGTACACATATATACACATATAGAGAGATATCAATAAATATAGATATATCTATATATGGGTATATATAAATATATATAATAAACAACTTTTTTAGGAAATGATTTCTTATGTGAAGTTTATATAAATATAGAAATACAGACTAAATTTTTATTATCTTATCTGCCTTATTCTCATGATTACAAATGTAACTCCTGGCATCCTCCATTTCCTAGATTCTATTTCTTGCCTCCCTAAAGGCTAGAGCAGGAATCCCAAACCCCCACAGCCTCCTTGATATTGCTTTTAGACATCCCTACACACACTTTATGCACTTCTGTTTGGCTAAGTGTGTAATTGGATTAAGGAGTCTTTGTGAAGAGAAACAAAGATTGAGATTGTGGAAGTACAAATAGATCGGTGATAGAAACTTAAAACAAACCGGCAATTTGAGTTTGAATTTGTATCATTTATCTGGAGTCCATTGAATTCACAACAGTCTCCTAACTGATCAAGGAGAGGCCACTTGAATCCATGTGGGCTGACACCGAAGCCAGCCTTTGGATAATGCAGGATGAGGTGAGGTCATTCTCTCCATCTGGAAGCTTCTCCTGGATGCTTTCAGTTAGCCCCGAAGCAAGCGTTTCAGATGACTGTCTACACCGGACAATAAAGGCTGAGCATTCCCCACTTAAAAATAAGCCGTTAATTAAGTGGGCCTTTCCATGTCTGACCAGAACCGTGTTGGGCCAGGAGAGGGCATGAGCCTGTTAGAGAAGTCCATTGAATAAAAAACAGAAGCCTTTTCAGGCTGCCTTAGCTACCCAACAGATGGAACCTCCTCAATTACATTAGCCCAGCACCTGCTGTCTCCCGTTTGAACGCCTATGTGCCATTCAGACACCAAGGAACCACAGATTCTGTCATCTCTAGAAAGCGTATTCACGAGAAAGCACCGGTGTCTGAAAGGTGAATTGTCAAGGGGCAGCCCGGACAGACCAGCACTTAGAAGCCACTGACCTGTTTAATTTGCCCAAAGTTAATCGAGCCTAATAGACCCCAAATTAAACCATTTCAGCTTTGCTTTCTTTCTTCATTAGCATAACTTCCACCGACCTTGTGTCAGAGCTGAACTAATTTGGGATCCTAGCATGGGAGCAGTTTCATCTCTTAGCTTTCTGGGGAAATAGCCTGGCCAAAGCTACTTCGAGCAGTGTTGTGGCGCTGTACTTTTGTGTTTTATGAAACCACTCAAACGAGGCTTTCAAAAGACTCCATGCATTTCCACGTAGGCACAAATTTTTTCTCCTCTGGGACTTCAGGACATTGGTCTTGCACAGTGAAATTACTTGGTATTTAAAAGTTTGGTTTCCCTGATTATATAACAGGAGATGGCACTGGCCCCACTACAGAGGCCTTCTGGCTTAGCAAGAGAGGAGGGAAATGGATGATGGCCATTTTTAAGTCTGCAGTGCAATCTTTCCTTCAGATGTTGCTTCTATGATTTGGATCAGATTTTGTGGAGCAAAATCCTTTCCATGAGAAGGATACGTGCAATGATAGATGACCTGTAAAGTCTAATTTAGTCTTTGTGAATGCTATTTGGCTTGTTAATTTTATCGTTTAGAAGATTATTTCTTAAGAAAAGTAACTTATTTTGCAGAGCATTATAGGCTAATAAGGTGGTAGTATCTATTGCTTGTTTTATTCCTATTTTCAGTACCTGTAGGCTAGGAGTCTGGGACCTTTTTTGTGTCTTGGACCCTTTTAGCAGTTTGAAGCCTACACAGCCCATCTCAGTTCACATTAAGTAAAATCCATAGAACTACAAAGGAAGCCAATTATATTGAAATAGTGACTGATTTTTACAGTACATAACCCCCTATTTGGGGGAGTCATAAAAACCCCACACCATCCATTGAAATCAGAGACATATCCTGAATCCACATGATCCAGGTTTGTTCATGAATGCTCTTGGGCAGGTCTTTGATTCATTCAAAGTAGCAGCATAAGACCTTAAAATGTGTGTGATTAGTGGGGCAGGGTGAGGTCAGGAAATATATTGTACTCCATTTCCTCTAGAGGATGCCAGCTGACGCTTTCTGCTCTCTCCCATTACCTCTACTAGTCACCTGGAACTTTGGGGATCTTCCCTCCAGGACTGGCAAGGGTTTCAAGTTAGGAAGCAGCCACTTTAGGAGGCTTCTTCCAATCTTGCAAGGTAATAGATAACAAAGCAAAAGCATTAGTAACTTATCATAAATATAGTAGATTTTTCTTCTCCTTCTAATCTGAAATTTAGAGTAAGGGCATATTACATATATCCAAGCTGGAGGAGAATTTGTTCTTGTAGAGTAGAAGTGCTTAATCTTTTTATGTGTCACGGTCCCCTTTGGTGGTCAGTCTGGTGAAGCGTATGGATACCTTCTCAAAGTCATATTTATAAATAACTGAAAGACATACTCAATTTCAGTTAGAGTGAAAATAAAAACTAATTCCACTTCCTCTCTCTCCCCATCCAAGTTCATGAACATCCTAAAACCTGTTTAAAATATAACTGGGCCCTAGGAAAAATGTTTCAAAGCAGTTCACTTCCCCTTAGTGTATAAATCTGGAGTTTTGTTAACGGTCTGTTAATTAGATCTAACCTTTAAAAGTACAGCCCATCTATATTTTACTGAGAATGCTCCTGTTGGGCTTCCCCCATTCTTCAAGCACTTTAATGCCTCCCCACCAAAAAAGCTATTGAATTTTCTATTTGTCATTTTCCATGAAGGTATATTTAATGTAAGCATGACTGTCTCTGGGGAGGTCATCCAGTCCATTAAGTTAGAGTCAAAGCTTCTGATCTTGAAAGTCTTTCCTATTGTAACCTTACCCTTGCTCAAATTTGCCTTTGAAGTGGGAGAGGGGCCTTTAATCTTTGATCATTTTCACTTAATGACAGATTGCCCTTTGATCAGCTCAGTTTTCTTCTTTCTTTTGTTTCACAATAAGTCACTTACCTTGTTGGGAGGGAAAGACCTGAAGTAGCCCAGAAAGAGTCCCAATTTTGAAGAGCACAGTGGTTATTTAACTTCCGTATCTTAAGCAAATACACCCAAGCAAAGCCAACCCTTTCTGGACTTGATTAAACTTGAACACTATATAATGTAAATGTAGCCAGCTGTACTTTCCTCCCCCCAAAAAAAAGTATAACCAACCAATCAGGAATATTTTAAGTTGTTCTCATAGCTTTGGGAATAACTAGGAAAGTTCCCATCAGCATAAAGTTTGTTGATGCAGGTGTTTTGAGTTTTGGAAACACAATAAACTTTGAATGTTAATTGGATATTTATTTTCAGATTACATTTTATGACTTTTGGTTTATTATTTAACAGTCATTTGCTATCTGAATGTGAAACAGAAAGTCTTCCCTAAGTCATCTCGAAGACTAGAAAGCTAAGGTTTTCAGTGTAGTATTGTGAAAAGAACAGTGTAGATTGGGGGTCCAGTGGGAAATTGGTTCAAGTGCATAACTTCCTTAAGCCTGAGACCCGGAAGACATTTGATAAATGCTATTTACTGGATGCCTGGGCCGCACCAGGAAAATGAGGATTTTGAACAAGATGGTCTTTAAGGTCCAAATGAATGAATGAAAGAAAAAAACATTTACATACTGACTGGGGCCAAACATTGTGCTAAGAGCTAAGGAAACAGATAGAAAAGTGGTCACATTTCCTGCTCTTGAGAAGCTCATGTTATAACACTCACTCATATAGAAGAATGGACTGGGCAAATGAAAAAGCCTAGTGGTCTGTGGGCTGATGTGGCAAGGCAGATACTGTTGCATCTTCCATAGTGTCATTTCATTGATAGAACCATTTGACATCTCTTCCAATTCTTTGTAGCAGAGAGGAAGAGGATATTCTACACTTGCAGGAGCCATTGCCAAGTTTCTTCCCCATAAGGGTAGCTCCCTGGGAAAATGATTGTGAGGGTTAGAAGTGTTAGGGAACGGGTAGAGCGCTGCACATTTGACATTTCTAATGCTCTTAGACCCAGGTCCTAGGCTGCCTGAATTGGAGTCTGAGGAGATGTGATAGTCAAAATGGCTTGGCCTTCCAGCCACATGCTAGCTTCTGCCTCTCCCTAAGTGCATATTTCTACTTCTATAGACTAAAAAGTGGATGGAAATGAATTAATAATGATGGTGTAAAGAAAAAGAAGGCCATCAGAGTTCATAAATGTTGAAAATTTGGGAAGAATGACTAAAATGAACCTTTAAGACTAACTCAGAGATTTCATTCCCTTATTTGTAAACACTATTGTGGTATTCAGTAATTATCATTTACACATTCACAAGGCTTTTTGGACTTTAATTACTAATAATTGTGAATTGTGCATTTATCATTTCCTGAATCAAAATATTTAGAATGAGAAGGGACATTAGTACATCTAGTATATATATCCCTCTTCTAGCAATCGGGAAAAGTGAGGTATTGAGAATAGGGTAGCATTTTGTCTAAGGTCACTCAAATAGTAGGGTTGAAATTCTAACCTAAGTCTTTGAACTCCATATATTTAGCATCTTTTGGGGCTTCAACCTATTTTACTCCATACTCAGGCAATAAAATTCATTTGTAATATTAATTTATGCACAATAATAATTAGGTAATGAGATATGTATCAAAGGTACTGCTAGGGAAAATGGAATTTTCAATTATGTGCCCAATAAAATTTTATGTGGCACGAGATGGTGCTGCAGTGGATAGAGCCTGAGTCTGGAGAAGGGAAGACTCATCTTCCTGAGTTCAAATGTGGCTTCAGAAACTAACTGTGGGATCCTGAACAAGTCATTTAATCCTGTTTGTCTCAGTTTCCTCATCTATAAAATGATTTGGAGAAGGAAATGGTAAACCACTCCATTATCTCTGTCAAGAAAAGCCCCAAATGGGGTCATGGAGAATCGGACTGAATTAAAATGACTGAACAACAAGATTTTTTTTGTCCCATTGTTCCTTCCTACTCTCCTTAGTTCTACTCTTTAGCTATCTGACCATTGGGGTCCTGTTTTGTGTTTTGAAATAAGTATAGTAAAACCAATATAAACTCAGATGACTGTGGGTCAAATAACATCTTTTAAATTCTATATCTACATATAGTGAAGAGCCATGTAAGGGATGTTAGTCCTGTCTTGAGTTTTTTTTTCAAGGTATTGGTTTTATGGAGGGCATGAGGGGAAGTTCCAGTTTGTCATTTTATGTAACTTACTTGTCCAGAGTGGATCTGATTTAATCAAATTTAAAAATTATCAATCAGTCCCTCCCTCCCCTTATGGAAGTAGAGTCTTATTATTTAATGTAAACTTAATATCTTTACAACTAAGAAAATGGGCTTCATTGATGGAAAATTATTAAACATTTGAATATGTTTTTTTTTACTTAATGTAACTCAAAGAAATGAATTATTATAGAAGTTTTATTTTCTAATGATAAATGGAGGGGGATCAGTAGAGTTGGAAAGGAACTGGGGCCCAGGAACTTGTTTTTTTGTTTTTTTAAGTTAACTAGATTTCATTTCATTGGTTCCCTTAGTCATTCTTAGTATTTTATGTAATGCATTAAAAACATCATTTGGAGAAGAGTGGCTTTAGGTTTAGGGAAATAGGATAAAAAAAAAAGGTTAAGAACCTCTGATCTAGTCTCAAAATAAAGCAAAAGCTTGAGTGAGCTTGCCTGTGGTCCTTTCCTTTAATACATGATTCCTTCCTTCCTCTCCTTGACTGTTACCACTGGATAACAAGTGTTTAAAAAAATATTCTTATTTCAAACCCAGTGCTCTTTTCTAGTACATAATACATAAGACCCAAGTGCCATTGTGTGAAGTCATTGATAAAAATTGAACTATTTCAAAGATATTATTCACAAATTCAAATCCACCAGCATTTGTGAAATGCAAGGTCCTTTACTAGATATTGTGGTAAATGCTATAAATAAAATAATAATACTGAAAAGAGAACCAGCTCTCAAACAACTTAAATTCTAATTAGAGTTTAGGGAAATAAGGTATGTTCCTGAAAAGTAAATTTATTCAGATTGAATGTAAATAGCAATTATTTTCAGATTATCCAGAAACCCTGAGGGTCTTCCCCCTCCCAGATTCATTTATTTAGATTGGGGGGGGGTTGGGGGAGAATTAGGTAAAAATTATGATTTGCCTCAATTGTACCTAGGTTCAATCACTGAATGGGTTTAGCCTCAGTCAAACTGAGAACTGTTGAAGACCTTAGCTTAAAAAGGCCAAGGGCTCCCCCTGCATCCAGGGCCATCTCTAATCATCTTGATCTATATCTTACCCCTGGAGGGAGATGGTCCTGGCGGGGAAAGTGAGGCAGGTGACCTTATGCAGTCATCCCTCACTTAAATCCAATTTACTTGCATGTTATGGCATCTCCTCCATGATATCATGATCCTCTTTGAGAACTTAGGACAGATAACAACTATCAGAAAAGTAAATTGAAGATAATTGGAGAAGGGAGAAAAAAGAAACAATTGAAGAGAATCAGCACAGGCTTTGTGGAAGAACTGACATCTGAACTGAGACATGATGAAAGGTATGAATCCTGGAAGTACACGTGTGGCTGTGCATTACAGGTATCTGCTGCCTTTAAGTCAAAGTTGGTTGACCACTTGCTTGGATAAGTTGTAGAGAGGATTCTTGTTCAGCTGTAGGTTAAAGTTGATGATCTTTGAGGTCCTTATTAATTAATTCTGAAATTCTGGATGAGTGCTTTTTTGGAATTCTTACCCTGTCATCCAAAGTACTTCTCTTTCCAAATGGGAAATTGTATTATGATTGAAAGCCAGAAACATGGAAAGGGGAAGATTTTCATAATAATCAGCATGAATCTCTTTACAAGGTTCAGTTGATTCCATTCTTTCTTTTAGGAGTTAATTGGCAATTTATTTCTATTTTCACTCTGCCTGTTTCTAATAGATCTCTGAAGTTTTCATTTCTAATTTCTTGAAATATAGTGCTTTATTTTCTTATCCTAATTTCTGGAATTCCAATGAGTCTTAACTTTTGTCTCTTCTTGACCTAATTTTCCAGGACAGACATTTTAAATAGCCAATAGCTTATGTTTTCTTATTTTTAAATGTTAAATTTTTTTTTATTGCTTTTCTTTTTTTTTTTTTTTCTATTTCAGGAGTCACTATTTCTGTTTGATCCATCCTAGTTTTCAGGGAGTCTATCACCTGGGTAAAGTTTGCCACTTTCTATTCTAAGGAATTAATTTTTCTTCTAGAGCTTTTATTGTACTTTTTTCCTCTAATATTTCTAGGTATATATGTAGTTCTTTTTTCCATTGAGGCTCTTCTTCCAGTTATAATGGTATTACTCTCTCCTTCTAGGCTAGATTTTTGGGCATATTTGGATCTATAATAATTCTTTATAATGATCTTCAGTTTACTCATCTCCCCTGCTTTAGTTCTTGAATGGGGCATTGTAGCAGTTCCAGGTTCTATTTACCCAACCACCTCAATTTTGGATGGGATAACTAACCCTGCTTAGTGCTAAGTATTAAGAATTAGATACTAGCTAGAGAAAATATTATTTATTTAGATCCATTATATCCACATATTAATTTATAAAGTATAAATGAATATGAATGAATGCTATAAGAAATGAGAAGCAGAATGATTTCAGAAAAACTGGAAGGACTTACATGAACTGATGCATAGGAAAGTAAACAAAACTAGAACATTGTACACAATAACAGCAATGCTGTTTGATGAGGAATTGTGAATGACTTAGTTTTTCTCTCAGTACAGTGAGCTAAGACAATCCCACAGGACTAATGATGAGGCATACCTATCCACCTCCGCAAAAAGAACTGATATTGATCGAATACAGTCTGAAGCATGCTGTTTTTCACTTTTTTTTCTTTCCCCCTTTTTATTTGAGTCTTCTTGTACAAAATGACTAACATGGAAATGTTTTACATTGTTGTATATGTATAACTTGTATCTGATTGCTTACTCTCTCAGGATTGAAGAAGAAGGAACTGAATTTGAAACTTGGAATTTTAAATAAAAATATTACCCCAAAATGGAGTTATGAAGACCTTTGGTTCCTTATTGGTAACCTTTAAGAAAGCAATATCAACTAAGTAGTATGTTGGAAACCAGAGGTTTTGAAGAGCTGAATGGCTATTGAGAAAGTGGAGTATGGAGTGCTAGGAGGAAAAGAAAGAGGATAATGGCATTAGGGAAGACATAGCATTACTGGGAAAGCAGAGACCTGTCTCAACTTGAGTAGAAGGCTTATGTTGAGGAGATGGTTGATAAAGATGGAGATTTGTAGAGAGCTGTATTGAATTGAATTGAATTGTAGGGAACCTCACAATTCCTCAGAATGAGGCTATGACATTGGTACTTAAGAATGAGTTTGATAGCAGTGAGTAGAATAGTTTGAAGGAAGAAGGAGATCAGACAGGAGATTTTCTTCCTTAGCTCTGTTCTGAGTTGACAGACATTTAGAAGGGACCATGGCTAAGACCTGGTGAATACCGATGGCACTTTAATATAATGTAATAATGTAGCACTTTGTTTCTCATTGGAAAATCTCTTCTTACCCACTATAGGACCACAGCAAGAAGGGACTCAAGGGAACATCAAATCTAACTGCCTCTTTTTATGGTTGAAGAAATTGGGGGTCAGAGAAATTAAGTGACATACCCCACATCACAGTTAGTAAGCTGTGGAAGCAGGCTTTGATCTAGTGGTTAGATCCAGAGATCCCGAGTTGGGATCAAGAAGACTCATCTTCTTGAGTTCAGATCAGCCTCAGACCCTTACTAGCTGTGTGACCCTGGACAAATCACTTCACACTGTTTGCCACAGTTTCCTTATCTGGAAAATGAGCTGGAAGAAGGAATAGAGAAAAATAAACATTCCCATATCTTTCCCAAACAAAAAACAACCACCACCACAAATGGGGTCATTGAGTCAGATATGATTGGAAAATAACTGAAGCACAATTTTTCATACTAGAACTCATGCCGCTATACCATACTGTGTCCAGATTGAAAAACCCCATGAAGGAGAGGCAATAAATTTGATATTGAGCACCTAGCACTAGTTTTGAAGAAATGATTGATTACTTGGAGTTGTAGATCCTATTCCTTGATGATATCCTTGAGCTTTAACATACTTAATATATAGGTTCTTTAAAACATTTAACAAACATTTTTAATGTCTGATTTAAATTTTAGAAATCATAGATACAGAATTTACTCAGTAATATAATCCATTCACAAATGTTTTTTGTAGATTTCTCATTCTGTCAGTATGGCAGAATCTCTGTGTTTGGATATCCTGTTTTAGCATTTAAAAGATTTATTTTTTGGTTAATGAAGCCAAATGTCATCCTGAGTCAGTATACATTTGTGGTATATCGGTCAAATATAAGCTGAAGCATATGTATGCATTTTTTTTTCTAAAGATGTTTGGCTTGAGAAAGCTGACACTTGATTGTTACCTCAACACCTGGCTTTCCTGTATGAGCTGGGGAATTCAGGATTATGAGTGAGATTATACAATTGAAACAGGTGGTAAGGAACGTCTGTGGTAAATCTGAAGCTAACGTGTATAGAGTGGCATTGGTTGAAAAGCATATTGTTTTATTCCTTGGAGACAAGGATGGTAGTAGTCCAGGAGTGGTAACCATAAGATAGGAGTGGGAGAAGCATTTGAGTATAATGGAAAGATTACTGGATATGGTCTCAGGGGATATGGATTTGAATCCAAGCTCTATTGCTAGTTTGAGTTTGGGGTTTATCATCCTAGGGCTAGTTGGTCATCTGTAAGATCCCTTCTCCCCTGAAATTCTCTAACTCTAGTTAAAGCTCTAACTATATTTTTATGAGTTAGGGCCAAATATTAGAATGTTTTTCACTATTGTGGAATCCTACCAGTAGGATAAACTTGACAAAGTTAAAGAGGTCAGCCGAGAGGGTGTTGAGTAATTGATGGTTAGCAATACTAATTAGAAAAGGAAGGCTCATTTCAAAACTTGAACTTTGAGTGTATTATTGGCTGGATATTGACAGAGAAAGGAATGAATGGGTATCAATATTCCATTCAAAAATTGTAAACTTCTTATTATAATGACAAATGCCAACAAACATGAGCATTTGCCTATACAGAGAAAAACAGAAAAAGACTGTGTAATAGTGTAAATTTCTTCTTACATATAAGGTTTTTTAAAAGAATGTAATAAGGGGCAGCTAGGTATCATAGTGGATAGAGCATTAGCCCTGAAGTTAGGAGGACCTGAGTTCAAATGTGGCCTCAGACACTTAATACTTCCTAGCTGTGTGACTCTGGGCAAGTCACCTAACTCCAATTGCCTCAGCAAAAAAAAAAAAAAAGTAATAAATTCAATATGTCAGTTTTCAACTTGTCCTGCTTGCTTGTGTCTGGTTTTCTTAAGACTTCATTCTGTTTTTTTCTTTGCACTAAAAAAAAAAACTTTGAATGATGAGCTTTTCTTTCTTTTCCTCTTAGTCGCCCTTCTCCAAATTTCTCTGATCCTGCATTAAAAATAAACAAACCTTTCCTTTGTAACATAAGTATAGTTGAGCAAAACCACCCACCATATTGGACAAGTCCACAAATATCTAACACATTCTCCACCTCTAGTTTCATCATTGGTCCTCCGCAATTGTGGTTCATCACTGCATTGCTCAGAGTTATTAAGTCTTTCCGGTTGTTTTTCTTTATGACATGGGCATCTTATGAATAAATTGTTTGTCTGTTGCTCTTCACTTCTCTTTGTCTTAATTCATAAAAGTTTGCCCAAGTTTCTTCAAATCCATAAGGAGTCCAGTGGAGTCAAGTATTCTGGGCCTGAAGATAAGTAAATTCAGCCTCAGATATTTATTAGGTGATGTGACCCTGAACAAGTCAACTTCTGTTTACCTCACTTTCCTCATTTGTAAATTAGGAATAATAATAGCACTTAACTTCCAAGGTTTTTTGAGGATCATTTGTAAAACACTTAGCACATAATGGGGATTATAATAGGCACTATATAAAAGTTAGCTGCTGTAATTATAATCATATTAATTATTATTCTCCCCTTTTTTAGTCATTTCTTTTTTTGAAATAATATTCCCTTCCATTCACAGGTTATGGCTATTCTAAATGGGGAGAATGGGTTCTAACATTTGGAGCAAGATCTCTTAAAGTTCATCCAGTCTAACCTCATTTTACAAATGAGGAACCTGAGACATATATGCACAGTTGGAGCCAGGTCAGAGGTGGGGATTATGGAGGACTGTAATTGTAGAAATGTGGGTGTGTGGGTGTGTGTGGGGAGTGAGTTATGGTAAATAGATTACCTTATTTTTGCTGGAACAGAGGGACTAGAGTTACTTGAGTTCATTTCACCAAATGTAAAAAGCATCCGGTTAGGTGTATGCTAGTCATGTATAAAACACAGCTTCTACCATACCCCCTACCCTCAAGGAATTTATGGTCTATTAAAGGAGAGACATGTATGCAAATAACTATAGTGCAAAAAGTGTGAAAATATTTGAGGTATAAATAAAATGCTTGGAGCCCACTTACAGGAAGGAGCTGGAGAATTTCAAGACTTCCATTAGGGAATGGTAGTATATTTCTGGACTAGTGTACATGCATGTAATAACAAAAGTTATTTCTGTAAAGGTAGAAGTGGGGAATGGCAAATGAAATGTTTTCAATACTAAGATTTATCTTTATTCTTTTTTTTATATATAAAGCTTTTTATTTACAAAACATATGAGTGATTTTTCTACATTGACCTTTGCAAAAACTTTTTTTTCCCCAAGCTTTTCCCCTCCTTCTCCCCACCCCCCCCCCGCCCCTAGATGACAGGTAATCTAATACATGCTAAATAGGATAAATTATATGACAAATGCAATACATGTATACATATCTACACAGTTATCTTACTGCACAAGAAACATCAGATCTAGAAAGAGAAGAAGAAAAAACAACCTAAGAAGGAAAACAAAATGCATGGAAATATTCACAGAAAGCGTTAAAATGCTGTGTTGTGGTTCACACTCAGTTCCCACAGGCCTCTCTCTGGATGTATATAACTATCTTCATCGCTGAACAACTGGTTTGAATCACATCATTGTTGAAGAGAACCATGTCCATCAAAATTGATCTTCGTATGGTCTTATTGCTGTGTATAATGTTCTCCTGCTGATTTCACTCAGCATCAGTTCATGCAAGTCTCTCCAGGCCTCTCTGAAATCCTCCTGTTGATCGTTTCTTATATCTTTATTCTTTATTAATTTCTTTTCTCCCTCCTTCCTTTCCCCCTCCCCTTTTCCCTCTCTCCCTCCTCTTCTCCCCTTCCTCCCCTTTCCCATTCTTCCCTCCATTCCTTCTTTCCTTCTTCTTTCCCTCCTTCTTTCCTTCCTTTTTCTCTTCCTCCTTCTCTCCCTTCTTTCCTCTCTCCTTTTCTCCCTTCCTCCCTCTTACACTTCCTCCCTTCCTTTTTTCTTTCCTCTTTCCTTTCCTCCTTCCCTCCTTCCCCTTACCCAGGGTCCCACAGCTAGCAAATGTCTGAGTCTGGATTTGATCTCAAGTCATTCTGATTCCATTCTAACCATTGTGCAACTTAGCTGCTCCTGAAATGATGAATTCTTAAGTGGAATGACATGATGCATTTTGTGGACATACAAGACAGTCTGATTATTTCACCATTCTCTTATACAAACCCTAATTCTCTTGCCTCCTTGCCATTGTTTATACTCCTCCCTATGCCTCAATGACCCCATCTCCCCCCTACTCTCTTCTCTTTTTCCCTTATTCCCCTCTTCTCCTCTCATCTTTGACTTGGAGATGAGTCAGAATATTTGTGTTGGAAACCTGCTCTTCCCCTTATCAGGGGTGTGCCATCAGTCTGTGCATCTGTAAAATGGAGGTGATATAGTTTCAGTATTAATCTCCTGTGTAAATTGTTCACATCTATTCTGATCATTCTTCAAAGCCCAGCTCAGATACTACCATGAAATCTTTTCTAACCTTCAGTAAAGAATGACTTTCTCTGACTTCACATAGTATTTGTGGCTACATTTCTCTTGAGCATTTCTCATAAATTTTATTTCATAGAATTTATATTGAGAGATGACTTTGAAAAGTGCACCCAACCCTCTCATTTTAGGTAAGGAAACTAGTGTGATTTTTCCCTACGTCTAGGAATTCAAATTTAGTTCTTTTTCCATCCCCCCATACTGCCTTTTCATCAGTCATCTCTTCTTGTTAGATTATAAACTCCTTGTGGATGGAGACCTTGTAACTGTTACATCCCTTTTCCAAATACTTGGCAAAGTAAATCCAGCAAAGAAGGTACCTACTGCATATTTACTGAGTGAAAGGCTTTTAATGACATGGAGAAGGAATTAAAGTAAATTTCTCCCATTGATTGACTTAATTGAAATGTAAATATCCATACATATGTATGTGAATATACATAAATATGCATAGTTTTGCATATAGTAAATTGAATTGCACACATGTAAACATGCTGTCTTGATAAATATTGCAAAAGGGACTAATGAGAGATGCACAGATATTAAACTGAAAGATGCTGAATTATGATGTTAGCATTGGCTAATGCGAGCTATGGGATGTGAACATTGCTAGAGATTCTAGGAATCCTAGTGCCCATTCTCTCTTTTACAATCATGCTAAGTCATTCCTAGAGACATAAAATGCATGTCTAAGGTCACACACTTTCAGGAGAGGGATGAAGCTGATCCTGAGTTCAGTTGGGGAAAACAATAACGCTTTGCATTGGTTAACAAACATTTATTAAGTGCTTTCTGTATGCCAGGCTCTCCCCTCCAGGAGTTTATAATTGAATGGAGGAGACACCATGCAAATAACTATGTATAAACAGAGTATAGAGTTTTAGAGTTTTCAGAGGGCATTTACATATATTATCTGAGCCCTGTTGGGTAGTCAGGGTAGATTTTAGAACCTTTCTTTAATAGGCAAGAAAATGGAGCCCCAGTTTGCCTAAGTGATCTCACCCTTAAAATGAAGACGTGTAAGATTAATGATGCAGAGTACAATTCAGATAGGAGCAGAGATGAAGAGCATTTCCTTCTGAGGCTGTTATTTCTTACTGTGCAGATCAGGGTCTTAGAGCTTTCTGAAGTGTCAAGAGGGATTAAGTCACTTACCCAGGATCACATGATTATTATATGAAAGAGAGAGCATTTGAATTCAGTCTTCCTGACTTTGAGGTGGATGCTATGCCCATCACCAGATCATACTGCTTCTTCTGATAGGTTAGGGTAGTATTGAAAATGGATTCTCCATAACTTTACTAGGCTACCTCTCCTGCAGTGCAGCAGCTACTTTTTAGTTATATTAAAAGCCAGTCTTGTTATTTTTGTATTTCAAGTGGTTTAAACAGATTTACTTCTCTCCCTTTCCCTTTTCCTTTTCTAAATTTTAAAGATATGCTATTTTCCCTTTCTAGTTAGTTTTTCCCCTTGTGAGCTGCTATGTTTAGACTAATAGAAGCATTTCATTCTTTAATTTGTTCATTCAACAAATATTTATTTAGTCCCTACTATATACAATAAATGAATTAGAAATTGAAAGAGACATAAAGAAAAAACAGATCCTGTCTCTCTGCTTGTGGAGTTTATGATCTACTATATAAGAGCCAGAGAAGAGGTATGAACAATTCTTTTTGTTAACCTTACCAAGCTTTTACAAGTCCCATCAGGGAAGAAATTATGATCTAGCTCAGTCCCTGATTTCACTGCTCTGTGGGAGCAATTTGCTTTAATAATTCCCCTCTTCCCCATTAACAGTAAAACTTCTACTAAAAGGAGGGAGGATGGGACTCTGGAAATAAATGCAGTAGATTTTTAAGTGAGATGCAAAGGGATTTGCCTTTTGAAAACTGGGACTAGGTCTATATGTGTAATAAAGGGCTGTAAAATACTAAAGAGTCATGTGATCAGCCCAAATCTCCTTGGGTTTTGGATACATGGTGCTTTCATCCTTCATTGACTAAGGAGCTTCTAGTGTTGGTTAATGTAAAGATGATGTAGAATAGAAAGTATCAGAGTTAGATCTTTGCCCAATAGTAACAGCTGCATCGTATTGAACACATTGTATTTTTTAAAACATTTTTTTCTTAAATCAGACAAGGAATTATCAGTCATTTTACAGGTAAGGAATCTGAAACTCAAAGAAATTTAATGATTGTCCAAAATCACACAAATATTAAGTGTCAGAGCTGGGCCTCAAAGCTGGGTTTGTGTGTGTGTGTGTGTGTGTGTGTGTGTGTGTGTGTGTGTGTTGTGTTTTTTTGATCTTGTCTTGTTTTCTTTTCTTTTCTTTTTTTTTTTTCTCCCTGTTCTCTTATCTCATACTATTTCTGGGGCAGACATGTTGGCATTACATTTCAGATGAGGGAGATGGGTTTGGTCACCAAATGGTTTATCATCTTTTTTTTTTTTTTTGCTTGACAGCATAGGAGTTATGTTTAAAGGATGTCTTCTGCTTGTTGGAGCTTTATTAGATCTATTGTTTGGTTTTATAGAGTTCTAGCTCTGATACTTTGGTAACTTTGTCATCTAGGGGTAACATTTAAAAATCAGTGCTTCAGTTTCCTTATCTACAAAATGAGATTAATAATATTTCCATTATGTATCACACAGAGTTATTGTGAGAAAAGTGCTTTCTAAGCCTCAGAGGCTTATAGAAACATGAGCAAATAACCAGAACAAAAAAGAGTGTCTGTGTTCTTGGGAAATCAATACATTGCAATAATACTTGGCATCTTGAAAACCTTAAGGAGCTTTATGCACATCAGCTATTATTAACTGTTATTGTTTTTTCCTGAAGGAAAAACCCCACAGATCTGAGTAATAATTGTTTGTTAATGATTTTATTCCTGTTATAGCCCACATAAGATTTAACTCACACATTCTGATGAAGTCAGGGATTGTGTCTATAATGTTCTTGTAATGGCTAGTCAGGTGGCATTTTCCTTACTCAACTCTAGCTGTGGCCAAAATTTTTGACACCATAGGCTTCATATCATAGTTGCCAAAGTTCCAAAGACAACATGTTTGCATGTTGTCTCCCCCATTAGATTGTAAACTCTTTGAAGGCAAGGACTGTTTTTTGCCTTTCTTTGTGTATTTAGCACATAGTACAGTGAGGAGCAGATAGTAGATGCTTAATAAATACTTCCTGATTTGCTTAGTGCATGTACAGAGTCTTTCATTTTCTTTCCAGCCAGTTATTTTCAATCAGAATGAATTTTTCTCAATATTCTGGCCCAGAAGTTCTTAATCTGAAGTCTGTGAACTTTTTTTTTTCTAAATATTTGGATAACTATTTCCATATCACTAATTTCTTTTGTAACACTTTGTATTTTATTTTACTCATTTAAAAACCTTTATTCTGAGAAGGGGTCTATGGACTTCACCTGATTGTTGCCCATGAGTCCAGAGTCTGTGGACTCAGCCATTCTACTGTTACTAATGAAGCTGCTCCTGCCAAAGCCAGAACCAACTCCAAGCTCAGAGACAGGGGAGTAGGATAAATATACCCAGAAGATGATAAAAAGGGGAGGGCTAGACTGATTGCTGCTGATTCAGGGATTGTAGAAAGCAAGACAAGTAGTGAACCTGATGCCATCATGTTCATAGGCAGAAGTCATCCTTGAACTTCTAGGCTAATACCGGCATTACAACCAGGCTACTTGTTTCTCTTCAGGAGTGAAAAGACCTCGGGCAAAACAGGAATTCTAATATTATTAATGCTGAATTTTTGATGATTCTACATAGACTTTGATTTTCTCTTACATGATCAGCAAATGTAGAAAATATTATAGGGGCTGTCTTACAGGTGCTTAAGAAAATTACTGATTTTAAGCATTTTAACATTTGCTAATTTTAAATGAATGTTGTGGCTGGAGCTCTACTTGCAGGCGTACTATTACTCTAAGTCATAAAGGTAATACCTATTAAAATAGACAGGGTGTCCCAAAAGTTTTAGTGCGATTGCAAGCTATATAGTGCCACTGTAAGCCATCAAAGCTTTTGCATTTTAATGGCTTACAACTGTACTAAGACTTTGGGACACCCTCTACTATAACACAGCTATCACTCATTCAAATTGTTTTCCCCATCAAAATTAGAGAGATTTTCTCATGTCCAAGCAATAATACCTCAACAAATTTATGATCTCATCAATGAAGGTATTCCCTCCAATAATGACTTAGCCATGCATTCTTGCCTGTTGGACTTTTGCTTCTCCTTGGTGGTGGAGGGGGATGCATCTGGGGGGCTTCCCTCAACTTCTCCTAAACTTTCCACTGGCCCTTGTAATCCCGCCTTTCAGGGTGCCCCCTCTGTGCTCCCTTAGTATCAGCAAACAAACCAAATACATTTAAAAAATTGCAGCCCCACTTATTTTGGAGGTAAGGCATAGAGAACATGCATGTGCTAGCATGAATCCAGGTACTTCTATATTCTAACTCTATCCAGTCCAGAGATGGCATCTGTATCTGGAATTTCTTTTTAGAAATGGCAGTTCCACTGGAGACACTGAATAGCTGCTATGGATATGAGCAGAGCTGATTTCCATCTGCAGTTAAAGGTAGTGAGGAGGAGCCTTCTTTGGCAGAGAAGCCAACTTTGGATATGTTTGGGAGGATCTACATTGAAGAGACTCAAAAAGGGAGGTCGGATTGCCAGGGCCAGTGGAGTGGATGTGAGTGTGTGTGGGGAGAGGAGGAGAAGGGAGGAGGCAGTTTATGCAAGGAGTGTGCCTTTTCTTGGAGGCAGTGCTCATTTTCTCCTCCCATTATGTTGGTTCCCTGAGGCAAAGCCTTATTTACCCACTGGTAATGATGGCTCTGGATTTAGATCTCCAAGGAAAGCTTTTCAGCAACTGACTTTAATATATGAGATGCTTATGACCTCACGTGTTTGTGATATTAAGTCCATATAACCTCCCTTGCTGTTTTCCAAATAGCAAGATATCCCCTATTCCAGTCTGGTTTCCGTGGAATGACTATCCCCTTGTTGTCTCTAGTTGTTCTAATAAGAGTTTATATTTATGGAGGGAGGCATCATGGGTAGAGTAGGGCCAGCTTTAGTATTTGGAAGACATGGGGCAATGGAAAAAACCTTGGCTTTGGAGCCTGAGGACCTGGATTCCAATGGGACTCCGTTACCTGTGTGATCCTGGACAATTCTTCTGCATTCTCAACTATAAAATGAAGGAGTTAGGCTAGATTTCCTCCAAGATTTCTTCACATGATGCTATAGGCTTAAGTCTTACCTCTGATTCACTATCTGTGTAACCATGCATGAGTCAGTGCTGAGGGTACCCTCTAAGACTATAACCGAAAGTTACTGATTTCTGTTTTGGAGCGAGTTTCCTCACAATGGTGGAATCCTGGGCCTAGAACTCCCCTCCTCCCAAAGTAGCACTTTATGGTGCTTCATATCATTGATCTCATTTGATTCTAACAATGATTCTGTAAGGGATATAGTGAAAGTAGCATTTTCCTTGTTTTATAGATATAGCTAAATATTTTCTCCAACATGCTGGAGATTGTGACAAAGCTGATTAATCCTGATGCTCAGGAATTATAGTATTCTACTTAATTAAATTTCATATTAATTGAAGATTAATCAGAATTTTTTTTCCAACTTTACAAAACACATTCCCTAAAATGGCTGCTTTCCTGTCATGGTACAGTGTACTGAATATGACCAACTATTTACATGGGGATTTTATAATTTCCCAATGCTTTGAGTCATCATTATCAATTTTAGTCTTAATTAAACAGGACATATAAGCATCTCCTTCATATCCTCATTCAAACTCCCTCTGAGCAGCATTACCTCATAATATCATGCAATATAACATCATTGATGCATTTGGAGCAAACCTTACCATCATGCTAGGAAATATTGCCCCTTGGGGAGATTTTTTCTCAAAGCTTGATCTCTACTGCAGATGGGGATGCATTGCAGAAGTGTCAAACATGAGACCTATGAGCCCACTGCATACCTCAGTGGGGCTCAAACCAGACTAAAACACAATTGGGAAATGTTTAACTAAATAAATAGAAATATAAGAACACAGATAGCACCCCATTTTAAAAATAAGCCAATGTACAGGCTCTAGGAATCTTCATGCATGATTCTGTTTGAATCTGGTTGGCCCATTTCTGTTTGAATTTGGATAGACACTGGCCTGACTTGACACTGCTGTCAGCACATATTCTTGAAGTAGTTTTCACAAATGAAATCCTAATATCAGTATTTTTCCTTGTCATCAATCTCTTTTCTTCCTAAAAACTAGAATATAAAGGGGGAAAAACTAATGTTGAGTTCATTGATATTGTATTGATGTAGAATAATTAGGAAGTGGCAAGGGTAGCACCGTGGATAGAGTGTGGGATCTGGAATCAGGAAGCCCCTCAGACACTTACTGAGTGTCCCCGGCCAAGTCATTTAACCTTTTTCAGTTTTAGCTGAAAGATAATAGCAACTACCTCATAAACTTGCTGTGAGGGTCTAATGAGATTGAGATTTTATGGCACATTAATGATATCATGAGACTGAAATCTCAACCACTTTGTAAACCTGGATATTATTAATAACAATAAAGCAGATTGCTCTCTCAGGAGATTTCATTGCCATTATCCAAAATTTTAAAATATTGATTAATTAATTGATGTTCAATGCCTTGTTAGTCACTAAGCAGTAACCTTCAGGGAAGGTCCAGTTTTGTAAGGGAGATAAGACACAGCCACAAATTACTACGAATAGTATAGAATTACAATGTTCCCTGAGTTAGGATACAAGGTAAATAGAAATCAGGAATCATTGAAGGGGACTGCAGAATGTTTCTGAACTTCTCCCCAGCCTCCATTAGTTTCCTGTATAAATGACTTGCAGGGATGCTTTAACTGGTAGAGCAGACTCATTTTGTGCATAGACACACACACAAACACGCTTGCACACACATGCAAATACGTTCCTCGTTAGCTGGAGGAAGGCGGGGCTGGAGCTCTGTTTCTGAGTTATGGAGAACTGTCCGCCTCGTACTGTGTCCAGGCAGACACTACGTCACATAGTTATCTCTGTTTGCCTTCTATGTATTTCATCATGTTGCCCAACAGCCCTATTTTCCCCCCAAAGTTAAATAGGATGAATAGGCGCAAGCTGAACTATTTGAACGAGGCTTATCCCCAGCTGCTGCTCTCTGAGACAAAGAGAAGTATTATTTGAAAGAAAATGAATCTGCACTGGCTGTTGGGGTTTCTGCCCTTGCACAGACACTGTTCTGTACAGTAATGAATTGGGGAGATCTGAGTTGGATTGGGAGATGGTAGAGCACAGTTGTTTGATCGGGGTCCTGCCTTGCCAGTAAGATGATGTCAATTCTGGGTGCTGTGGCCTGTGGGCAGACAGAAAGAGACAAATGACTGCCAAAGCTGGGCCAGCTCCTTCAGTATGGTGGGTTGTGGTTTTAGTTCTCTCATTTAGGGCTATACACTGTTAAAGGGAAGGGCAGATAGCAGAAAACAAACTCTTTTAAGTCTTAGATGTCACAACAGAGATTTTGTTAGCACTGTGATGGAAAATCTTGAATTACGTGGGGTTGATCCTCAAAATTTGTCTTCAGAAATTATGGCAAAGCTATGACTATTCCTTTCCCTTCTAGATCTAAACACTATGGACCTTTGTCTAATCTTGATCAGCATCCTCTTCATAAAGCTGGAACATATTATATTGCTTTGATTAATGTAGGCAATATGGGAAAAAATGTAGGCATTAAGTCAAATAAGATAATGTATTTTCAAAGCATATTACAAGCTGGGAAGGACTATGTAAATGCTAGTGATTATTATTAGAAAAAATTCTTCCTTCCTTTATTGCCTAAGAATGATTGACCCAGCTTAAGAACACGAGTCAGAAGGCCTGTGTTCAGCACTGGCTCTGCCACTAAATCAGAATCTGTGGACAAATCAATTGACCTTTGTCTCAGTTTCCTCATCTTTAAAATGAGAATAATAATGATGCATTGTACTGTGTAATTGTACAGCATTGTTTTAAGAATCAAGTGAGCTTAGCAAATTCATTTTGTTACTCTAATGTGCTATGGAAAATTATTGCTAGTGATAATCATAATAATACTGTTAATCATTTTTCAGTGAGTCAATTCACTCTTAAATGCATGAGTCCCAACAAGGAGCATACTGTCTTGAAGAGACAAAATTAGTAATGAGCTATGAAATTGTGAACCTTACATAAATTCAAACACTTTTATCAGCCAAATTCACACAACTCAGTCAAAGGACACCCATTCTTTGAGAATGGTGTACAACTCCAGCATTTATGCTTTCTTTCGTTTAGTAGACTATGTACCTGTAATGCACCTGGATTACTTAGAGCTTCTCCTGTGCTCAGCCCTTAGTAGGTGCTTCTTAAATGTCTATTGATTGACTAATGAATTATCCGATGAGTGCCTGTCACCCCGACCTGGGCATGAGTCTCTCCCTTCCTAAATTCTACCCATGCTTTAAAGGTAGACTAAGGTCCTGTCTTCCTTTCGAAGTTTTCCCCTGTCTGTTCCCTTTCACACAGATCACACCCTTCTCTAAGCCTCTGTTGTATACTTTTAGTATACTGGAAGGAGCATTGTGAGTAGAATCAGAACACCTAAACACAAATCCCAGTTTCAGCCTCTTCCTTAATCAGTTGGATGATTAAGGTTTCTCTCAACTTTATACTCTATGGTAGAATATGGCGATGGTCCAAATTATATATGTGACAAACAGAAATAGGCCTGGATTTCTGAAAGTCCCAGGCCAAAACAGGTCCTGGTTTTTTAGACACTTCATTTAAAATGGAAAGTTCCACTTGAGTTTTGCTGCCAGCATCTCTAAAAGGAAGTCTGACTTGTGGTGTATTATGGGTCACTATATATTTGCTAGTTTATATCATGCTGACTAAATTGGCAACATGTTTATTTTTTCTGGTAAACATTCAGAATGTTTGCTTTTTGCTTCTCCTTTCTCTAACAAAATCACACTTGTCATAGGTGAATGAAATAGATGACTGTTAAAAAACCTTCCACACATCAGTGATGATATGAAAATTAGTGGTGGCAGACAAAGATTTCCTTTCTGAGGGAACACAAGGCCTCAGATGAAGTTGACTTTATCCTAATGTTACTCCCAAATTGGGACTAAGTTGAAATTAAAATGGTTCCAGCCTCAGAGACCAATGCTTGGTGTGATATTCTGAACGTCTACTGGCTGGGGGAACATTGATTATTCTTCCTTTGCCAACCTTTTCTTTTCTTTTCTCCTATCCGCACATAAATTAAAACCTTCTAAAAATGTTGTTTGAACTTTGAGCTTAAAGCAGTTTGGTGAAGGAAAAGCACAGAGCTCTTGGAGTGGAATGACTTTGTTCCAAATCTCACCTGGGAATCCTTGGGCAAGTTAAGTTGGTCCCCCTTGATGAGCCTCCTTTAGAATATAAGAACATTGAACTAGATTGCCTCTGCAGTCTCTTCTAGCTCTTTGTTATCTAATCCTAAAAGTATATGCATATTTTAAAAATATGGATTGTGTTCTTAGTGGAAAAATAAATGGCTGAATTTATTTTCATTTTGAACAAAATAAAAAATAGAGCTTAGCTTAAATAGTTTTGATATGTCAGTAGTCAAGATCCCTGAGTGTCACACTGGGTCGGTTCCAAAGTAGGTAATTTGTGGGTATATCATGTATGTGTCTCTTTATTTATATGTTTTCTTCCTCCTCATGATGTAAGCTCCTTGAAGACAGAGAATGTTTTTGCCTTTCTTTTTATTTTTGGTGCCTTGACACATACAGCAAATACTTAATAAGTGCTTTTAAATTTGCTAATTATATCAAAAATGAAGAAAATGTTTTTTCTTCCTTGATTTCTTTTTTTTCCCTGTAAATAAGTGAACTACTAACTCATAAATTCCTTTTAAACAAAGCAACATGCCAAAAAGAGTGATAAAAATGTAACAGCCAAGAAAAGTTAATTTGGCACTCTGGGTTTAATGAGCTCAGTATTGAGTTTGTCTCATACCATTGGCTAGGAATCAAGACCCTTTCAAAACCTGTGTTTGTTTGATGAGGCTTTGAGATTGCTTATGGTAAACAAGCTCTTTTTCTCCCTGTTATTTTATTCCAACTTTTATTTTTAAACTTTACCCTAAAGACTACTTGTGCTTAAAAAACACACACACACATACAAAGTCTTATATAAAATGGTTCATGCTTGGCTTCTAACCATGCACTCAAACCATGTTCTGAGCATGGCAGGCATATGGCCAAAATGCCAAAACTTTCCAGTGAGAACAATTTTGAAAGGATACAGAATTGTCTTAGGGTTGGGGGTTGGGAAAGCATTGAATTATGGGCATGTACTTATGCTTGATGATTGCATCTCCTCTTTTCTTGCAGGTGAAGCTGCTCTAAGAGGTGAACCCAGAATGCAAGCCCTTCCTGTGTCCCCTGCCCTCACCAATCATCGGACAGGACCCCCTCCCATCAGCCCCAGCAAGAGGAAGTTTAGCGTGGAACAGGGGGATGATGATCTAGACTGTGAAAATGATCATGTGTCCAAGATGAGTCGTATCTTCAATCCCCATTTGTGAGTAACTCTTTTTTATTCTGTAGGAGCCACATTTGGGCCTCATGTATATCTTTTTTTTTTTTTTTTAATTTTTATTTTATTTGCATAACATATGTGTGGGTAATTCTTCAACAATAACCCTTACATAGCTTTCCGTTACAAATTTTTCCCCCCAACTCCCCACCCCTCCCCTAGATGGCAGGATATCCACTACATGTTAATTATGTTAAAATATTGGCAAATCGAATATATGTATACATATTTCCAAACTTATCATTGGTGTGCAAGAAAAATCTTATCTACACAAACGATATATCAGATAAAGGAAACACAATGTAAGCAAACATCAATCAAGGAGTATGAGAATGTTATGTTGTGGTCCACATTTCGCATCCCTCTCTCTGGGTGTATATGGCTTTCTTCAGTGAACAATTGGAGGTGGTTTGAAACATTTCATTGTTGAAGAGAGCCATGTCCATCAGAATTGATCGTCATATAGTACTGTTGTTGCCGTGTATAATGATCTCCTGGTTCTGCTCATTTCACTCAGCATCAGTTCATGTAAGTCTCTCCAGGCCTCTCTGAAATCATCTTGCTGGTCATTTCTTACAGAACAATAATATTCCATAACATTCATATACCATAATTTATTCAGCCATTCTCCAATTGAAGGGCCCTCATGTATATCTTGATTCCAGCATTCTTCAGAGCCCATTGGCCAAGTCTAGCCATCAGGGTTTTTGGTTCTGCTATTGATAGTGTCAAAGGGTGAGCAACCCTTAATCAGAGTGTAAAAATAATCTGTATGATGGAGAGAATTGATTTCCAAGAGACTCGTATGAATATTGATATTCTTTTCAAATTTCGGTGTGGTTGTTCTACCATGCTATGTGTCTTTCAGCCCCAACTTCTTGGCTTACTGATCCTGTCAGCTGGGTTCTCCCTTGTCTGTATATACATGAATGCACATATATAAATAGACACACACACATTATAGAATATAGCCTTCTTAAAGAAGGTGACATTTGACAGAGGGGCAGCGTGGTACCCAGGAAAGAGCCTGACATTTACAATTGGTGAATTTGGGTTCAAATTCCAGCTCTTCCATTTACTGCTGGGTGATCTTGAGCAATTTACTTCATTTTTTGGCACAATTCCTTATTTGTAATTGGACTAGCTGTCCTTTTCCGGTGCATTTTTGGACCCTGTTTCAGTTATGGGCTGGAAATGGAGGAAAAGGCCTTTTCTGTGAAGTCCTTTTTTCTGTAGGGATACAGAATTTAAACCTATTCTACTATATATGTGAAATATCAATTTCAGTCCTCTGGGATTGATGCCAAATGAATGATAAAGAATTAGACATAGGCATTGACTCTACACCAGGCGACAACACATTTATGGAGCCTTGCTACCTATATCTGAAAAGCGAATTCCGCTGGAGTGTCTTCTGATTTCTCCCTCTTGCCCCTTCCCGGCATGCAAGGTCCTTGGAAAGAGAGACTTTCCATGTTTCCTGGGCCAGGAGACTCTGCGCCAGCTGCTCAGCAGAGTCTGGTCCTGCAAGCGTGTTGGGCACCAGTTGTTATCAGCCTTTTTTGTGTGCTCACATTCAATCCCTGGCAGTCCATGAGTAATAGAGAAAAGGAGCCGCTCTCAAGGTGGCTTCTTGCTCCCCCATCCTGGCCATTCTCCCCACTGCTGCGTCGAGGAGGGGAAAGGGGGACCCAGAGACAAATGGAGAGCTAATTGTTGTGTAATGAATCCACGTGCTGTTCTTCCCGGGTTCTTGTTTCTGGGAATGCTTCTATTTCTGGCAGCAATCTGAAGCTCAGAGAGTTCCCCTCTTTCCTTCCTCGCTGGAGGAAGTGATCCTGAGCACTTGGGCAATCAGAGGCAGCTTGATAAGTGGAGCCTGCTGCCCTGGCCCCGGCAGCCTGCAGCATTCCCCACATTCCGGCCTGCTTTGGCCTGTTGGGTTCAGTCATAAGACACTGACGGAGGTATTTATCTTCAAATAAATCACTGTGGTGTTAGTCAGAGGCTGAGCCTGCAGTCTGTAGCTTTGGAATTTGCTACAAATCAGGAATCCAGGACCAAGGCAGTGCAAAACAATGAAATCTCACAAGTGCAGAGAGGGAGGGCTGTTTAACTGTTTAGGGCCCTTTGTTCTTTGGCTAGGAAGATGTGTGTCCCTTCACGGTCCAGGGCATCCTGGGAAGCCTTGAACTTGGGGGCGGGATCCCACTTCTAGCTCTCTTCCTTGTCGCCTCTAAGGCCATGGGCCAGTTAATGAAACTTTCTATACCTCAGTGACTTAGAGGGATTCAGAGCAGATGTCCCTAAGGTCCCTTTTAATCTGCTCAATCCAAATCGTGTTCCTCAGATACCTTTAACACGCAGAGGCAGCTTCTGTGAAATTATTTTGTGATTTTTTTTGGCAGGGAGCGATTGGTGGTAGAAAATGATTTCAGGATTCTCATGTTGATTTGAAATGTCACTGACCGTTGTGTCAATCCTGGTTCTTTATTTAGCTGTAAGTCTGAGATGATAGAGTTAGAAGGACTAAATTTCATATACTATTTTCATTTGGCTTCTAGTTGGAAGCCAAAAATAGCATCACCATACACCAGTCCTCTCATGCCAGATCTGTGAGGAGCTAAGCAAAGAGTGATGAATAATCTTCTTAACTAGACCCTCAGGTCTCAGAGATTTTGCCCTAGAGCTTAACTAGAGGTTCTGCTTTAGCATTTAATTAACCTGTATCATCTATTTTCTTTTCCTTGTTTCAGCTAATGATTAATTTTAAGGATGTCTCTTAATGATGCTTCCCTTATGCTTAGAAAAAACTAGTATAGTTTTCATGGGCAAATATCAAAGATATATTACCTCAAAGAGTCTTTCTGTAGTGGCATTTAGTAAATACAATTGTTTGATTTGATTAAAAAAAAGTTTTTTTCTTGCAAGAAAAAGTGTAGTCCCTTAAAACAAAGGTTTTCTATAATGGCTTACAGACCTGCTTTTTTTTTTTTTTTTTCTTCTGGAGCAGAATTATGCTGATGTTGATAGGATACTATATTTAATCTCTATAGGAGCTCATAAAAAATATGCTTTCGTCTTTGTGCTCTTAAATCTAAGAACTTGTAATAAAATGTGTTTTGTTTATTTTATCATTTACAAAATCATAATAAATCTGGGGAAGGAGCAGTGTTCAAAAACAGATTTGGCAGCTAACTCAGAGGTTTCAAAGATATATGGTTTGGCTGCATTTCATAAAAACAATTGTATTTAGATAACTTTCCAAACTTAGATCGAGGATCTGGCTTTGTTGAACACAGAGTAGGAGGCTGCAGAGAGGGTTATTGAATTTCATTGGATTTTTCCTTACAGAAGACGGTACCTCCGAACTACAAACCAGGAATGGGAATCTTATTCCTGCCTCTGCTTGTTTATCCTCTGGATTGATTTCCCTATCCATATAATGCCCATGAGAAGTTTTTTACCCACCAGAGAAGAAATTTAATATGTATATAAAGTCTTTGGCTGGTATAAAGTACAGTAAGAGCAGTTTTAAAAGGGTAGGTCTTGGGGGAGGGGAGCTGAAAAGAATAAAATCAACTGGATTCTGTAAATGTAATCTGGGGATCTCTAATAATTTGTGAGGATTCTCTAGTTTTATAGATAATAATAATAATATGATAATTTTGCTGTTCTTTTTCAGACCAATTAGTGCCACTTTTTTTTTAATGTCTCACTGAAATCAGCTGTAGTCTAATTAATTTTGAGGAGTTTATGTTCTATGGTGGTAAATGGAGTAACTGGCTTTTCCATTTGGTATAATATGGATTTCTTTTGAAGTTCAGACATATCTGATCCTATTGGGTCAGATCCTATTTTCCAACTAGCTTGAATCTTTGTTTGCTTTTTCAATCATTTGTTGTAATAAATTTTACTGAAGCCTTTCATTGGCAGTCATTTCTAGAAATAGCAGCTTCCATCCCCCTAAACCTCCTCTGGTGTTGAATTTTTTCTTATAACAAAGAAAAATTATTAAATAAAACAACTTGATAGAGAGATCAGATCTGATAAGGAGACAGAAAAACTCTCTCAGTTCTCCGGCCTAGTGCCTGAGCTTGCAATGGTCATTTGTCCTTGGGAGAAAAGAGCTGTGGTAGACTGAAGACTTAATATATTAAATCTTGAATTAAAAAGTTTACTCCTTACTCCCCAGTTGAAATAGATCCAATGATATGATTAAGTGCATGTGAAATTATATTTTTTTAAAAAGGGAAATGGGAAATCTGTTTGTAAATTTGATGTGGTTGTAAGATAGAAATGATGTCTCAATTTTCACCTTGCAAAATTGCAAACTTTAAAAGAGTTGTATTTGGTGATCTCCAGAGTTGAGATTCTGAAAGAACTCTAAAGATTTATGTTGTGTTTCCTTCCCCCCCCCACTCCCTGACACATACTTAATCCAGTTGACTTCACCTAGCCACTTTTAAATCAGGCTCCTTTTTGCTTAGTAAAAAGGCTAAGTGTTTTTGTGTCAATAAGAAATTTTAAGTAGCTAGAATAGGTGACTCAAACCAAGTTGAAAAAAAATATGCCAAAGTGGTATTTTATTCTGGGCTGGCTGACAGGGGGGATTTGAGCAGAAGAGTTTGGGGTACCATAAATTATACTCCAAGTTGAAGTAGTTTCCATTGGTTAGTATATATTTGTAATGGAGATATGGAGTTACCTTATTAGGTCTATCAATCTTGGAGGTTGGGCATGAATTTACAATTCTTAGCAGATGAAATTTCTTAATATTCTGTCCATATACAAAGATAATGTTAATAATCCATCTAGAACACATAAAGGTGTGTGTGTGTGTGTGTGTGTGTGTGTGTGTGTGTGTGTCCATTAGGAGTAGAGAATACTCATTTAGTACACACTTCTTAGCTAAATGGGACTTGCTATCAATGGTGATGTGATGGTGGATATAGTAATCAATGTCTGTGGTCGTGGACTAGAGCAAAGCTTACCTCATGTCATAACCAACTGAGCTAACCATTTTTAATAGATTTTGATGAGCAAGGAAGGAGTGACTGAAAGAAAACATTTTCTTATCCTACTGGTCACACTACTTTGGGGTAAAATATATCGGTTGATGATTTCTTGGTAATCATGGTCATTTTGTTAGAGTTTTCCCTAAAGTTGAATTAAAGAAAATTAGACATAAGAGATCATTTAACACAATTGCCTCATTTCAAGAGTAGGAAATGGATTCTTAATTATTCAGAAATGAATTTTCCATTTTCTGAATAATTCCTTTGCTGTTCCTCATCTGTTTTGGGGGGAGGGGGAAAAGGTTGGTCATTTGCTGAAGACACAAGATAGGAAAAGAAAAATGAAAAACAAGTAATTTTTTTCACTTTTAAACATTGGAGAAATAATGGCAGTAGTCACTTTCCTCTCAGTGCCCCCATAGGAACTCTCTAAGATTAATTCAATAGAGCATTTATTAGAAATTTAAGTTCCAGACTCTGTTCTAAGCACAAAGTAAAGAACAAGGAGCTTATATCTGAACAGGAGAGACAATTGACATATATATAAGAAAATATATAATATGTAACAATGAAATAAAAAGTTGTTTAGGAAAGGAGTTCACTAAGGGAGAAGCAGGAGGACATAGGCTTCATGGTACTTGAGCTGAGTCTCAAAGGAATGCAAGGATTCTAGTTTTTCACCTAAATTGGGAGAAGGATTTTCTTCATGTTCTTTTGATCAACGAAATTGCAAATCTAGATCTTCTGAAATGGTATAGGCAGCATTATATTTGAGATAAATGCAAATATACAATTATGCTTCATCATAAGCCAGTGAAAATATATGGATGTCAATAGTGAAGAATAGGAGAAAATGGAAAAATCTTTAGTTGCGTATTTACTTAATTGTTAATAATTTTCTTCAGGAAGTGCTCAGGAGAAATTCACTAAATAGCTGCAGACTTGAATGGGCTTTAAAAAAATAATTAAAGCTTTTTATTTACAGAACATATGAGTGATTTTTCTACATTGACCTTTGCAAAAATTTTTTTTGTTCCAAATTTTTCCCCTCCTTTTCCCCACCCCCCATCCCTAGATAACAGGTAGTCTAATACATGTTAAATATGTTAAATTATATGACAAATTCAGTATATGTATACATATCTATACAGTTATCTTACTGCACAAGAAACATCAGATCTATGGACATATGGCTCTCTTCAACAATGAAATGTTTCAAACCAGCTCCAATTGTTCAGTGAAGAAAGCCATATACATCCAGAGAAAGGGATATGAAATGTGGACCACAACATAACATTTTCATGCTCTCTATTGGTGTTTGCTTGTATTGTGTTTCCTTTCTCAGACTTTTTTTTCTTGGAGATACAATTTTTCTTGCACAATAATGATAGGTGTGGAAATATGTATACATATATTCGATTTGTCAAGTATTTTAACATAATTAACATGTAGTGGATATCCTGCCATCTAGAGGAGGGGTGGGGACTAGGGGGGAAAATTTGTAACGGAAAGCTTTGTAAGGCTCAATGTTGAAGAATAACCCATACATATGTTTTGCAAATAAAAAGCTTTAATAAAATGAAAAAAAAGAAAAATCGGATCTAGAAAGAGAAAAAAA